>VXBP01003681.1:121920-453136 GCA_013400115.1 Rhinopomastus cyanomelas
GGTGGTTATCAGCTCGAGAGAGGTTCTTCTGCCCCTCTACTCTGCCCTGGTGAGACCACACCTGGAGTATTGTGTCCCGTTCTGGGCCCCTCAGTTCAAGAGGGATGTGGAGCTGCTGGAGAGGGTCCAGCATAGGGCAATGAGGATGATGAAGGAAGTGGAGCACCTCCCTTATGAGGAGAGGCTGAGGGAGCTGGGTCTCTTTAGCTTGGAGAAGAGGCTGCATTATAAATAAAATTATTAATTTAAAAGGAGATCTGTCCAAGTGCAATATTTAACATCGTTTAGCTGAAGCAACACAGCCTGAAGTTAGATAATTATATGAAACATGCCTCTTGTGATGTTTTCTAGTGGAAAATGTAATTTGGCACTTGCTACAGAATGAGTTCAATATCCCTGCATTGTATTGTCTGTTGGATCGATTCCTAAATTGCCAAACCTGGAGAAACAGCAAGAGATCTTTTCATTCTTCCTTGATGCAAATAATTCTGATGAAAGACTGTAGAGATGCTAGTTACCATGCAAGAGACTTCAGAATGCAAGGATAACTCTAGGTGCACTAAGTTCTTGCTGAGCACATTTCTCTATTAGACAACATACATTACAAACACAGATTTCTGCCCTTTCCAAAACAAGGTTTTGAAATTTTGCTTAGTTCCACTGTTGAAAACACTGCAGACCATAGGCTGTATTTCATGTTGAATCGTTGAATCATAAGGGATTGGAAGGGACCTCGAAAGATCATCTAGTCCAATCCCACCGCCACAGCAGGCTCACCTGACTGGAGAAGCCATGGAATTCAGGGAGTCACCCAGGGTAGGAAGGAACCATCATCCACTTNTCATCCTCATGGCCCTCCTTTGCACATGCTCCAGCATCTCTCCATCCCTCATGTAATAAGAGCTCCAGAACTGGACGCAGTACTCTAGGTGGGGTCTCACCAGAGCAGAGTAGAGGGGGAGAATCACCTCTCTTGACCTGCTGGCCACACTTCTCCTGATGTCATACACAACTATTAGTAAAAAGTGTATGCTGGACATTATTCTTGAAAGACTCTCTGATCGGTTTTTGCTGGACTTCCTAAATCCTTTAACAAGGTTCATGACAACTCAGGATATAAAAGTATTTGACTTTGCAAATTAGTGTCTTCTGATTTGTTTTAAGACTACTGCAAATGTCCTCCACCAACCAAGAACAGAATACTGATCTTCAAACCAAGCAGTTCTGAAGAAGGCTCAGTTTTTCCTGACGCTTTCTGACTTCATTAAGGATACACATTTTCATCTGTGAATCTTAAGATGACAAACTGCAGCTACTACTGCCTGCCCAGTTTCAATAAAATACAAAAATCAGCAGACACCAAATTTGAGCTGATTATAAAAAAAATTAGAAGTTGCTAATCCTTTTAAGAAACTAGCAAACACCTCATAACTATTTCAGTGGTTGTTCAGGCATACTCATGAGAATTCCTTAAACAATCAATTCTTGCCAAACTCTTTTTAGAAAACTGATGCAGATACTGCATTTGGCAAATACATGGATTGCTAGTAATGCACAGGAAGAGTCACAAGCTCAAGGAACAGCAAGACTCCAGATCAAATCAATAATTACACTGATGCAGTCATCTTTCCTGAAGTTCATTTGTCAATAAATTCTGACAAATCTGTTTTGATAAAAAAATAAACATGATGTCCCTGTTTCTACTGTTCTTCAAACTTTCATCTCAGGGTCCTCCAAACCAAATGGTACTGAGAGTTGAGGATTCTCATACAAGGTCAGGCATGCCACACAGTCCCCAGGGAAAAAAGGAAAAAAAGGAAGGAATTGTTACGGAATTACAACCACATCTCACTATAGAAGATCATAAACACAACTTAGCGTTAATGTCCAAAGGTCTAAACCTTTGATATCTGTTCAGGTAACCTGCATGTTAAATATCAATTATATGATGAGCTTGAAACAACAGTTCTAAAACATTTATTGCCCATTTCTTTTAATCAGCTGACATATATGTAGAGTACATTAAAAAACACTATTAAATACTTAGCTTTCCAAATCACTACAGAAGATGTGTTGCTGAAGAACAATACAACTGTAGTGCTGTAAAATTTGTGGTAAACTCAGGTGAAGTGGCAATAAATTAAAAACTAAATGAAGCCAAGATGACTCAGCTTCAGAGATTATTTTATTACATAAGAATCTCAGCTTTCCAAGCTGAAAAAAGAAAAGCCCAAAAGTCATTCATCAAAAGGAAAGGTTAAAAGTCAAAGCAAACCAAAACCCCCAGAAAACCCAACCCCAAACCAACAGTAACTACACTACACACACCAATGACGCCGTAAATCCTACAAAACAGTACACCTCCAAAGACTCAAACACCAGAGGACAGAAAAGAAAGAGAAAAACTTGAGTATTTGACTTTTATCAGGTGAAGGATATGAGAGAAATCCTATTCAAGGTTTTTGCATATTGAGATTAGCAATACTGTCATTACTTTGAAAGAAAACCCATTCTGAGAACAAAAGCAACACTGAAGAACAACATTAAACATGAGCTTGAGTTAATTTTCCTGAAAGACAACTTGATCTTCAAAATGCACATGCAACAAAAGCATCTCACAGAATTTGTAACACAGAACTGAGTGTTCTGAAATTATTAAAACTATTTTGGCCAAGGCTAAAGAAAGGGAGGTGCTGATACTTCTACAGTCTTGTGTTCGACCTTGTCAACTGCTTCAGCAAAGTCATCCAAAACCTACCAAATTCCAGAAAAGCCTGACCTACCTACTGTACTGAAAATAATCTCATCAAAAGTATAGGAAACAAAGACTGACATTTCACTTAGAACTTTTTAACAAAACAACCCCCATCCCCCGCTCAAAAAAAAATCAAACTCCAAAACAACCCAAAAAAGCAAAACCACAAAGCAAGCGACCACCACAGCACGTTCAACATCACGTTTGTTAATTAATAAAGGCAGCACCAAATATCACTTTTTCATTTTACGAACACAAGACTTTCACGAAATCGACAGCCATACATCCATATGTAATGCTGCAATGGGAAACAGCAGGACTGTTACTCTTTCCTTTTACTTTCAATAGAGGGAACAAAGAAGGGTCTGCCACAGTTTTCTCCCACTGAGAGAAAAAGTACTAACAAAATATCAATTGTTTAGTGTATTGCTTTCAGGGAATACCAAGCATTCAATCTTAGATGTAAAGTTATCTGGTTTGGCAAAAAAAAAACCCAAAACACCTGAAAAGTGAATAAGTGAATATATCCTTTGAGATTTAATAGGCTGTCGGCCGAGTTTTCCTTCCACTGGAGTTGAAATTGCACATAATAGAAAATAACTCTTATGTAATAAGTTAGTTCTTAAATAGCAGATTTAAAAATTAAAAGCTGAAAGCTGTTCTGCTTTACTGTCAGATCTCCATTTCAGCTGAATCAAAAATCACACATAACAATAACTTAAAACAATAATCAAACAACTTAGGCAAGGTGAAATTAAAAATTTCAGACATTTCATAGACAGAAGAAATCCATAAAGGCAGTGGTTTCTAATCTTCAAGTAAAAATCCCACATACACACACGAATACATTAGAAGGATACACTGTTCAGTTTTACAGACAGAAATCCCAAAATGCTTAATTTTACAGCAAATTAACAAAAAGCAACATAATCCCACCTTCTTTTTAATAATTACGTCCTTTGTCCTGTTTTTAGAGTTAAGTCCAGTCTTTTCTGGTAGCCAAGATTTTTCTTTTGATGTTTTTGTAATATTCTGTAGAATCATCCTTAAAATATTCTTCATGTGGACAGCTATAAATTGCAGGGACTACAAAAATATTGTGCAAAGCTAAACCTAAGTGCAGTTTCCGTGCAACAAGTACTGTGAAAAACTACTTAAATGGAGTATTTTTGGTCTACTGACATATGAATTCAAGTAGTAATGACAAGCAGTGATAAGATGTTCTAAAGAAGTAAGACAGGCCACAGTTGTGACAGGAACAAGATAGGCAAGATCAAGTTTCACCTAATTAGGCAGGGTTGCAGTAGAAGAGTTCTGCTAGCCTCTCACTGTGCAATAGTAATCGTTGTTCGCTATTATAATAATGACAAACAGTATAAGTAATTCATCTTAAGTAACTTTACATATCTGATCTGTCTCAAAAGAGACACAAGTGATTTTCCTATTGAACAGTGCAAAGACATGAGCAGAAGTTCCAAGAGCAAATGATCCTAACAGCTACAGAAGACATTTCTGTGACACAACTCCTTAAAGCAGAAAAATTGTTTTAAAAGAACAACCAGCTTTAAAACAAAACAAACAACAACAATAAATCCCCTAAGTATTTATGCCTAAAAATGCAATAGTTCAAGCACTACTCCATTCTTGGCAAAGTCTGTTCTTCTTGCTGGACATAATTCAAGCAGCAGAGAACATAAAATAGTAAACTATGCTTCTGACTGCCTCTTCATGTCAAGGGACAGCAAATGTTTATCGTAATTCCTTTCAACACTACAGACGATCCAGAGTGGGGAACAGATTAAGAGAGATGGCACCAATGGTGGATTCAGCTCTTACTCTCTAACTGTAGGAGTAAAGCATACTACACAAGATAATCCATTTCCTTAATACAGAAAATTGGGAGAAAGAGTGAGCAAGTTACCCAAGAGGGTTAAAACACACACACACACAAACCCCAAACATGAAAAGCAAAAAAAAAAAACCAACCCCAAAATACAAAAATCCAACCCATAGTATGAAAGATCAAAAACACTTAACCTCTCTCTCTTAAAACCGCACCATGAGCTGCATTTTCTGTGTAATCCCTTACATGTTAACTGCAGGAAGAGAGAAATAAGGGGTTTCAGCTTCATTGGTGAGACACAGATTTGCCACATTACCTTTCCTTACATGCAGCTGGTAAGACACCACATTTAACCTACTCCAACACACAGAAATAGTACTGTCCTGCCTTAATGCATTTTGTTAGCAAGAAAAACCAGTCTGATCCTACATTGTATTCCTTCCACCTCAGCAAGCATATATCACATTACTGAGAACATTGGTAGACTAATTTCAGACTTACTAAATGCTGCAACTTCAAAAAATTAACCTGTTAGCAACTGCAAATGTTTTTTAAATACATAAACTATAAACTGGAGGGGTGGTATTTGTTAAAAGGGAAGGGTTGTTTTGCTTTCAGAAGGATGGAAAAACCTAATCCAGTTGTTCTCCAAAAGCAGATTGTATCTTTATCTGCCAGAAAAACAAACTGTATCACATGAATAAATATTTGAGAGGAAAAACTGGGCCTCTATGACACATACTGTGCCATTCTTCCAACTATGGCTACTGGCTGAACTCTTCTTATCAAACCTCCAAACTTGCAAAAGCCCTACCTACAATAGAAAGGCACCACATATACATGCAGACCAGCAATCTAGGGATGGTCCAACACTACAGCCTGTCATCCCTATTGGATCATTGGGCTCTCTCAAAAGAAGAGTATGAATCAAAATAAACATACGGGTCACTGAACTTTCCTTTTATCAGGTCACCCTCTCTTCTGAAATAACTGAAAACACCAGTGTGGAGTTTGTTAAATCATAAAAATACTAAGATCAAAACAAGCACAGTGTAGCCCCTGACTTTCTCTCATACAAGCCCTCAGTGTGTTGTCTTCATATGGAACATCTGATCTAGTGCAGTTTACAGACTGTTTTCTAACTGTTACTGTTAAGTAGGTTAACATAATGTAGGAGATATATATAGAGATAAGGACACTACAACCTCTGGTTGTTTAACATATATCCTGGTCACACTACAACAAATTATCGGCCTCAAAATCCTAAACGAAACAGGGTTTTCCTCCAAGAAATTTGAAGATGTTTTGAATGTTCAAAATGAAAGAGGTGAGGTACATGCAGTATTTCACAGACATAAGTTGTGATTAATGTTACATTAATGGTAAGAGTAAATGCTAAAACCATGTCAGATTTAAGCAGACTTGCCCTTTGTGACAAAGCTCATGTTTAGCAAACTTATGGATCTGCAGATTAGATAAATCACGCAGTAGGAACCCAAAAGCAGTTTACAATCCTAGTGAAGCATTTTAACATAAAGACTCTCATGACATCTAACGACCCCATGAAATTATGTAGGAAAAATAGTATGAAGAAAAATCTGAAATGCAATTCACTACAACATACACGCCCTTACATCAAGTATCTCTACAAAAAGGAAAATTATTTAATGTAAAGCTATAGATTAAAACTGGCAGATGTGAACAGCTAAGAATACACCAATGGGTAATAGACAACTATAAAGAAAAACAAGAGTTGAGAAAGAATAAAATACAAAACTGCAAGAAATTAAGGATTACTTGTTTTAATAACTTTTGTTCCACTTGGCCATCCTACCTTACCTTCTCACTGTTTTAATTTCTCTCCTCCTGCTCTAGTAGCTATATAGCAAATGCCTAATATGCAAATGTACAATTTATTTATTGTGATCACGCTTAAATACAAATGTGCATGACTGAACAGAGGCCCTCTAAGCTAAGCCGTTTCACAATTGTGGAAAATTAATTTAAACAGACATCTTAGAACTACTTCATCCAGATGCAAGTTAATTTATATTTATTCTATTATTTATTAACAGAATAAAGCTTTTTTTAAAAATAAAAGCTCTTTTGCTTTCTGTACACTCTGTTTCTCCAGTAGCATCAATTAAAAAAAAAAAATAAATCTTTGGGTCATACTGAATAAAGCTAAGAATTAAAAAAAAACACCACCCAAAAAACTAGTAACAATGAGACAGGTATCTAGGTTTATTTATCACTTCCCCTTACATAAACAGATCACTAAGTTTATGCTTTCTTAAATCTATTTTACCGAGGTGAAAAAAGGTGATGTTGTATTACACTGTAACAACTATGATTTGTAGTGAGCGTGTTGCCTTTTCCAGTCAAAGGGTAAAGAAAATAAAAGTGAGCAAGGATTAGATTTGAAAACGTCAAATACATCTTGAATAGAAATGGTGCTTATCATGCTCTTTTCTGAAGGGCTTAGGGGGCTAGGTCATACGGAAGGGATTTTACCAACTGCTGTTCAAGTCATGTTAGAGACACAGCAGCATCCCCAAGTACCCGGCATATCAAACTCTTTACTCTGATATCACTACAGACACTAATATATAAAAACATACACATATACATCACAGCAGTCTCATTTTTGCCTTCTTTTACATATAAGAAAAGGTGTCTTCAAACAAGAAGACTGCAATACTTAACAGAACAAGAAGCATGATTGAATGACTTCGGTTCCCACTTCAGGTGGAAAATGGAAGACAAAAGGTTTATGAAGAAATTCAGACACAATCAGAACACTCTCATTCCTGAGTACTGGAAGAAAAATATCTGTTGAGCCCTCACTGCTTGAAAATTTTTAATATAGTTGTTGAAACAGTAAGAAAAAGCTGACCAAAAGCTTTTTTCTGCCTCTGAGAAGACAAATGCACACTTCAGAGCAAGCTCACTTGTGATTTTGGGCCAAGGCTTCTCAGTTGTTCAGAACTCAGGCAGAGAACTGAGCAGTATTTGATAGCTTCAGATGACTGAAGGAAGTGGCAGCAAAAGGGGGATAACCCAGTAATGCACTGGAGACTGAAATCATAAAGATTTGTTAGACTGAATATTATAAACCACCCACAAACAAAAAAATAGCCTATCAGAAATACTGTAGAGTAAATCGTCCAATTTAGTGCAATGAAAGGTTCCTTAAAGTGTTTTCTCAGGCTATAACTTTGTAGCATAAATACAAAGAAAATCCAATATATAAAAGGATATCAAAGTATTCTAAAGCTTGGTAAATTTGGAAGTGGATCAGATTTTAAAAGTTCTTTATGTTTAGCTAAAAATGAGACAAAGCACAGTAGTAGATACACTGGAATAATGTAATTTATGTAAGTACTTGAGTTGGACTTCAAAACCCCACTGGGGTAAAAAAAAAAGTGGGTAATTCAGTTTGCAATTCAGAGTTAAAACTGATTTAAACCTCCTTCACCTCTTTATCTCTTATCAGTGTTACAAAAACAAATACTTAAGCTCTCTACCATCGGAGGGAAAAAAAGGCAAAAAGAAAGGGCTGCAGTAAGTAATAGGGGACAAGCCAACAGACTTTAAACTGATTTGGTTCAATGTAAAGTTTAGATCTCTACAGCATGTTCCAATATCTAACAAACTTGCTGAAACAGTGAAAAATGACAATAAAGCATTAAATACACTGCGCTGTTATTACACCAAGAAGCTACTCAGAAAAAGGGCTGAAAAGATTTCCACCGTGACACGGGCTAGAACTGACACCAATCTGTGTGATAGGGTTTTAAAAGAATTGCTTTGATCCTGACTTGATTTCGAAGTGTAAAGGAGGTCAGCCATTTACAGACCTTTTCTCCACTATCAGAAGACTTGCAGCTGAAGTTCTCTGAAATTTAGATAACTTGGGATAATAAAGCAGTACGTAAGGAAATTAACCATCAGGCACGCTGAGACATTCCAGGCTGCATGCAGAGATGAGGCTGCATACCGAGATGAGTTTAATAGTTTATTTTTGTAAGACACAGTTTCAAGAATTCAGTTATCTCCCAAAGTGTACATACAGGACAACTATTTGGAGCCTGAACAGCAATTAACCCCTTAATTAGCCTGCAGAATCACACAAAATTTCAATTCCAAGAACTTTCTGTTTTTAAATACACAGCAGGAAAACTTAACCACTGTTCTGTCAGTGTATCTGAATAGCTACTGTAACACCAGGAACCCTGTGGAACTATTTCTAACCATATACTGGACTGGGCCATGTATCAAACATATTATTGAAGTTATTTTGCAGGATTTGCAAGAAATGGTTGCCAGTTCATAGTTGTTGGTGCTTTCTCCAATGCCCAAAATAAGTTAGGTAGACTGTCAGTGGTTAAACTGACCATTTCAGGCAAGTAATTGCTAGTTGAACTGTTTACTAAAGGTAGAGATATTAGTCCTCTGTGTTGCCCACATCATCACATTATATGTTCTGGCTATAACCCTACTATAATAATGTAAAACTCTCATTATCTTTTTTTTTTAAAGAGGTGGTTGACATGTTAGTAATACATATTAAATACATATAATGACACTGTGAATTAATTTGAAAAACTCTCTTTGGCTAGATAGGACAGATTCAGGTCAAGTCTTGACCTACACAAATGTTAACATTTTACAAGAAAGCCAGATACACTTTCTGAAGCCTGCCTTTCCCCCCCCCCCCCCCTAGTAAGCGTGGGAGGGAACCATAAGTATGTTGAAAGTATCATCTTCAGAACAGAAATGAGAATGTCAACTTGTGCAGCACTGCCTTGAAACAGAATTCAGACAAATTACATCAGGAAACAGGATTAGAAACAGATTTTCTCATGCAAAGCTTAAGTGCTCAACTTAAACTGTACCTGTTACTCTAAACTAAGATTTAGCCCAGCTTGTCTGAGAAATTAAAAAATATATACCTTTTTTCTTATATGCAGATACTTAATGGCTATGGTAAACTCTGGTAGTACCAAGCAACCCTACCTCTTTCCCTTTAAATATCAGGGAGCCATGCAAGTAATAGTTTTCTCCACCTATTACTAAGATAGCTCTGTCTACTGCTTTTTGCATCTACTATTATAACTCTGAGCAGTTCGGATGTAAGGATTTCTGGCCTTTCTCGGTTCAAGTACACCGAGTTGGTTTCGGTGTGCTCAGCTGGCAGAAAGGTATCCTAGCAAGGGGGGGAAGGCAAACAACTTCCTGCTGAGTTTGCATACCGAAAAAAAATCTCAGCACAGATTCAGAAACAGCCAATACAAGAGAGGGGGCAGCATGGAGGCAGCACTACAGCAGCCCCAGCAGCTACTTCAGTTTCACCTACACAAAACCAAGTCTCCCTTTTCCCTATTCTCAGGGTTTTTTTCTTAGACATGTGAATGCCGAAATCCTTTCGGCAAACTTAAAGCGGACATAAGGATACATAGGTTAAATACAGTGTCTGCAACATATGCAAGTTTAGATTGTTTCCTGCTGAAGCTGGAATTCCTTAAATAAATCTTTACAGCTACAGTTTCCTCACATATAAATAGAATTCTGCTGCTAAGCAAAGCAATGAATTGGGAACGAAAAAAATCTTAATTGTAATTCCGCTACTGAAGAGCTAGGCTAAATAACACTATGAATCTTGGAGGGTAAGAAAATAATGGGCAGAAATAAGAAGGAATTTAATACTGCAATGTGAGGTAAAACAATGACAGCAGACTAGCAACTGCTGCTTAAGTTTTCTTTGTTTTCTTTCCTTTTTTTGGTCATAATTTATACATGTTTCTCAAAATTTCCTCAAAGACAACATATTTTACAAAACAATTGCCCAATATCCTTAATAAGTATTTCCCCCAAAATGGTAGAAAGTGTTACTGAATATCTATGAAAGATGTGAAAACTGGCAAAACCATAAACTCCCTGAAGTATCTACGTTACTGCACTGCAGGGACCTGTCATTTCATTTCACTGTTCTACTGTCCTGCTTAAGAGACAAAATTCAAAATATGTCACCTCCACAACAAACTAAACTGAATAAACTAGCATTTAAGAGATTCCGTTTCTCCATCCCCTTCTCTGATATCGGTCTCATCAAAGCAGCCTGCTGCCTCCTGTATGAACATGGAAAATACAATAGTCATAATGTAAGCTGAGGTAATGCAATAATCTGGCAGAACACATGTAAATATACAGCAAACACACATATATGCTTACACATTTATCTCTTTAGTATTGTTTGAATACAACTATTTATTACACTTTTAGTGATGTGTATCAGTTTACCAAGACAAGCAGTGCAGTCCATTCAAAGCAATGGTGGAAATGAGCAGTGAGGAAGAGGAAACAGCCTCTTCCCCTGGCCACAGGAAATGGTTAACCCAGCTCATCCCTATTGTGAAACCTCAGCTCTGAAAGGAATTCAGTTCCTCCAACATCCTACTGCACCACAATGATAAACTTGCACTGTGAAAATACAAACAAGGTTACATGTGCTCACTTTGAAGCAAGATTTCTTTAAAAATGAGCTAAAATCTAGGTTAAGTCAGTGAAATTTGTTGTGGAAAACCATCGTTTTCCTCCACCAAGCAGTTCCTATGCTTGCTTGTCCTTCTGACACACAAATCTACTTTCAAAGGATGGTGTCTGTTATTGCATAATATAACTCTGGTATTGTTTGTCTTTAAAAACTGCTTTCAGAAGTTCAAATTTTGAGTCCAGTCCACAGATGTATAGCCTAATATATCACAGATTATTACATGCTTTTAAGTTTAATAGGATTCTAATGATGGATTTCCAAACCGTAAGAGAATCGTACTAACCTGAAGTGTTGCAATTAGTATTTCACAGTAATTTCTTAAAAATCTTACAACTAAAGAATCAGTAAGACATAGACTGATGGAAAAGCTGTTGCTAACTGAAGAAAAATTTTAGAGATATCTGAAATTACCTAGTAATATTTTAAGAAAAATAAAAGCATAACTGTACTCATGTCTCACACAAGCCAATGTCCAATATCCCAGGCCAGCGTACTCTGTGTTGAAGCTTTTTGAGCGATCTTATGCCAGCAATTAATGTACGTAGGCTTTTAATTTAGACAAACACATAAGACTTGTAAATTCCAAAAATGAATCATAATGGAAAGGGAGCTAGCCACCTTCTCCTCCCCCCCCAAATTAGGCAATAATTTGTTTGCCTCTTCAAACCTCCTTCTCAGAACTTTTTTTATTTTTGAAGATGCCTTCAGCATATAAGGACAAAAAAAGGGTAGACTTAAAAAACCCTTATACATTTATAAACAAGTAATAAATGTGAGCTTCGATTTTAATGCCAAACATTAGACAGTTCATCAAAATAACAGGTTTTATTCTATATATAGATAGTGCTTTGCATAATGGGTGCTTTTTTATTCTATATATAGGTAGTGCTTTGCATAATAGGTGCTGTTTGACAGCTGTACCCTATCTTAATACAAATAAAATAATAATCTAGATATTTTAAATATGTTTGACATAAAACCTGGACTTACTAGAATACGTAAGTTGATCTGGTAGAGTTGAATTTGTTGTGAGATACCTACTCAAGTCTGCAGTGGGCAACAATGTCATGTATGTTACTATATGAAGAGAAAATAACAGTATCTTATCTCTCCAAATGTCTGCTATGCTTCATTACCTATCCAATGTATTTAAATATTGTATTATGAGAGTAGCCTATGAATAGCACTTTTTGGTGAAGATGGTGAGCTTATTTTTACCACAGAATAGGTCATACTCTATCATCCTAAAAAAAAAAAAACCCCAAAAACCGAGAAGTGACACAACCCAAAGAACCATGAAATGGCCTTTAGGAATGTTGCAATAAATAACTCCATTAATAATGGCTGATAAAGCTGCAAATTATTCTTTACAGTTAGTTCAGATTTATTCAGCAAACAAGGATAGTATCAGTATTGCTGATACCTATACAAGTCTGAATGAACTGCCACGGATTTGATCGACATCACTGAAAAATCCTAGTACCTAGTATTAAGTGTATTATAGTGACACATCTTCCTTTAGACTTCTACAACACAGAATCGTATTAGTAGTTAACTTCTTACAGGAAAAGAACAGCTACACTGCTTTGAAAACATTTTGGTATTTCATTAGTTAGTAAAGCCTGCTTTGGACTTTATGGGAAAGGCTTTAGACTTCATATATGACTGATGTGTATTCATTTGAAAAACAAACACCACCAAACAATAACCACAAAAAAGACAGAAAAATCCCCTTTTTCTTAGTCCACTTGGAAGACAGCTTAACTCAAAAATAACTGCAGATACCTAGCTTTGGTTTGTGCTCTATCAGTCATATTATCTGTCTTCATAGGTCAGGAACGCATATAGCAATTAAGATATTAATGCACACTACAGTAATCAAGATCCTCTTACATACTGTTAGTCTATCATAACACATGTACCAGTCATGGTAATCTGTGGGGAAGAGTGGCACACAAAACTAACTAGGCAAAAAATTTTACGAAGTCACTACTCTCCAAACTTTTGACTACCACTTACAGTAAAACAAAGCAGCACAAAATCCTGCACATAAAACCAGACATGTCCAACAAACCCTTGTCCCTAAGCCTTGCAGTAAGTCCCACTAGGTTCTTTCTAGATTCATTAAAACATGTCAGCTGTGGCTGTAGCACCACTGATATTCCTGTCTCCCAAATGAACTACAGACAAGACTAGAAAAGTTCTGTTGTAGTAGGTGCTAGGCAAGTATGAAATCATATTACTCTGAAGAGATTCAGTCTATCACTATTTCTTGCACAGTATCCACCATCACCTCTCAGCACTTTATTGACGGTGTATAGAGTCTACATAGTTTTATGCCTTTGGCATATGTTCCATCACATATGCTGCCAAATGGTATAAAAAAAATTCAGTAAAAATTTGCCATCCAAGAAGAAAAGGCATTAATTGCATTATTTAAGGAAAAATTTCTAACATTCTTCCAAAACCAAAATCCCATCAAAAAACTACACTGGAGAAGAATTTTAAAAAAATGGACAAAGAGACACACCCTCAAAAACCAATAAAATTGGGCTCTATCAAAAGATCATGTGGCTGAAAGAAAACTAAATACAAATGTGGCTGTTCTAGCTCAAAGGATATCACACAGTTCTGCATTTGCACATTCTATTCTAAGAATGCAATAAATACAAACTTTTTAATCTCAGTGAAAAGGAAAATCACTACATTAACATCATACTTTTAGCAAATACTTTAGTAACTTCCTCAGTAGAGGAGCTATTCAGTGTAGCATCATAAGCCCATCACACACATAGCCTTTACTTCCCGACTGTCAGGAAAAGAGTTTATGATTGATGTGCCTTGTCAGCAAAGCAAAAAACAAGTGCGAAAAGAGCAGTCCACATCATTATCACTTCTTGAAGCCAAACTGTGCTTGGCCTCAAAAGAAAAATACAGTTAACTTTATATTTTTCAAAAAAACCCAGTAAAATATGCAATATGAAACAGATACTAAACAACAGGGAGGGAAGTATCCTGGCCATGAAAAAAGAAACCCCAAAGCCTACCAAACTTTTTTGATAACATACCCAAAGAAACCTTGTTCTCCCATGGAAAAAAAACCCAAATAACTACCAATAAATACAGGAAAAAAAAAAAAATCAGCTCATTCCATTTTCTATACTTCAGATAACACTTTTTCCTTAAAATACAGAACATTAAACAAAAGCATTCAAATAAATTACTTGAATTAATTCAAAATTATAAATACAAGTCATAAGAAACTAGAAGAGTTTGGCAACTTTCCATTTAAATTTATTGACACAAACTGTACTCACTTGCTACAACAGTTCTAGTGTAGCGGCATTAAAGTTTCTCCTCCTGCTATTATATTCTTTTGTTAATTATAACAAACCCCAAAACAAAACAAACAGGATCGGGGAGGAAAAGCAGCTTTCATATATTTGAATTCAAGGAATTGTATCATATAACAAGCTAAATCACTCACTTTTGCATTTTCAGTATACAAAACCTCAAGTTAAAAGAACAACCAAAACAAAAAAAAAACTCTCTACATTTGGTCCAACTCTACAGCCATATGGTCACGTTATTTTCATATTGTATGCTCATTATTACAGTAAATGGGGCTGGGTTTTTATCTTTGCAGTCCAAAAATAAAATCACTAGGATGAAAAACTGAAGGACTAAAGGCACCACCCACAGTGTCCATTTAAATATATGTTCACCTTACGACAGACTATCCATACCAACATCTAAAGTTCTTTAGAAAAATAAAATACTTATTATTTGATGTTTCAGACTCGGGAAGTTCTAACCTGAAATATAAGTACCATTGTAGCAAAGTAATTTGTTTTTATTAAAATTCAGCTGTCAATATTAAAAATGCTTTGAAGTGTGTTTCAAAAACATAATAAAAATCTTGTAACACCTTCCCATAAACACAAACTGGTAAACTTAAACAACCACGATGGTTACAGGAGACACTGGCAGAGACATTCAAATATGTAAGACAAAAAACAAAATCCCTAACCATTTCTATAAAGCAAATCTCTACACTACGGAAGTTATGGCCTTCCCCCGAAACCCACACCTGGGTTAGTAATGAGAAGTAAATACATTTGTTCTGACTTAGCCTGCCATTGCCATCCTAGGTGTTCAATAAGAATTTTATGAATGTAAAGCAACCCAAGTTGCCATGGAAGCTGACAGTCATCTTGGTTTTGTTATTACAAGCTAACATTCATATGCTTATGATACAAGACTGTAACTTGATGAACTTTGTGAAGGCTTCTGGTGCGCCTAGCTTACTCCAGTTCTTATACAGTATCAGCACAATATTTTGGAACCTAGTAGTTGGAAGTGAAAAAGCCAGTCATACTAAAAGGCCTGTTTTTTAAACACTACCTGTACTCTTCAACCTGAAATGTCACATCTAGACTGAGGTAATATTTATTTCCTCTTATCATGGAGACTCAGAATTACAACAATGAAATTTTGTAAACAGATATCTTTAACATTCTTGCTGAAGAGCATTCTGCTGCAGTGCTTCAGTTGCAAACACTGCAGAGGAACTGTAAATAAAGAGCTCATTGCTGGTGGAATTAGGGATAACATGGGAGATGCTCCCTTCTGTGAAGAATGTCATACACCTACATTTGAGATCAAACACAGTTTGAAGGAAATCAACAAAACGAGTGTAATTGTTTATTACTCAGCTTCCAGAGGAGCCTGTCATAAACCGAACAGTCATCAAGAAAACTCTCCTCTGGCCACTGAATCAGCCACAGCGAAAGGGGGAGGGAAAGAGACGGAAACAGAGGGACACTGTCACAGAAGACAATCAAGGTTGTTTGCGCGAAAAGGAAAGGTTTTATGTTCGATAAAGAAGCGGTGGTTTCACAAAAGGTTTCACAGAGGACCGAGAGCGCCTTTCCGTCGCAGGCTGCCCGGCTAAAACGAGGCTACCGCCTGCGCTCGCCTTGACGAGCTGCCCGCAGGGCCGGAACCGCTGCCCAGGACTCCTTAACACTTCCCCGCACCGGGGCACGAACAAGCGGTGTTGGAAGAGAAAAACTCAGACAAATAAGCAAACAAACATCTCGCCCCCCATCCCCCCCCGCCGCGGTCACAGAAAACCCACCCCCCCTTCAGTTCGGGCCCGTCGAGCAGCAACCGGCCCTCCGATCGGTAACACCCTCACTCGCATAGCAGAACCTGCGCTCCCAACTATCTCCCCAGGACCGCCGCGGGCGGGAGAAGGCGGAGACAGCCCCGCGGGGCAGAGGCGAGGGCAGAACCCGGGGGAACGCGACCCTCGCGATTGTCACGACCGACGCAGGGGGACGGCAGCCCTGCGCTAGGGGGAGGGACGGGAGCAGGCAGAGCCCCAGAGACGACGATGACCGGCGGCCCCACCGCCCGTGGGGTCCCGTGGCACCGTCTCCCTCAGATGCCGCCAGCCCCACAGGAAAAGGCGAGGCGTCCCGCCACCCGGCGGAGCGGCGCCAGGCCGGGAAGGCGACGAGGCGAACGCAGTCCTTTCTACTCACCGGCATCATCTCCGCAGCCGTCCCGTAGTCAGCCCTACCAAGCCGAACCGGGCCGTACCAGGCTGGGCCTCTCCTACCCCCGCCGCCGCCTCTCGCCGTGAGGGCGCCGCACTCGCCCTGGCCTTAGCAATGACAGGTGCCTCCCGCGCGCCCCGCTCCGCGGGCGGAAGGAAGAGGCGAAGGCGGCGCGGCGGCCGGGCTCCCACTCCCACCCCGTCCTCCTTCCTCCTCCTCCTCTTCCTCCTCCTCAGCGCGGCGGCGGCGGCGGCGGCGGCAGCCGGCCTGCCTCTTTCCCGGCTTACTCCCTCTCTGCCTTGATGCTTCCTGCTCCCCTCTGCGCCGTCCCACCAAGGGTTAAGGCCGCCGCCACCTCATTGGCCGAAACAGGAAGGGCCGGGAGGGGTTGGGCGGAGCGCGCACGGACAGAGTGGGGAGACGAGGGGGCGGGCGTGTGTGCATCGGTGCTGCACGTGACTGCACGGCGGACCCAGCGTCCGCCTCCCGCCGCGTCCGTGGGCGGAGTGCGGGGTAGGTGTTCCCTATAGACCCGCCGTGACCCCGCACCCCCGTCCAGCCCCGCGTTTCTCGTGTGCCCTGTCCCGCCGGTTCTCCCCGTGCTCTCCTCCCACCCCGCGGTCCTCGCCGCCCTGCCCTGGGGCTGGGTCCTTCTTCAGGCAGGCTGCCTGGGGCCTACCGCCTTCAGGCCCCCGCGATGCTGGAGAAAGGGGCCAGGGCCCCGCGTGCTTTTAGCCCCCGGAATGCGGGGAATGCGGGGGCGGCTCCGCCGGACCCGGCCCGGCCCGTGGAGAGAGAACACGGCGGAGGTGGGGGCGGGGGTCGGTTTCCCTGCGGGAAGGCGGGTGCATCTCTTTCGACTGAGTGCCTTGGTCTAGCGAAGCCCCCGCCGGTGCCTGGCTGTTCCCCGTGACTGAAGTTACAGCATGCCTGGCGTCACCCTCCTTTTACCGTCCCCTCACCTCTGCGGTGCTTCTATCGAAGTACAGAACTGCCCTGCGCGTCAGGGGAGGAGGTGGTTTTGCCCAGGATCTCGATATCAGACTGCCCCCGAGACTTGTCTCCAGTCTGACAGTAAGGTTCGAGCTTGTTTTGTGGTGTCTCGTTCTGTAGAGCTACAGCAGCAAGATGAAAGTGAACAGCTTGGAAGAAGTCAAGCTCCACTCTTAAGTCAAAACATCACCATATGTTAGTGCCTCAACACACGTGATGCGGACAAATTCCATGTCGCTGTCTTAAATTCTTATGTACAAACTACATAACCTGCCCAGTGCTGTTTCTGTAAATGACTGTTTTCCAGTCTGTTACTTCAGAACACAGCTAGGAGTGAAAAAAAAATAACCTGGCAAGTTTTTGAGAGGAGCTTAGTTGTTGTTTCTCTAAGTCTTTGAGGGTGTTAATAGCATGCTCATCTCAAATATGAGCTTGTACGTTGAATGTAACCTACCAATGTAATAGTCTGTAACAGATAATTGTACATGCCTAAGATTACATTGCTTATCCTTGTATTTTCAGGCTCTGCTGCTTTGTGATAGGTCATAGTTTCTGCTACTTCTAATAAATCAGTCCTACAAAAACCTATCCATTGGCATCACAAGACAACGCTTCGTCAGTTTAAAATTACTGTGAAAGTCCTACCCGAAACACGGCTTGCTGACAGTAACACTATTGCAGTCAGCTCCTTCTAAACTGTGATTCTACCTCACATGCACAGCTTTGGAGACAGGTAACACTATGATACTTCAGAGCCAGTAGAGAATGTAATGATCTGCTTAGGATATTAGTTTTAACCCTGCAACTAACCTGAAATGAAATGGGCTATGATGTGCGCATAGTTACGTATCTTAAGTGAAAAAACCTGTCTTCATCTAATTTATACTCAGTGAAAAAAATTGCAAATTTAGAAATTACAGTCTTTCTCATTAACCAGGTTAGATTTCTTCCTAGTGAGTCTTAAACAAGGGTCCAGTTTCTTCACAGATATACTTTACAGCTGACTTCTCCCTGGTGTCAGTTAATGACAATAAAACCTAAAATACTATACATTTATCCTCCCATTATTTTTCCATTGCATCAGCAGGAATGCTAACAACATGAAAAGTGGGAGAATATAGTGCGTACAATTACTGCTGGGAAGGAAGGCAGGCAGGCAGTCCTATATGGAATGCCTCTATTGGGATAAAGGCCTCTAGGATAAAAGTTTGTCAGCCTTGTGTTGCTTTTGGCAGATGCAGCAACCAGACAAACTGGATACTGTGGACTAAAAGGAAATCTCTTCAAAAGGTAGAGTACATACTTTGTATACAAGTCTGTTCCTACTACTGCCTCTCTAAAAAAATAACCTCACTTGCCTCATCCCTTCTCATCTCCACTTTCCATAGAAATGAGGAAATAAGAATAAATTAGCCAATATTTACAAAGAGTAAGTCTTAAAACTCTGAAGTGTGGTAAATTAACATCTATATCCCTGCAAAAGGATATAGGTTCTTTTTTGGAACCACCCTTTTAGCAGTCAAGGGACAGAGCAGCCATTATAAAGTCTTCTGATTTCAACTTACAAGTATGAATGTTTCCTTTACTGTGAGTGGGAAAATGGTCACTTGTAAAAATACAGGTTTCTTTTTCCCCTATTGCCCATCCATTTGCATATCATGTGACTTGTCCAACTTCATAGAAATCATGTTGCTTGGCCAAAGGGGCCAGTGATACCTTAGTTGCCTTAGATAAGTAAGGTTGTGTGAAAGGGGTTGTGATTTGGGAATGCCTAAGAAGATGAGGTAAGACAATTTGGTTATAGAAGCAGATAAACCCCGAGATACGGAACCCAAATTATTTGCTTCCAAATACACTGTCTTTGTAAGAGGTACTCTAATTTTGTTGGTCTTTTTCAAAGGAAAGGGTCTGTGCTTTTTTGTTGGTAGATATATTAAAAGATGTCATGCAAATACCTTTTACACTCCTCTAGGTTCCTAAAAAGTACTATTTGACTTTACAGATTGAAACCACTATACCTTATTGTGCATTTACTCAACTTACAACATCAAAAAATGAAGAATGACCATTTATTAGTCATGGTATGGTTAGCTTTTGAGATTTGTGCTGTTTCTGTCTAGCTAGAAATTTAAATTTTATGTATTATATTGTTGTTTTGCTAAGTATCTTAAATTTATGTGTAAATAGAGAAAAATTACCAAACTAGGTTTTGTATTTAAAAAGGGGTATTGACTGCACTTAATAAATTGGCAGGCCTCTTATTTGATCACGCACAACATTATTCCTAGAAGAAGCTGAGATTCCCAAAGATAGATAGAAAACTAATGTGGCTTTAAGAAGTGTTCCAGTTTCTGCTAGTGTTTTTTGAGTATCTTGAGGAGATAGTTTTTAATTTAGGCTTTTACACATAGACAAAAGACAGAAAATGAGCTTTCCTACTTTCTCAGATCTGAGTTTTCTTCAGTTTTGCATTCACTTATTAAGATTCTCTTCTAGAGCATAGGGAAATGTTTTCAGGCTTTGGAGGTGTCGCAGGAAACAAGTTCATTTTTAATTAATTTAACGCTTTTTCATGTGGTATTATTTTAAATAACAGGTACTCCTATTTATAGCCAGAAACAGTCTCAGAGGTCAAACATTATCCAGCTTTAGTAATCTGTAAGTTATGTGCACAGCTTCAGTCATCTAGGCTCCTTGTATAGATAAATTGGGAAGAGGAGGGAAGGGAGAGTGGAAATTCATTCCGTGTTGAGATACACATCACCCTATCTAAATCTCCTGGTCTTTGAAGGTGCCTGTCTCTCTACTGATTGAAGACGGAGCCTGGATGACTAGCTCAGATTAGAGAGCAGACTTTTGGATGGCTGCAGTTGGGATGGGTTTCCTCAGTGGCAGAACAAAATCTCTTAAGTGTTGGGAGTAGAAGTGGTGGCGGTTTTTTTATATACGGGCATTACAAAAACCCTGAAGTATCCAGTGAGTGGATTTCTTTATTACAGAATACAACACTCTTTTTAAAAATTGTGTTTTGCCTTTGCCGTAATGCATGAGGAACTGGCCATGAGCAGGTAAACAATTTTAGAAGTTGAACCACCAAAGTACTTCTAACTTGCCAGGCACTTAACGTGCAGATGATACAAACAAAAAGACTTCAATATTTCAATTACAGTTTCACAACAGATAGCCTAAAATCTTTAGTGAGATTCAGTGGAAAGTAGATGTGCATATTTAAAGGAAATGTATTTTAGTTTGTTACTCTGGCCTTAAGTAACCTTTAATTCCAGGACCAAGCTGACCTAAGGCTGCAACAATAAGAAATATGTACTGAACAATAGTCATATACTGCCATGTTTCAATTCACATACAGCCATTACATTTTAAACCCCATCAAACCAGTTCAGAGATAAACCATAAATAGTAATCTAAAGGAAACACTTTGATGTCTGCTTTGTATACAGTATTTGAGACACGTGAACAGGACAAAGATACTTTTTCATCACTACCTTGTAATATTCTAAAGTAATGTATGCTGGTCTAGATGACTAATGTTCCAAACTTTCTGTAAGGCAATTCACTCAGTGCATCATTCTGAAAAGGAGTATAGTAATTAAAGCAGGAGTGAAGCCATATGATCTGTATTCAGCGTAGTTGTGCGCACTCTTGGGGATTCGAGTGTCTGATACATCATGTTTCAGCCCTGCATTTGGTGGATTAGAGATTTAATTTCTTTAAACAATAATGAAAATTGTTTGCTTAATCCAAATAACATGATGCAAAAGAGCACACTTGGTGGAGAGTGCTGTGGCCTCATTGCGAGTGCATTGCTATACACTCTCATAAAACTCTTAGCCTAATATGTATTGTTATTTATTTTGTAGCTACAGAAGATACAGCTCTGTAAAACAGGTTACATGCTGTCATTTTTACAGATGGAAAATCTTGTTCTGCTCCTCTGTAATTTATAATGATGAAAATATTAACTACGTTTGAAGGGGTGGAGAAGACAAAAGCTTAAAATGTCCTGGGAGGGGTTCTCTCCTGCCTTTGAGCTTATAACCATTTAGGCTCACAAGACAAAAATCTTTTTCTTACATTTTCAATATGCCCACAATGAGTGGCAGCACCTGTGAGTAGCTAGGTGATGCATTTTTAATGGACATATTAAGGAGGGGATAGAGTAACAAGTTAATCCTTTACCCTTTACTCCTTTTTTATGTGCCACTTTGTTCTGGGTGTTCCACTTGGCTGAAGTTTGAGAGGGGAAAAGGATAGGTCATGTTTTAAGATTGAGTCAAATTATTTCATTTGTTACAGTAAGACTAGAATTGTTATCAGATTACTGCAGCCATGATTCAGTGAGCAAAGTATGCAAATGTTCTTTAAAATTTCTATATGAAGTGATTTCAAACATTTAATTTCAACTAAATGCCTAATGTGGAATCTTGTAATACATTATTGGTTTTAACCCAACAGTACATAAATGGTAGTCAGCTAGTCTTCAACTTTTTTATTAATCACTTCCTTGTTTAAGGCAGGTGACTATTTTCTGTAATTGAAAACAATCTACTTTCTTATGTTTGCTGTTGGATCAGATACAGCTTTATTCCTGTGTTAAATTTTTATTACTCTGCTATTCAAATTAATTCATTCCTAAGTTCAGATGTTGCTCTAGAACATGTCTTTTTCTTGCTTAGCTTACTTGAGGGAAGTAGATCTATTAATGAAAAACATGAAAGGTAAAACACAATGGAGCTTATTTGTCCTGCTTTTGGATCTGGTAATAGGTGAAATTGAAAGATTGCTGCTTACAAGGGGAGCACAGTCCTCTTGAACGAACTCCTTGTACAAATACTGCTTTTGTAGGTAATGTCATTATGTTCTAGTCCTGGAAATGTGATTTTGCCTCTAAATGTCTTAGTTTGTAATAGTCCAGAAACATATTTCTGAAAAAGTTTTAGTTTTATTGTTGTGATTTGTATGCAGTTCTTAGCTCCATAAACAGAAGAATCCCAGCAGTAAAGGGAGATGACTTGTACAGGGCATTGATGTAATGCTATTGAAAGTGATTCTGTGAAAAGCCTCATTTCTATAGTGACAGTAGAAAATATGTCATTTGTATGTGCTCAGAATCCATTTTAGATTGATGTATTCAAAGAAGATACCATTATATGCAGCTGAACCTCTGCAGGTTTGAAAGACTGGAAAGGAGTGTGTTCATCATGTAGGAGTCCACAGAGTAGTAACCTTCTCACTTAAGAATGATTAAATACTCCTTTAAAGGTTTGTCTATTGCTTATGTATCAAACTTAGTATTTCTATTGTCTAAACACACAACATAACCTACAGCACAAGATGAAGTAACTTGATTCATTTCTCTTTTTCTTCCAATTGCTATCTGAAAGTTTTAGACAACTTGTTTTTTCTTGCCTTTTTGATTCTGTCCCAGACAGACCTGAGTACATGTTTAAATTAGTAGTCTTTGTTCAAAAAGAGGTGTGATAGCAAACAATTCACAAGATTCCTTTTCTAGTTGCACTGCTCCAAAAGAATTAAATAAATCAAAGTACACTGAAAAGTATTCATGTCTTGGTATTTACTGAAACAAGAGTCAGATCTTTTGTTAAAATTGGTATGACTCCAATTCTTAGCATACTGAAACGTGTAATTTAAGTTTTTATTAATTACTTTACAGTGTCTTGAGGTCCTAGCTGTGACTAAAAGAATTTTCAGGCTTTGTATGATATGATACATGGAATACAACACAAGGTATGTAAGGAGAGAACTGTAAAGCCCAGTATAAGATAATGTAAACACTACTGAAGTAAAAGGTATACCTGAAACATCATGAGTGAAGTCAGTAACAGTGCTGAAAAAAAATGTTAAGACTGATATATATATCCAAATGATAAACAATGGAATTACAGTAAATGGAAATGCTTTTGGTTAGACACTGTCCCCACACCCCCCTCCAACAACAAGGGTATCCTTCACTGTGTTCTTGGTCCTGTATCAAATACCTGTTCACATCCTAATCCATTTTACTAATCCCTTATTTTTCCTTCTGTAATACTCTGGTTGTATTCAGTTAGTTGCCAGTTAGCTTGTTTATACTGCATTCCACATGAAATATCTCACAACACTCTCTACTTCACACTGAAAAAATTCCTCCTTAATTGCAGCAATTCTTAGTATTATCAAAAGCATGCTAAACACAACAGGTTAAAACAAGAAATGAAAACGACAACTGATACTGTAGGAAAAATCTGTGTAGGCAGCAGTCATCACAGATGGGATTCATTTAGTATACTGATGTTAGTTCTACCACCCACATAATCCCTATTATCATTTCCTAGCAAACACGCTTCATTAGTTCTTAAGAAATGTCTATTGTCGTTCAGACAGCTGAAGTTACCATGATGACATGGATATAAAATAGTTAAAGGTCATGTCAATTAAAAAACTTTACTTAAAGTTTTTGAAGATCATAAGAATTAAAAGTGTATTTCCATTATATGACAAACAGTAATACAACTTAATTTGAAGAAACACTATCCTGTATTACTAAAAGTATTTTTTCTGCAAGTATCAAGCATTAGGGTATTGTGGTATAGTTGTTCCCCACTTGTTTGTTCATTAACTAATTAAGTGATACTTATAAACTTGAGAAAGCAGTGTGCTGTCACAAAGGAAGCAAAGTTCTGCCTTTGCTGCAGCACAAGCTGACATTCCAGATTTGTGTACAGGGCGGAGTTCTGCATTCTTTTTATTCCTGTGTGTGTTTCAATGGTGATGACAGTTCTTAAGAGGAGAGAGAGTACTTTGATCATGTGCTTAGGTGGTTATATGGAGGAAACTTGCATTAAATTATTGTAAGGGACACATTACTTAGGAAAGCTGAGTGAATGCAAAGCTAGAAATTTTTATTCTTCTGCCCTTTTCCTGCAAAAACCATTAATCCTGTCATGCTGTAATGCAACCTATAAAGTTACTTTGCTGTGAGTATCAGATTAAACGAGAAAAAATCTTGAGTGCTGATTGAATTCAAATAAACAAAAAGTTGTAGCAGTACCAACTATGAGAAGCAAGGCATTGTGGTATAAGGGTGGAAACTCCACAGTCTGGTATAGCTGCCAGAGTATTCATACTGTTAAAACCACAACCAAAGACATCATAGGATCCTTAGCAGAATTTAATTAAAACTTCCAAATAATCTATTCTTGTGGCAGTTAGTTCATTTTGAGTTAAGGCAGAGTAAATGTTTCCAAGTACTTTGCCTGCAGCAGAGAAGCAGGCTACAGAAATTTATTTACAAGTTCTTCATAAAGTACCAAATCAGTCACACAACTTTATAAAGTAAATAGAATATTAGCTGCTACATATTATTTGCTAAAGGTCACTTCTTGTTCCTCCATGTACTTAACCAACGGATTTAATGCCTCAGTGAATCTCTGTCTTACAATTTCCTTCCTAGTAGCTTTACACATTTCCATGAATGAAACAATAGATTTCACACACTGATTTCCTCAGGTTCATTTCAGCCATCTGGTGGTGATGTCACATATAATCACCTGCTTCTAAAAAGGACCTAATAGTTTTCCTTCCTCGGGGGCTGGAAGTACAATACACATACCAGCTCTGTATCACACTCTATTTGTACTACAAACACTGGTTTGCTATCATGATTCAGATAAATAGGAGACTAGTTCAGCTGTTTTACTTCTTTAGATCATTTCCTGCAACTGTAGTCATCCTCCAAATTAGCATGAACACACACTTGGGTTTTCCATGATAGCCATTAAGGAGGTTAAATAGGTTGGGTACTGTGACTAATGTTTCTGTGGTTCTGTATTTTTGCTGCTTCCCTAGAGCATTCTATACTGGTTTACTGACATGCAAAGGATAATCTGAGAATCCTAATTCTAGAACAGAACTTGAAAATGTTCTACAAATCTAAGAACTCCACAATAAGAAATCCTGGCCACACAGTAAGACTCAGCGTAGAATTGCAAAAGTACTTGTTTTGTAAAAAAAACAGGCATCTTCCATTAGCAGCTCCCTACTGCTGAGCTTTCCTGTTTTGTCTGCATTTAAAAAACCCCCAAACACTACCAGTTCCACAGCCAGACAATCCAGATAGTGCTGCAGTAATTGGATAAGGCTTTTCAACCTCTGTGGGAGCTTGTTTCACTAACATTCTAAAGTTAAGTCGACAGTCTTTATCACTGCTGATGCCCTATCACAGACAACAGATAAAAAAATGCAGTTGCTGACCTATTTACTACAAAAACCTTAAATTTAATCCTTGTTTTAGAAATGTTAGCAATATAAAGAGGCAGCATGGAAACAGCATGATCCATCAATGAGTGCTAAACATTTCTCCGTAAGTGTTTAATTGTGAATCATGGTGCTGTACCTCCATGGATTAAAGCTCTGATCTTAAATATGTTATTTGCATAGAAAATGTGTTTGTACAGGAACTCAGGCTCATCTACGTAGACACTTACCTGGAACAAAAAAACCTTGATAGCTTTAGAAATCATTTCAGCTAAATTAGAAAAAAAGGCATATATGCTAACAGTTAGAGTATTCACTTCAAGGGTCCTCCTTTGCACCACTACTCTGCCTAGGTCTGCACTCCAGATGTTAGTGCTGCAAAGAAAACGGCACCTTCCACACCTCATTGTAAAGAAGAAATAGTGCTTGCAATGCCTTAGTGAACTTTTCTCTGGTGTCTTCAACATAAGAGAAGGAGAAAGTACATAGATAGTACTACAGGATCCATGATATGGGTGTGCTTATTTCTGCTTCTGAATCAAGTCACTTACTGAAAGCTCAATTCCTCGTATGTGTGTTAAAAAATTTATTTGGACCTCAATACCAGTTTTAATTCCCTTTTGCAGAGATTTGTGTGTTAAGTCACAAATACTTCTGCAATCGTCACAACAATTTCTGATAGAGATGCACTAATGGAAGAACTAGCCATAGACAGCATTGTTTCAGTAGAAATAATAGTTTTCCTAACCCAAACGCTACTGCCAGTTTCTCTGCTAGAAAAATCAAGCAAGTCATATAGCAACTATTGAGTTGAACTAGGTTAAGTTTACCTAGAAGTGCAGTTAACTGTACTCCAAGGACAGGTTAGAAGAAGCTCCTCTTGCTCCTCAAATAACACGTATGAGATCAGACAGCATGTGGATATAGCTCAGTCACAGTGTGCCAGGTTCTAGTTAAGGTGAAGCAAATCCTGAGGTGATTAATGTTTTTTTTTCCCCAAGCTTGTTTCTCTTAGCTCTGTAATTGGAAAATTGCTAAAACAGGTCATCGGATGTATGTTTAGTATCGTTGGAACTATAACTTAGTGATCATACATTTGCATTACAAATGCACATATAGTTCCTTAGCTGGCATAAATTTTAAATCTGAACCACTTATTAACTATACCACAACTGTGACCTACCCTGTAATCACCTCTACCCTAATGTATGTTCATTTGTAGCTCCATTTTCTTCTCTGTTCCATTCTTCTGCATGCTTTTGGTTTTACGCTTCTCATTCTGCAGTGAGGTAACATTGAAAACTCCATAAAGAAATGATGAAGAATCAGCTGAAACATATCAAGGAAGATGCAATAAAAAGGAAAACTATGGAAGGTGGAAAAAGTATCAAGAATGCATTCAAGGCTGATGTTACCTTTTCAAATTTGAGTCATGCTGTACCTGTTTTTTTTAAAAAATGCTTTCAGAGAAATACAGCTGGTCATTTTACTCATAGTAGGTACAGCTATTAAGCATAAGCAGCAATATAAATTTTGATAAAATTAAAGGCAACACAGTGTTTGGAAGTTAGTTTACCACTAGCAGGTACATTTATCAAGCTCCTGAATACTCCAACGCAAAATATTTAAGTTATGGATGTTGCAGAGAGATTGAAAAACAAAACTTTAATCAAACTTGAAGATTTAAGATGTTTCAATGAAGTAGTTAAAAAGATGTACGTAAGCATTAAGTCATTAAAATGGCTTAAGCCTCTTAATCTTCTCATAAGCAGATTAGGCTAAATTTAAACAAACATGACATGAAGTCAGATTTTGGTTTTACATGCTATGTATCCTTGGTACAGAATTCAGTATTTTCTGTTCTGAAAATTAATCCTAATACAATAGCACAGGTTCCTAGAGGCTCCAGAATATACTAGCTATGGAGTTAATAGCTGTGTGCAAAAAAACTACTAATGACCCATTCTACTAATACATATATTCTACATTTTCAGGGAAAAGGAAAACTCTTTGAAGTGTTTGTTAATGCTCATATTAACTGCTGCCACAGTATGTGATTTCATTACTCCCTTTCAATTCTTAAGATTTTCAGAACCTCAGATGTCAGATGAGGGCCCTTGTAATCTCAATTTTCTCATACAATATGAGCATGTTGTTACTTCTTTGCAAAATTCATAACTAAATGAAGAGCCTTTCAGATAACTCTAGCACTACTGAATGTGAAAGACAAAAAAAATAGTTGCAAATAATGTATTTAAAAAAAAAATCTTAAAAATGTTGCATAGTGTTCTGTTAACTGTAAAAATGGGGTTTTGTATTGTTACTGCAGAATTACGAAAAAGAAAGAAATTTATAAAGAACTTTTTGTACCCTTAATTACTGTACCACAAATTGACAAAAAGCCAAAAATCAAATTCTCACATTTGCCATACTATTAAAATGGCATGTTAAAAGTAGATGGAGAATTTAAACAGTTCTAGCCAAAAAAGATACCATTAAAATAAGGGGCTTAATGCTATAGTTGGCTAATTCTATTGGGAAGTTTAGTTATAGAAATTCAGTCTTTTTCAAAGTACTACTGAAAATAAAAAAATGCTTAATCTAAAAATCAAGTTAACAATACACTCCAGCATATTTAGTTCAACATCTTTAATTCCTTGTTGCTCAAGGGATTTATTCTTTCTCTCATTAACACAGATGGATCACATACAGTTTAATTTCCCTACTTGCTTCATTTACAGTAAAGATGACAAACCACCACATTCATAGTCCAAGAAGAGAAGAGGTCTTTAATGATGACCGGCACCAGAGGACTCTGAAACAAAGATACAATTTAGAGTGTTCAAACAGTCAGCGGATCAACTGAGGAATGCAGTTCAGAACCTGGAACAGACAACTGTATCTAAGCACAAGAACTGGCAGATAGAACTGCCCTGTCAAACAAAACCTTCAAATTACAAACATACACTTGGGCCAATACTAAAAATCATCATCTGCAAATTTTAAATCACTGTTATATGCAAATGTCCACTCTTCCTCAGTTTTTTTATAGTTCTTTCTAAATTAAAGTTTATTTTTGCTATTATTCTTAAGCCTACTGGGCAGTTATGTTCACTACACACCTGATACAATGCTACAGGTTAGGCAGAGTAGCTGGAAAGCCGCTGGACAGAAAGAGACCTGTGGGTATTGGTTGATCACTGGCTAAATATGAGACAGCAGCATGCTCAGGTGGCCCAGGTCAGTGGCATCCTGCACTGTATCAGAAATAAGTGTGGCCAGCAGGAGCAGGGAAGTGATTTGTCCCTCTGTATCAGCACCGGGAGGACTCACCTCAAGTACTGGGTTCAGTTCTGGACACCTCAACAGAAGACAGACATTGAGGTGCCGGAGTGGGTCCAAAGGGCAACAAGGTTGGTGAAGGGTCTGGAGACCCCAGCTCCCAGGCAGGACAAGCCAGGCAGCACAAACTAGCCGGCACCAGTGGGAAGCGCACATTGAAATATTATTTGTTTTTATTGGTTACAATAAAATGTTCTTCATTTTATGTGCAGTGTGCATAGGAATTCGTTCATTTTTTTCCAAACTATAGCCTGGCCCCCACAGTGTCTGAGGGACAGTGAACCGGCCCCCCGTTTAAAAAGTTTGAGGACCCGTTATTTAAGCAATTCAGTGAAATGGCTGTTACTAGTCAATGCCCCAATCAAGGTGCACAACTTGAATTCTACTCCTAAAACCTATGCCAAGGACAATTTACGACAGACACAGAATCTGTGCACGATCACAGGCACTTCCAAGTTCTAAAACCATCAATACAACCAAACCAACTTATTTTAAAGTTGTCTTTAAACGTCTTCTAGATCTGTAACTGAAACCCCAAACTTTCATAAAATATGCTGATTTTTACTGCACATATTTGAGTAATACAAGAGAGTATTATTTAATACTTACTGCTTGCCACTGCTTTTTTGCCTGGTAAAAAAAGAAAAAACCAAGGTGAACCATTACAGTATTAGAAGTTATTGCCTTTTTTTCCCCCCAGATAATTTTGAGTTAGGCTATAATACTTATTACTTCCTAATTTAGCTTGAACAAGATTCAACAACTGTGCCACATGAACTTTCTATGGTACACATAAGTCAACCTCACACTACTTTTTAAAAAGTTGTTTGTTTTTACGTAACAAAGGCTCCTTGTGATGAGCGACTGCAGTCATCAAGACTATGGAATTCAAAGGAAACGTATACAGAATGGGACCATTTTACATAATATATACAGACACAATGTATGGATATAAACTGAAATGGTAAGAAAACAGTTTGCTTTAAAATCTTCCTTTGAAAGTAAAATAGCTCATTCTACATGCCTGTTGTAATTGTTTTTATACAATACAAATCAGACAAAAACAAGTAGAAAAAATTCTTCATAAGAAACATATGCACTCTCTTGGGTGCTACTGGAAATGTCCATTTGAATTATGAGTAAGACCATGAGCAACCCTATCTAAATAGCAGTGGTTTGAACCAGGTAAGCTCAAGAGCTCCCTTTAAGTTATTTGATACCATACTCTTAAAAGTATTATTATATACTATTTGCAAAACTGTTGCCCAAACTGCAGAAAGGGCTGCAGCTACTAAAATCTATTTTTATTTTGAAATAATGTTTAACATATAGTTCTCCCATATCAGGGTTCTGGCCCTCAAAATGAAAGTAGCACGGCACAAACACAAATTCTAAATAGTCTGACCATTTTTCATGTTCCTTGAAATCAAAAGCATTACAGCAAACCTGTTTTCCTTTTCCCTCTCTGGCTGTTCAATTACTTATATTTACCTAAGCTTCTACGGTAGTTTAAGAGTTTTGTAAATTCTGCAAGCTAATTGCACGAAGCTAGAGAAGTGTGGAGGTAATATCACTAAGCTCCTCCAATAGTGAGGGGTTCCTTTCCTGTCATTGTCTGTCTACAATTTAGAAAATTTAATTGTTCATTATAGTGAGTAAAGGATTTGACTTGCAATTTTTTCAGTACAGAAGAACCGACCCATTAAGTCCCCATAATATGTTGCACCCTTCTGTGAGGGAACTAGCCCACTTAAATTTATTATTTTTACATTAAAAGTTCTGTTCTTCCCTGTTGAGAAAGTGATCTAATATCAGCAAGTAACACATTTTAATATTCTGTGCTGTAGCTTGCATTTTGAGGTGCATTAGCCCAAAATAAACTACGTGCTGTAACTTTCGCAAGTTCACAGGAAAACCTGTATCCTTTTGGAGAACTGGAGCAAAGCCTCAGAAACATTAGGGTTTTTACATTTCTAATAAAAGTAAATTCTAGTTCAGAAGTGTCTTACATTCCTCTTCAGAAGAAGGCTGTGGCTATACCTTGCAAGATAAACGTTCATTTTTAAAATCCATTCCTATGTTACCTAATCTTCATAACATAGACAGATACACTGGTATTCGAGTATTTTTGTTAGCGTCACCTTGTATAGCAAACATGTTAAAACTTCTAAATTTTTATGGCAAAGACGTAGCCTTAATAGGTGTTAATTTCTTAGTATGTCAAATTATTTTCAGTGACTGATTTCTAACTGTAAAGAACAGTTTCATCTATAAATCTTATTTGTAAAGTACCAGCTATTGAAGGTTACAATACGCAACTTACCACCGTATGAAATTTTGTAATACGCATAAGCTGTTAATGCTACACCAACCCATATTTCTTGATACACGGTAGTGAAGTATAATTTCAGGGGTTTCCATGACTTGGGAAGCATTGTCTGCACCATCTGAAAATGACAAGTTTTGCAATGGTGAGTTTTCCAACTGCGTTCTTATCTGCTACATGTTTAGTATCTTTTTATGTATACACACACTTGTGACAGATACTAGCAGCGGTTTATCAGTTAAAAAAAATAAATCCCCGAACTTGCAAAAGTACTTATTGTAAGGCAGAGCAACAAAAATCCAGAGTTAACTTTATAATTTATGGGCTAAGACAATAAAACATAATATACAGGTGATGACAGTGTTCAAACATGACTCAGAGCATTTACCAAGTAGCAATAGCTAGGGTCCTCTGCTTCTAGATTCTCTGAGAAGCAAGGGAAGCCTCGTTCCATACAAGGTAGAGAGGCTCCTTGCACTACCAAGTACGTTTCCCCACTTTACCTACAGCTTTCTTTCCCAAAAATGGTAATTCTACTCAAAATAGCAAAATTAATTGGAGGTCAAACTACTGAATTCATGATTTATCATGAATATTTTACTGTTCCACAAGAGCATGAAGCCTTTGGGATATTTTCCTTTATGTGTATCTTTGTTATGCAAATATAAAAGTACAACGTATCAAAAACCAGCTTATCCTAACTCCCATATCATGTTAATACATATCTGCAGCATGTTGCACTTCAACACATCATGATCTACTGTCTTACATGCAGCATTTCACTCAGTGAAGTCACTATTTACACATATAGACACTATATGGTTAACCAGAGCCCCAAAGAAGAAAAGGAAATTTAAACATCTACAAAATAATGTTTACTTATTTGCCATTACTAAAAGTAAAGCATCCTTTGGCAAGCATCAAACAGAAAAGAGTACAAGGGTAGACAATGTCAAAACACTGGAAAGATATAGGTGCTTCTTAAGTAATGAAAATATCTTCATGATAAGTCATATATAATTATAGACAAACCCACATTAATCTATTTACAGATAAACACTCCAATCAAATCTATTATTGTGCTATTTTATAAAACAATGTTGTGCTTTTACCAACACATTTTACTAAGGCATCCAGCGATAAAACAATGGGGAATGGTTTCAAACTAAAAGAGAATAGATTTAGATTAAATCAGAAAGAAATTTGTCACTACAAGGGTGCTGAGGCACTGGAACAGGTTGTCCAGGGAAGCTGTGGATGCACCCTCCCTGGAAGTGTTCAAAGACAGGTTGAATGGGGCTCTGAGCCATTTGGTCTAGTGCAAGGCATCCTTGCCCATGGCAGAGGGGCTGGAACTACACCATCTCTGATGTCTCTTCCAACCTAATCCATTCTATGATTCTATGCTAGAATCACAGCGCAGAACCCCTAAAGTATCCAGTACTGGTAGTTTTAATGCATAGTACTGTAACAGCAATCACTCTGCCTCAGCAGAATACCAAGACACTGACTAGAAAGGAACTGTTAATAGAACCACAGGATGGTTTAGGTTGGAAGGGACTTCAGAGTTCATTTAGTTCCAATCCCTCTGCTATGGGCAGGGATGCCTTTCACTAGGCCAGGCTGCCCAGAGCACCGTCCAACCCGGCCTTGAACACTTCCAGGGATGAAGCATCCACCTCTACTAAAAACCACAGAGAGCATGCAACGTTTTTTCCAGTTAACAGCCTCCTGAAACGCTGTAGGGGCCTTTCCCCAAGGCCTCAATACGCGTGACATAGCTCAGGCCTTTTTCCTCCAATCTATCCTGCACAACGCTTAATTTTCCTTCTTACTTGAGAAGGAACTTCTTCTGAGAAGGAACTTCTTCACGGTGACGGCGCACTGGAACAGGCTGCCCAGGGGGGTTGTGAAGTCTCCCTCACTGGAGATATTCAAGACCCGACTGGACGGGTTCCTGTGTGACTTGGTTTAGGTGATCCTGCTGTTGCAGGCGGATTGGACTAGATGATCTTTCGAGGTCCCTTCCGATCCGTTATGATTCTATGATTCTATAACTCTTCCTAACCCCCCGGTATCCCTTCGGCAGCTTGGAGAACTTGCTTGGCCCTATGCCCCCCCCAGTCTCATCCGCACCGGGGGAAAGCGGGTAACGGCGGAGTTTTGCAGTAGTCCCTCTCGTTTTGCCCAGGCTGAACCACAGCTGTCTTCCCGAGACACCCCTGAGCGATGCCCGCCCGAGCCCAGACCCACCGTTATGGCCGAGAGCGCTGGAGCCCAAGGAAGGTCACCGGAGCACCGCTACTGCCGCAAGGGATGATGGGAAGGAAAGCGCCAACGAGCTGATAACGCGGACACAGAGAGCGGCCACGCAGCCGCGCAGCGCCCCCTACAGCTGTGGAGGACTCGATCCACCAGCCCGAGTTCGGTGCCGCTGTGCCATTGCGCGGAGTGAACCGAGCGGCTAAGCTTAACGCCGAAGTCTCGCGTCGTCCCTGCCGGGAGGGTGGCAGGGTCCCGGAGCAGGCTCCCCAGAACAGTGCTGGAATCTTCTTCTCTGGAGCCATTCAAAACCCGCCTGGACAAGTTCCTGCGCGGTCTGTTTTAGCGAGTCCCGCTCTCGCGGGGTGGTTGGATGATCCCCAGAAGCCTCCTACCCGCCCTGCCCCCAGACTCATTAAGTCTTCTGACCCCACCTGTTGGCGAGGGCACAGCCTCCCTCGAGCCGCGGAGCAGGATGTAGCGAGCGGCCATTGTATCACGTGGTGGGGGTGCGGCAGACCGAGGGCGGGAAGAGCGGCGGCGCGAGGCTGTGCGGCAGTGTGCCCGCGTGCCCCCAGCATCATGCTGTGCGAGTTGACGGAGGAGCAGATTAGCGACTGGTTCACCATCGGTAAAGCCGTCACCGGCGTCCAGCTCCTGGGCCCGGAGGAGGCGGTGCGGGATGCACCCTGGTGCTTTCCTCGCACCGTGCTCGAGCCCCGCCCTAGTGCTGCGCGGGAGCCCCTGCCAGCCGCAGCCGCGGGGTGAGTGCAGGGTGTTGCGTCTCTGCCCCTCTATGCCTGTGGCTGCTGTTCAGGGTGAGGTTCTGGCGGAGAGCCAGCGAGAGGGGCAGAGGGCTGTAGCATCTGCCATCTTAGGAGAGGTTTAGACTAAAGGGGTGGGGATTGAAGTGAGATCTTAAAAACGCTTATGAATACCTAAAGGGCAAGTATCAGGCTCTTCTGGTGGTGCCCAGATGTAGGACAAGGGCCAGTGGACACAAACTGGAACACAAAGTTCAATGTAAACATAAGGAAAATGTTTTCGATGGTGATGGTAACAAAGCCTTGGCATAGGTTACCCGGAGAAGTTGTGTAGCCTTCTTCTCTGGGGACGTTCAAAACCTGCGGAGACGTGTTCCTGTGCCACCCCTGGGTGATTCTCCTCTGGCCGGGTGTTGGTCTAGATAAGCTCCAAAGGTCCCTTCCAGGCCCGGCCATTCTTGTGGTTCCTGTCGGTCTTGTGTGACCCTACGTTGTTTCCAGGACTGGCCCCTCTAGCCCACTGTAGGCTCAAAGTGCTGTGGGTGTTGGATGCTAGCCCTTGGTACTGTTTGTGGTTGTAGTAGGGTGTGGACAGATGTGTTTTCATGGGTTCAGTACTTCTGTTGTGATTTGCTAGTTAACTGTTTCCTTTATCATCAGCATACGTAGGTTTGGATCGAAGCGCATTTGTGCTGTTAAAAAACTTGAACAGTGTTAGAAAAGACCTGGTTCTCATTTGGGTCTCTGTAGCTTAGAAATTTTGGCAGGTGCAACTGATAAATAAAATGAGATTCAGCAGTTTTTCTTCATTAGGGAGTAATTCTCTCACATGGGTTTTTTTAAATGCATTTATGTATTAAATTAGAAAGTAAAACTGATTTGGGCTCATCTTTTTTTTCCCTGAACAGCTTTAATGTTGTTTTTGGTGGCTGGTCCTTGAGTTTTGAATGGTTAACACCATACAAATTATGTGACCATTAGTTTTCTATGGTCACATAATTTGGTTTCTAGTTTTTTTGATGGTGTGTAGCCGTATTTGTAACTAAGCGTTTTTGGTTTATAACAAAGTTTGTAAGGAAGTTATAATAAGTGGGAGTTAACTGCCCTGTACCTTTCCTGCTAAGTTCCTTAACTACACTACAAATTTATAGAAAAACAACTTACTTCTAACCTGCTGTTGCTTCTTCAGTTCCTCTCCAGTCAGCAGTTTTCCAGTAGTTAAGAAACACCAGATGCTTTTAGTTGTTTTTAAACTGCTTGCTTTCCAACAGAAATCTGTTTTACTATCAGCTGTTAACAGTTTATTTTCCTAAGTCAACTGCTATATGTTTTCTAACATACATAACTGTGTATGTTCATTGCTCTTGTGACCTGTCTGAAACATTTAAGTTACCAGGTTAAAACTAAGTTCATGGTAATTGTTGTGTCACTGCTTGGATATGCTTTTTCTCTGGTGGCAGAGTTCACAGCCAAGGAGGAGAGCTGTACATACGTTTGCATAGCAGCCAGGCATGTTTGGTTTTCGCTAGTGTCTAGAATGAGGGGGGGGAAACCCACCACTTTCCTGTGAATGCTGCCTGAACAGGAATATGTTGTAGCGGTGCATGGTAATCTTAATATTTACATCGAGTTTGGTTAGCATTTGTGTTATTGGCATAGAGAACTGTTTTCCGTGCACTTCCGTATACAGATGTCTTTCAGAATTAGCTAAGGTACAGTCTTGAGTGTTTTGGGATTTTGTCAATTTTTTTTGATGGTGGGTAGCCATATGGATTGCTGTGAGCAGGAAGTCTATTAATGGGTGTACGTTGGCTTCTAACAAAGAATAAACCTTTTGCTAACATCTTACAGCAGATATTTGCACATTTCAATAGCAACTGTTCCATCCATTTCTGGCTTTACTTCAAGGAATGTGCAAAACCGGTGGTGAAGTTTCATCTATGCCCTGATATCACTTAGAAATGCTGCCATTAGCATTAAGCTTTTATGCAAGAAGCTAAAATTTTCCAGGACTGATCAGACAGAATTTTATAGGGGGGTATTTGAAAGTTCATTGCTGTGAATGTAATTTCTAAACCCAGACCCAGTATGTACAAGTTGCTTAAATTTTAGTTACTGGGTTCTTAAGAGTTTGAAAAGTTGAAAGCCAAAGAATTTATCTCCTTTTGTTGAGGCTGCTTGTAACATAATGGTGTATTTTAATATTTCCTTCAAAACTTGTTTTTTAGGAACATCAAAACCAAAACTATTTAAGTTTTTTAAAATGCTTATATTTATTTATTTTAAGCCAGATATAATTACTGATAGACAGTATTCCTAGTTCTTTATATGTAAGGATGTGTAAGATGATTATTAGATTAGCAGTGTTAACAACAGGTGTGTTGTTGCACACAAGTGTGTGTAATGACAAGTATTTTACAGAAAATATTACTGGAACTGTCCAATGGTATCTAAATAAGCTTTATGTCTCTCTTAGAGATGTAGAATGTGCTCTCTTCATTTATCTATGACACCTCATTTTCCAAGGCTTTTACATTATCTTGTTATCTGAACTGCTTGTTAAATAGCAGTATTGGTAATTGAGTTTATGAGGGTAAGATAATATTTCTGAGAGACTGATTGGAATTTTAATCCTTAAATAGCTTGTTGATTAACTTTTTTAATTCCCCTGATTATGGTTCATAGACTCATAGAATCATTAGGGATTTGAAGGGACCTTGAAAGATCATCCAGTCCAAACCCCCTGACACAGCAGGATCACCTAGACCAAGTCACTCAGGAACACATTCAGGCGAGTGTTAAACATCTCCAGTGAAGGAGACTCCACAACCCCCTTGGGCAGCCTGTTCCAGTGCTCTGTCACCTTCACTGTGAAGAAGTTCCTTCTAATATTTATATGGAACCTCCTATCTTCCATCTTACAACCATTGCCCCTTGTCCTATCACTACATGACACCGAGAACAGCCCAGTTCCATCCTCCCAACACCCACCTCTCACATATTTTTAGACATTAATGAGGTCACCCCTCTGTCTCCTCCAAGCTAAAGAGACCCAGCTCCCTCAGCCTCTCCTCATAAGGGAGGTGCTCCACTTCCTTCATCATCCTCATTGCTCTATGCTGGACTCCACATCCCTCTTGAACTGAGGACCCCAGAACTGGACACAATATTCCAGATGTAGTCTCCCCAGGGCAGATGTTTATCTGAATGAAATCCTTCCTTATTATCAAAACAATTATGATTCACATTAAAGGGCTGAGTATGCAAAAGGGAGCATATTAATGACAAGACTTAGGAGGGAAAATGTAGGCCCTCTCCAGAAGGAAATGGGAGAGCTGGTCACCCAGGATGCAGAGAAGGCTGAGCTACTCAATAACTGTTTTGCCTCTTTCTTCACTGGGAAGGACTCTGGTCATACCCTCCATGTTACAGAGGCAAAAGGCAGGGACTGGGAAAGGGAAGATTTCTCCCCACTGTAGACAAAGCAAGTTCAAAACCACCTAAAGAACCTGAAGGTGAACAAGTCCATGGGACCAGACTGGGTTCACCCACGGATCCTGAAAAAGCTGGATGATGAAGTCGCAAAGCCACTGTCCATCATATTTGAAAAGCTGTGGCAGTCTGGTGAAGTTCCCACGGACTTGAAAAAGGGAAATAATAACCCTCATTTTCAAAAAAGGAAAAAGGAAGACCCAGATAACTACAGGCTAGTCAGTCTCACCTCTGTGCTTGACAAGATCATGGAGCAGATCCTCCTCAAGGCTCTAGTAAGGCTAGAGGTGATTGGTGACAGCCAGCATGGCTTCACCAAGGGAAAGCACTGTGTGACCAACTTGATGGCCTTTTATGATTGGGTCACAGCCTTGGTGGACAAAGTCAGAGCAACTGATGTCATCTGCCTGGACTGGTGCAAAGCATTCAATACTGTCCCACATGACATTCTGATCTCTAAACTGTAATGATACGGATTCGATGGATGGCCCACTCATTGGTTGGTCACACCCAAAGAGTTGTCATCAGTGGCTCAGTGTCCAAATGGAGAGGTGTGATGAAGAGTGTTCCTTAAGGATCAGCGCTTGGACCAGTGCTGTTCAATGTCTTTGTTGGCAACATGGACAGTAGAATTGAATGCACCCTCAGTAAGTTTGCTGACAACACCAAACTGTGTGTTGAAGTCAGCACACTGAAGGGAAGATAGGCCATCCAGAGGGACCTTGCCAGGCTTGAGAAGTGGGCTATGCGGACTTCATGAAGGCCAGCGAGGGCAAGTGCAAGGTTCCCAGGCACAAATACAGACTGGGAGGAGAAAGGGTTGAGGACAGCCCTGAGGAAAAGGACTTGGGGGTGAGTGTTGGACCAGAAGTTTCATACGAGCCGTCAGTGTGCACTTGCAGCCCAGAATGCCAGCCGTGTCCTGGGCTGCATCAAAAGAAGCACTGACGGGATTTTTACGTGGGTGCATAGTGAGAGAACAAGAGGAAATGGTTGCAAACTTGAAGAGGGGAGATTTAGACATTAGGAAAAAAAATATTTTCTGTGAAAGTGGTGAGCTATTGAAACAGGTTGCCCAAACAAGTTGTGGCTGCCCCATCCCTGGAAATGTTCAAGACCGGGTTGGAAGGGGCCTGAATGACCTGATCTAGTGAAGGTATCCCTGCCTGTGCAAGGGCGTTGGAAGTAGATGATCTTTAAGGTCTCCTCCAGCCGTAGCCATTCTGTGACTTTTCTCCTTGATTTACTGCATTTCGTAGACACAGGTTTCACTAAGTTAACACTTCTTTTTTATTGCCGGCATACTTGGCTAAAAGCTGCACATTGTTTGTTCTGCCTAACACATGCAGGTGGTATTGCTGCCCTTCTGAATTATTACCATTCACCTTTATGCCACAGGCAGGGTTTGTGTGAGCTGTGTGCTCATGTCAGAAGTACCAGCTGGGTCAGTATAACGAAAGATGGCCATAAATAAAAGCACTTGAATAGATGGTTGTGTTTGTTTGGCAGGGAAATGGTGACTGGCCTACAGCCATGTTACTACTATCAGATACAGCTGAAAGCAAAGTATAAGTAGAATTCCAGAAAATTGTGGTCTTAACTGGTGGACTGAGGTAAAGATTCTTCTTAAGATTACCCTGAGAAAGAGGTGGAGAGAGCATATGTGTATTAATAATCATATATGTTTACCACAAAGCATTCTCTGTGTGGTAAACATACCAGATTCCTTGTGGAAATGGTTAAAATTTTTGGTTTGTTTTGCTCTTATACCTCTGCTTTTTCTACGTTTTTTTCCCAGCCTTTTGACTAGAGAGTACTTAATCAGATGGAAAATGCTCATATTCGATTAAGTTAGCTCTTATTTCTGCACCTGAAAAAAATGGGCACAGTGAAGTCTTTGTTGATAGCATTTTCTCAGCCTTTGGATAATTTTTTCCTCTACACTCTCCAGTTCCAATTTGGTTTCTTCCCTCTTTTCCCCCACAAGTGTGGATGCTAGAAGTAGATGTGGTAGCCTAGCATCAGTTTCATCAGTAAAACACAGATGGAGAAATAGGTAAGCTTTTCTTGTGCATTGCCATGACATTGAATTGTCTATGGTGCCTATACTGTTGAGTTTTTTTTATATTATTCAGTGACTGATTTTTTGGACATTTCTTTGTTGGTCCTTGTTCTGCTCTTAGAAGACAGAATTTGCTTATAATAAAATGAAATTAAATTTACGTAGTGGTATATTGTATGGGCAGTCATTTTATGGCCTTGTTTTTGTGGGTGTTGGGTTTTTCCTCCCTGCTTCTGATGGTCATGAAGGTAAACGGATCTTGCATGTTTACTGGCCTACCATTTTCCTTAGACTCCTATCTGGAAACAAAATTTTTAAGGCTGTTTTCCAATAGAAAGCTATTTTAAGAAAGTAATTTATGTGTATTGCCATTGCAGGAACCTCTCACATTTGACCAATAAAAAATATTTTCTGAAATCAGTGCTGTGAATGTTGATTCCAAATGTAGTGTTAACTCTGCTAATACATTTTATGTGCTTAGTATTTGTTACCTCTTTTCCTGTGGAAAAGGTACTTCTAATTCTTCAGTGAACTTTCTGACTGCTGTCCTTTTTTAAAGTTGTTCCTGTGTGCAGGGATCTGTCTGTATTGTTTAGAACTCCCTGAAAAGAATTTGATCCTCTTTATTCTGCATCACTAGGGCAGAGTAAATTGAGATCAACACTTCTGTTATTTATCCACAAACTGACAGCTGCACAAAGGGGGGGCAAAGAGTTGATATCAGGTCTGAGCACAGATATAAGTGCACATTTATGAATGTGCTTAGTTCATGGAACACAGAGGGACCAAGCATTTTTGATATGGAGCTGACTTTTTTTTTTTCTTGTTCTAAGCTTGTAGAAACTGATTTACTGCAGTCCTCTAGTGCTTTGTCACTTGGGTGTGTGGAAGAGTTCTGATTGTTTTGCCTCATGTAATATTTTCCATTCTTCTGCATGAAATGTTCTCTAGATCATAAGCTTTACAAAGGTGAGGGGTTTTTTAAGTAGTATTTTTATTTTTAGTGAAGATATTGTGCCTTTTGTTTCAGTCAATTTACAATGCATTCTTGGTAAATTCTGTGGTGGCAGACACAACTATGTAGCATAAGGAAATATCTTTCAGTTGCGTGTTACCAACCTGAGGAAATGCAAAGTTCTTTACTGTGTTCGAAGAAAATACCAGAAGAAACAGTTTTTCTTTCATGCATTTTGTAAACCGCTCCTTGGATGTGCCTGCCATTTTTTATGGTGTGGCAGACAGATCGAAAGGAAATCTGTATGTGAAGAGATTACATAAAAGACATAAAAATTGGTTACATGCAGTGATGGGAAGCCAATTGGAAATACAGCAGGCTGAGTTCTGGCATATGTTTTAATTGATTTTCTGCTCTAATTGTCTGTTGTGGCCATAACTGCTACATATCCAATCAGTCCTGTAAAACTTTATTACTCACAGTGATAGATTGTGGCAACTGAAAAGTGTGACATAGTGTTGTACAATTTAAGAGGATCACTTCTTGCTTTGGAAACTATCTCTTGACTTTTGCTATTCTAGACAAGAAGTTCAAGTTTAATGCAGGGTCTGGGTTCTGGGTTAGCTTCTGATAAGTCAAATGAAGTGCTGCTATTTGAAATAAATAATTTTTGGAAAAATAAGCTAGCTATTAAATGCCATTAAATAGTGTTTTCATTTAGTGCTTAAGCACATGCAAAGTGGAAAAAATACAGAAACAGTACATGCATTGTGTTATATCTTCTGACATCGTTTTAATTTTAGGACATACTCATTAAGAAAGAACTATTCGGCCCGAAAAGTATTTACCAGCTTATTTGACTGTTTGCCTCAGTGTGAAGTTCCCATATTGCCTAGCAGCTATGTGACAAACACAGCAGGTTTTGCCCAAGACTTCATGTAATGGTGCTGTTTCAAAATACAGAAAGCAGTGTTTTCTTGCTTAAATACGTCTAGCTGTAGATCAATAAGAATTAAAATGTTTGAGCTTTTTGGTTAAATGTACGGTTTTGGTTAAAAGGTGCCTTCAGACACAACATCTTTAAGGAACTCTAAAGATAAAAGGAGAATTTGTTTTTAAAATTGTTTTTCTGCATACTAGCTATTATCAAGGATACTTGTTTCTTTACTTGAAAATAAGGGGAGCATGTCACATTTCCTATTCCTACATGTATGGATAGCAATCACAAGAAGAATGAAAGGGGCTACATCTTTTAGAAAGAAACACAAAACAACTTAACTTGATGGGTAGTAATAGGGTAGATTCCAGATTCTATGAGAAAGGGTGGGAAACATGCTTTGTGTGTTTTTGTCAACATAACTTGAAACGGTGGGGATTTCATCTTTGTCCTGTTTGTTAGCACTGCCTCCACGCAGGCTTAAATGTTCAGAGCAATTTGCACTCCACGCATCTACCAGTTGGTCTTGTTGGTTTTCTCTCTCAATGGTAGTAAGAAAATCTTTTAAAACTTGCTTGAATATGTAGACTATTTCCCAGGGTAAAACATCATTTTCTGCCAAAACTTCACGAAATCTAGAAACAAGCAAAAATGGAAATCTAATTGTCAGCATTGAAAACTGTTCTGTTTCCTCTGTGGTCTTTTCAGAGGAGGGGAAGAAGGAAATGAATGTATTCTGGTGTCATTTATTCCTTGCTGCCACATGTCCACACACACCTCCCCCAAAAGATTGTAGAAGGAAAAGGACTTTAACAATGCATTGGATGTAGTCCAGCTATTTTGGGGATTAAAAGCTATTGTTACTGGGTATGCTTGCTTAGCTTTGGGGGTTTTTTTGGCCCATCTGCCTAACCTGATTTAAACTGACTTTGCCCTTAGGTATATTCTGGGCTTTAAAAGGCACAGAGGCTTCTTCTGTCATTTCTGTGTGTCCCTAGAAAATGTGTTTTAAAAATACAGGCATAGGAGAGTTTTCCTTTGTGAAATTCACAGAGGGCATGGTGGTTATTTGCTTTTATAAAAGCAGTTTGGTCTTTTTAACGCTAATATCTAGTTTTAGAAGCAGGGTTTCTGTGTAATACTGTATTACATTACTGCTTTAATTTGGGGGTTTTTTTTGGCTATTAAGCTTACTATTTAATAAATATTGGGGATAAGTAACAGAGGAAAACCTGAAAGTGGTGAGAGGTTACATGTTGAAGCATGTGAGGCTTCCCAGCAAATCCTGATTTAAAACTTCCTTTAAGTACAATGTATTAAAATAAAGATGTAATGTCCAAAACACCTTTAAAGATGTGTTTGAGTTGCTGGACACCATTACTTTGGAAGGCAGATCAGAGCCGAATATAAGCTTGGTTTAGTTAGAAGTACCATCTTAAGATAGACTAGAAGTCAGAAATATGCAAGAATTACCTGCTGAGAACAGTTCCTGTCTGGCAAGGCTGGATTTGTGAACACAGGATTTCAAGCTGTCGTTGCTCAGTAGCTGGAATTGTTGCTTGAGGATTTTGGTAGTTCTTCAACCAGTTGTAATCCACACCAGTCTTCTGCACTTTTTGTTCACTTTCAATCTCTTGCACTAACCTTTCACGCTCTTTAAGGTGCCATTTTAGTTCCCTGAGTAAGGTTTTGGTAACTACTTGGGATGCAGGGTCTCTTGTGGATTTGTAGGAATCGTTTTTTGACCATTTAATCCAGCTGAAAAGTGGCATTTTTAAGCTCTGAGGGGAGAAGGGGAAAATTTGCTTATTCCTGTCCAACTGATATTTATTTATACCTTGCTTCCTAGCAGCTGAATGTATAAAGGCAACCTTGTTAATGATGCTACATTGTTTTTTCAGTACGATACAAGCAGTGGTGACAATAACAACCAGCCATAATAAAATCTGAGCCTTTTACCGTATTTTCATTACCTATTTGAAGTTTACAACATTTAAAAGTCCGTAACATCTTGGAATAATTTCATTTTGTGTATATGCTTTAAAAAGCAAATGAAACCACGCAAATCTCTCAAAAAAGAGCTAAACAAAAATCCCCACAGGACAGTAAAAACCAAACAAAACCAAGACGACAAAAACTCCTAACAGAAATAGTAACACAAACCCTCAAACTTCCAAAATTGGAACTTAACTGTATGTTTAAAGTTATTAAATCAAGTTGAATGCTGGAACTATGTGTGATCTATTTTTAAAACATATGTATAAATTTTTATTTTAAATCTTATTTACATAGCCTGAAATGAAAAAATCTGGTGGAACAACTTCTAAATTGCAGTTTATTACACGTCATGCAGTCAGAGGCATGCTGATTGGAATAAAATGCTGTAAGTTACCTTTGCAGTTGTCTGTGAACAATGTTGTTTCAGATGAGTTTGCTTGAAGGTCTCTTATTCTGGCATATCCTGTTTCCAGGCTGTTTCTACTGCTGGAAGAAAATAAGGTTTTATCTGTTTTTCTTTTTTTTTTCCTTTTTCCTTTACTCAAACTGTCTTTGGAAAAATGACTTTCTGTACTGAATATGGCAGTTTAAGTTTTCCTGTGTTTAAAGTTGTTTTTCATGTTCTGTGCCAGAGAGTACTAGTAATCCCTTTAACTTAACATGGTCTCTTGAATTCTTTGTAGAAAGTCCTTTAAGATCTCCTACCTTTGAATGTAGTTCTGCCGATGGCAGCAATTTAAAAGAAGATGGTAACAATTTCAAATGCTTGTTGCTAAAACGATCCAGAGGTATTGTTCATAGCAAGATGAACAATGATAGTCTGAAGCGGCTACAGCCGTGCTTCTAGCTAAAGTTAAGTCTGTCGTATGATGTGATCCTTGGCTGTGCATAGCTGTAGGTCACAGTTTAGAGCTGTATTTTTATGACTGTAGAGTCCTAAAAATAACTATGTTGCCTTTATCATCAAACTAAACTTTCAGGCCATCGAGATGCTAGAAGAGTTTGCTCTTATTAGAAGAGAGATCAGGCTGTTCTACTGTCACCTTTAAAATAAGAATAGTCTTTCTCTGGTAAAGATAATCTAAAACCTTTGTTAAGTCATTGTTGATGGAAAAGAGCTATTTGACAGTTGTTTAGGATGTTGTTGCTATATTAAATACTTTCTTCCAGATTAATCAGTCTCATGGCACTACAGTTTTTCATTACTGTGTGTAGTTCTTAGCATTTTTAATTAACATTTCAAAAAGGCTTAAAGAAGCCAGTCTATTACACCTAACATGTGTAATGTGTACAAGACACATTATTGCAATTAAAGGAATAGAACAGTAATGAGAATGAAATTGAGATCAAACTTATCTGAAAAGCCCCGAATTCTAAGTCTTACCATAGACTTCACTTCTCTCTCAACTGGCTGTCAGTTGTCTGCTCTCTCTTTCCTTGATGAGTATTTTGAGCATATCCTTTTTTACGATTCATTTTCAGGGATGGCATTGTGCACACTAAAGGTCGCTGAAGCAGCCATTTTCCGTTCCAGTTATCTGGTCTCTTCCTATTAATCTAAACAGTAGGCACAGTGTACAAAACGCCTTCTCTTCTGCTCTTTCTTGTTCTAATGACTGTCTCTGCTCCTGTAAGTATTTTCCCTTTCTACTTTTTTGCCTTCCCTGGTGTGTGGAACTGTTGGGAGAACAAGAGTTCTGTAAATTTGTTCTAGGTGTCATATAGCATAAAGGATGACGTGTATGTCTGTTATTAAAGCTGATATTACTTATACATTGGAAAAATTCAAATGTCAGGATTAATCTTCTTCAACTGGAAGGTTTTCACATTGCATTGTATGTGGTACTATGAAAAAGGAAGGGAATGTGGTTTATGGTGACAGAACTGTCCTGACAGATTTTCAGATGAAATTAAAATGCTCCTTGCCACCTCCTTTACAGCACGGTTAATGTGTCAACACTTTTTTTTTTCCACTGTATCAAGTCTGAAAGTAAACTACAGTATAAAACCATTGTAGTGTCTTTTCAAATTAGAGATGTGTCTGGAAGGTGTGCAAACTAATTAAATGAGAAGTCTACAACTGTTTTTAGTTTGGTTAGTGGTGTGGCTTTTTTTTTTTTAAAGCTTTGGCTGCATCTTCAAGGATTGTGAGGCAGGATACTGAGAATTACATGAATATTTATTTTTCCATTTGTAGGAGAGAAGAGTAAAGCTGAAAATCTGTACTGCTTCTACTTTTATATGCATTTCAGGTCTGTATTCCTGAAGAGATAACTGCTTATGTGAGGCTGACGCTGGGAACTGGAACTTAAAATTAGAGCAGTATTTTTTGCCGTTGCTAACCAGTGGCTGATTGTGGAGTCTGTGTGGAGAGTTACAATTCCATCCAGCTATCTCTAAAGGCACTTGTTTTGAGTTCTGCGATACTGTCAGGATGGAAGTTTTGACTTGACTTTGGTTGACACTGGTCTGTACCCTGAAGGCATTACCAAGTTTGGTTTTGTAGTGCTTAGAGCCATTGTGATTTTACTGGGGTTGCGAACAAAGCTGTATTTTTGATTACTCTCATTAGTTTTAGATAATTTCTAAACTTATAGTAATAAGTGTGTAGTCTTCACTTATTTTAAGTTTTTGAGTTTTGTGACTTTTTTCTAATTTTCTTTTTTCCCCTCCATAAGGGAAAGTGTAAAACCATTTTGGTCTCCTTATCATTCATGTTAACAATCTTACACTTTCCTTCAGTCATTAAATATCTAGACAACTTGGACATGCTGTTATTTTTAAATGTGATTTATGGTCTTAAGCTTCTGAATCTCCCTTGTCTTTGATATTTCATCTCATGACTTCTGTAAATTTTCTAAAAAGGTTAAGTACTAGGACTTCTGCTATCTTACTGTAGCATAACAAAACCATATTTTCATAGTTTTGGTTTTTCTGAGTTTTTTGTTGTTGGTATTAGTGACCAAATCACATAATACTCAAGTGAGACCATAACATTAGCATTACACTAATTTGTTCTTTTTTTTAATAAGCTATAATTTATTCTGCCACTGCAGCTGAGCATTGTGTGCTAATTGGGTTTTTCCCCCATGTAAATTAACTCTATTTCTCTGTGTCTCTAATATAAAAATAAAATATTTGAGGTTTTTTTCAACTTTGCTTCAACCTCCTTTAACTTTGTTTCTTATTTGTTTGAGGCAAGGAGCAAAATGAATTTGTAAAACATCTGTTATTTCTACAAATGAGTAATTTTCTTGGAACTGTAGTGGATGTCTCCTAGGTAAATCAGAAAGGGTGTCTTTTCATATAAGCGTTTCATATATTTCATATAAGTGCTTTCTTTCAAGATATCCATTCCTTTCTCTGTAGCATATTCCAGGTTTGTTGTTTGGTGCTGTTCTCAAACTGAGGGAGCAGCAGGAGTTGCTGGAACTGCAATGTGTATTGCCTTTATAAAGGAATTCAGACTGTTTTAGTGTTCTTTCGTTTTTTGCAATGGCAGGCCTAGGCTTATTAGTAAAATGAGTCTTACTCCAAAACAACAGCTTGGCAAAAACACATACTCGTTGAAAACTGATGGGGTGAGTAAGCAGATAAGCACTGTTAGCCAGTGCACAAAATGGGATCTTTTTCCTTGCATCCCTGTGTAAGATGTAGAGGTTATTTATTTCTATTTTTAGAAGGGTATATACGAAACAGACTTTGTTTAAATACTTGATGATAGCTTTTTTTTTTCCTGTGGACTTCATGGTATGAAATAAAAATAAATTGCATTCCAAAGTGTTGGTGTCATCCTTCTCCTACAGTCATTGTTCTCCACTCAGCCTCAAGTAAATGGGAGGTTCACAGCAAACAGTTCTAATGTTTTGATCTAACTGCCAATTCTACAGGTTTCAAGGTGTTTCTCAGTTAGCTTAGGAGACTGCATAACCTGGTTTATGGAGATGTTAGCTAAAGAGAGGGCTGTCTCTTTATTAAGAGTATTTTATTTTTCCTCTTTATTAGAAGAGTATAAAAGACTTTTTTCTAGCAGTTCCATCATCAATAAGTGATTGTACTATCCTGTATGTATAGTTTCCACTGCAGATTAGGTTAATTTCTATGTGAGTAAAACACTTACCTACTTCTCAAAGCCTTTTTCTCAAGTAATAGTAGAAATGGAAGCCTGTGGAGAAGCTCTCAATGCATGGCCATGGAGATACTGACTTGAGTCTCTTGTGCTTCAAATGATGAATAAATTCATACTTGGTTGAATAGAGCTAAGCAATGTAAAATAGGTTTGCGTGGCAGAGCTTGTGTATACTGGTGAGTAAAGACAACCACACATAAAACTAAATGCATCTCTGCAGTAGTGGCTGCTTTGCTGTGGTGAGGTTTTTGTGTGGGTTATGGTCATTATATTGCAGGGGTCCTCAAACTTTTAAACAGGGGGCCAGTTCACTGTCCCTCAGACAGTGTCGGGGGCCGGGCTATAGTTTGTTGTGCCTGGCTTGTCTTGCCTGGGAGCGGGAGGAACAGGCAGAGGAGCCACCCAGCCACCGGCCACGTGGTTGGCAGGAAGAAGTCAACTGCGGCTGCTCGGCGGAGGGGGTGTGTGTGTGTGGGGGGGGGGGGGGTGTAATTACCGGCGGGCTGCATTGGACAGCCTGGGGGGCCCTATCCAGCCTGTGGGTCAGGGTTTGAGGACCCCTGTTATATTGGATTACCCCATGGCATTTTGCTGGGCTGGTTTAATGATATTTGGTTTACAAATACTGAACTGAGGAGTCATTGAGGTAGCTTAACTTACATTACCACAGTTACATAAGTACGGAAAGCATAATTCACATAAAATTGCTCTAAAATATATTAATACGGAGAGTTTTGTATGGGGTTGCATACTGCTTTCATTAAATATAGATACAGCATCTAATTCTGAATATGATCTTCAGTGACTGGTGATGGATTATTACCAGTTAGGCTCACAAGCATGCCTTGGTGTCTGTGGCAGTTCAGCCTGACACAGGTCTTGTGCTCTGTTTATTCTAATATTTTCTTTCCCTTTCAAACTAAATATGAAGTACCATTCCACTTAATACTTGATTCATTATGGTTAGTAGGAGGCATATTTAGGGAGTCATTTACTAGCTCTTACTTGCCTGAGGGGAAAGGAGTGTTATTCTGGTGTGATTTAAGCACCTGACATCTTTTAAAGAAGTCCTCCTAAGATGGTGCTGCAGTTACATTCTAAATGTGTTTAGTAGTGAAGAGATGAGCCTTATGGTTCTTCACAACTACCTGAAATTGGTTCTAGAGAGGTGGGGATTTGTCTCTTCTCGTAAGTCACTAGCAGTAGGACAAGAGAAATGGCTTCAAGTTTTGCCAGTGGAGGTTTAGTTTGGACGTTAGAAAATATTTCTTCACTTAAAGAGTGGTCAAGTATTGGAGCAGGCTGCCCAGGGAAATGGTGGAGTCACCATTCCTGGAGGTGTTGAAAAACTGTGTGGATCTGGCACTTGGAAATATGGCTTAGTGGGTTGAATTCACAGTTGGACTAGATGATTCTGGAGATCTCCTTAATCACCTTAATGATTCTATGATTCCTTTAGTAGAATCAGTAGGGTTAGAGAAAATTGGATTCTTATTTGAAAATCTTTGTAACTTGCTTAATGCCAGCTACTTCAGAGATGGTACTGTTTATGGTAAGGTTGTATTTCCTAGCTACAAAACAACCCTTTGCTCGCTTGCAACTAGCCCCTAGTGGGATGGGGTAAAAAAAACAGTAAAGAAGATGACTTGGGGTTGAGATTAAAAACTGTTCAAGAAATGAAATGGAGGAAGAGAGAAAAAAGAAGAGATGCAGAGTTAAAACCTCTCATCGTCAGGTCACTGCCCAGCCAGTTCCCAAGCAGTAGGTGGCAAATGTAAACGAAACCCCCTCTTTGCCCGTTGTATTACTGAGCATGTCAGTATATGGTATGGAATATCTCTGGTTAATTTGGTTGTGTCTTCTTCCAGTCTCTTGCACACACACCCCAACCCCCCACAATCTGTTTGTGGCAGATGTGTGCAATGTGAGAAACAGGCCTTGATGCTGTGCAAACATTTATGGTCAGGGGTATTGTTTTGGTTACAAATGTGAAACACAGTGTTGTAGAGCTGTTAGGGAGAAAATTAACTGGAAAGGTTACCAGTGCTACCAGTCACTTGAGAAAAGCAAGATTTCAGTTCTGTAGCTAATTGTGGATAGCAGGTCAGATGATTTTCTTGCATTTATAAACACAACCCCACTCCTTGAATTTAATGATGAAATTTAGTGCATGTTTCTTTTGATTTGGTAGAACAACTTGCTGTAGCTGTTTGGGGCTGCAGACAGATGGGGAATCTACTTCCAGTGATGACTTCAGACAGCCTTTTGTTTTTTAACACCTAGGAACAAACTTGCCATGAGCCTACTCAAGTGGTAGGCCTTTTGTTGATGTTGCTTGTTTGGTCCTTTGCTGTGACAGCTAACTGTAGTAAAAATTATTTTCTAACAGTGTTATCCAACAGGGTATACCATTGTTTCTGTTGCTGTGATGAATGGACATATTTATGTAAGCGGATTACTTCAGGTTGGACTGTCTGTAGCATTAATGTATCTGGTGCCGGGGACACTTCACTAATAAACAGAAGAATTAGAAGCCTGAGTTTGAAATTTATACTAACTTTCATGGGCATTTTAAAATTCAGCAGTCTTGTAATGGCATTGTATTTTATTCTGAGATTTATTTAAGCTGTATTTTACCATGCTGATAAACAAACACATATGTTTTAATTTTCTTAGGCAATTTACTTATATTTAGCCAAAATCCTTCCATTTGCAGTTAGAGGGATGTCACGTTTCAAGGAGTGTAGATGCTTCGTGAATGTTTTTAAACATCCAAAGTCTGCAGAGAGTCTGGTTCCTTAAAGCCCGGCCATGTGTGTACAGTGGAAGATGGAAGGTCTTACACATCCTCCCAAGTCTGCATTCTTTACCTGGTTGCAATCCAATGTATACATAGGGGCAAAGCAAAGCATTTCTTTATTACATGTTTGCACAAAGCTGGGAGCTGGGTGGTATTCCACAAAGCCTGCTGTCTTTCCCAGTAGCAGATTTCTTTTACAGAGCAAGGAACACAAGTGCACCTTATCTCTTAAGTACGTTGACATAATTTCTCTGCTGGTGGGCTTACATTTCAAGTAGTAGCGCTTCTACTTCTAATGCACGTGCCTACAGGGGAGCTGTGATGAGGAGGAAGTCTTGAGTTGGTGGTTTATGTCTTTCTCTGTCACATCTGATTTCTGCTGACTTCAGACCTTGTGGCATCCTTCCAGCTATGTGATTAACACACAAGGTTACAGATACTTGTGCTGTGTTCTTCCTTCAACTCCCCTCTCTATTAGGGTAAGCTCCAGCAAGGATTCTCTCCATTGGTCATGCTGACTTGTCTCTTTCATCATCAGGCTAAGCTTCAACAAACATCACAGGCTTGCCTGTCTGTCCTGATATCATTTCTCCACTTCTAGGCTTAGAGAAAGAAGGAAGGTCTTACACAGCTATTACTCAGCGTATCAGATATTTCTGACATGTTGAATTTACAAAGTTTGTTCAAATCTACATGTTTGCTATTCGGTCGGTCAGGATTTTGCAGAGGGGTTCATTCCTTCTTTCTCTTTCCCTCTACCCAGCTAGTTAAGCTTTTGAAAAAAAGAGTTCAGAATAACTCCTGTGAGGAAGAGCAGTACAAGCGTTTAAGATGACAATATAGGAAGGCTATCATTAAATCTAACTTACTACATTTAAGAACAGGTCTATTGAGTGCAAAAAAGTATGCACCTTAACGATTCTTAGGTTCTTAACCTGTAAATCACTTCTAACATCTGTATTTTATCATTTAATATATTTTACTTGTTCTGACTTCTGTTGATAATCCTTTTTTCTGACTGAAACATTGATTTTTTTTTTTGAATGGCAGCATGTTATTTCTTTAATGTATTCCTAAAGGTAAGACAAGACCAGCCTTCTAAAAGTATGGAATGCCAACTCCCAGTTACAAGTAATTTTTAGTATGTCCTTCAGTAAACCCAGTGGAAGGTTATTTACTGTCATGGCAAGTGTTCCGTTATGTAAAGTGTCACATTATTTTAGTTTCAGAAAAGTGTCTTTGAAACAGCCTACTGTATATATTGTACTAAAATTGTACAACAAAATATTGTTCTGTATGCTCAGAGTTGTTATTATCCCTCTGCAGAGATCTGTCTGCAAACAGCTTGTATGTGTGATAGAGTTAGGGCAGTCCTTCTGTCAACTGTGAAATGAGTGACCCTAGTTTTATGTTCAACTCCCTGTCTCACATTAACAGGGATTTTTTTTTTTTTTTGTCATATGAGGCAGAACATAAAGATGCAAAAAGAACACTTTGATTTATTTTTTTTTTCAGTTGTCTTTAAGATTGAAGTATTCTTAAAGTTACACGGCCTTGAATGGGAGCTTCTATCATAAAACTAAAGTTAATACAGATTTACCTGAAATTGGATACGCAAGCATCTTAAGTATGTAATGATACTTCAGGGATTGAGTTTCTTGACATACGTTTTCTTCATACAGTCAGGTTTGCTGCATAAGCAATGCGATTATTTTTTAATTGTTTTTCAGGGAATAGGAATCTATGTATCTATTTCTTTAAGCATCAGTTCTGGAGGCATTAGCTGGCCTCAGCATATGCGTTGGTATTACAGTGTATATTGCTGAAAAGAGCCAAACAAATTGCTTGTCACAGTTATGGTTAAGATTGGGCAGTTGATTCTATTTTGTGTAGCTAGGTGTATGCAAAAACGTTTTGGCTAACATAGTGAATGCAAAAATTTTCCAAGTGTACTCTTATGATGGCCTTTTTGAAGGTCTTTCTGAGGCTTGGAAAAAGTCCTTTATCTAGGTAAATTTATTTAAAGACAAGCACCCTTGGTATATTTGACAGCATTTACAATTGGATGTCAACAATTTCTACTGTTAAACTGTTTCCTTTTTATAATTCACCTGAAGTGGCTACTGTTTTTATTTTAATGTTTACGATAGTGAATTTTCCTTTAACCCTAAATAAAATACTTCAAATAATTTTTCTTCCAATAAAATGCTCAAAACGAGTAGTCATATGTACCAAGATTGGTCACACCTGAGAAAAATGTTACTATAATTTACTCTAGTTAAACCACAGGGAAAGGAATAAGATGTCCTGTTTTATGAAACTGCCGTTTCTCCTAAAAAAAGAGGCGTGCTTGGTTCCATCTTTCTGCCTGGATGGAAAGCCTCTCACTGGCTGCTGCTTGTCAGGCTCAAGGTTCCTGTCTCCTACTTCTGAGAGGTTGATCCAAATTAAGTAGGTCTCAGTTTGTGTGCGTCTTAGTTGTGTGCATATTCATACGTAGCCGATGTGTTATGCTTTACTAGGACTTGCCAAGAGTTACTTGTTGCTGGGTGATGTTACTGATTGAGCATGTTCTCATTGTAATTTGTCTGCCTTTGTCCACTGAGAGTGGACATAATGTCACCTGTTTGCAGATTTGGCCACAGAAATCTGGCAGCTTTTGAGGGCGAAACATGTCCTTGCTGTGAAGAAGCTTAAGCTCTTGCCTTTTTTTAAGAGGTGGAAATAAAAACATCTGAAGTCTCCTGTATTTCCTTAATTTGATGACTTTTAAATTATTGGTAGTTGTGTTAGACATAAAAATGCTGCTTACTGTCTCTTAGTTTGGTAAAATTCTGAATATGTTTCATATATGTAGGTGAAAAGTTGTTGTTTGGCAGTGATGTAATGTATTTGGGAAATCAGGAGACCTTGAGAGTCTAAAAGTAGGTGAGCACCAAGGCTGGACTGTGGAAAGCCTGAGGATTATATACTATAACAAGGTAAATGTACTGAAATGTGGGGTTTCAGTGTGTCAGACATAATAGAAAGGGGAAGAGAGAACTGTGTGTCATAAGTAGAATCCAGTAATGTCTTCTCATTAGTGTTGTCCTTTCCTAGCCTGGAATGGATTTGAATTTTCTGAATCTTGGCATTTCTGTGCTGTCAGCAAATGTTTGTTGGAAATCATTAGAAAAATTTACAGCCCTTTCTGTTTGTGCAGGTGTCTAGGATGATCATGCCTTCTAGCGGCTTATTAATAATTATTTAATGGGATTGTGTGTCTCAGGTGTCTTAGGAGAGAGTGCCAGAAGATCTCACAGTGATTTTTCCATTTTGCTCAAAAAAACCCTGTTCTGTAAACTTTTAAGTTTATTGAAGCTGCAAAGCTCTGCATTAAAACACTGAGGAAATTACGTGACAGAGGTTGGTTGTTATTTCATATGCCCATGCACAATTTTCTAATTTGCGTATGACTTTCCGCAAGGCTGTAGCCTGATTCAGTGCATCGATTGAGCAATGTTCATTCTTAATGACTGGCTATTAAATGTTTGCTTTATTCATTGTGTGCCCTGAGGTTCATTTACAGCATGCTGTTTGCTGAAAACTGAAAAACTAAATTCTGAAAGAGACAATCCAGATATCAGAAAAGTATTCTCACAAATCAGTGAGGTCATACTGTCCTCATTGTCCTGGAGCTGTGCAGGCAAAGGTCAAAGCACATGTGTATTTCTGTGAGCCCGTTTTGAAGTGCTTAATATTCCATATCCAGGAGCAGCTAGTTTCAGTGTGGTTTTGGTATCATGTAGGACTGCTGGTTGAATTCAGTTGCTACTTAAGTACAGATGCTTCTGCAAGGAACACAGTCCTACCTTTCTCACCCTTACAGACTACACCTAAGAGAGAGTTTTTTAAGTGATTTGCCTGTTATTGCTTGTAACTCTGGCAGCTGAGTAGTACCTGCTTCTCCATGACAGCATTTACTTCTTGTTTTAATCAGGTGGCTCTTTTTCTTGCAGACAGCTGAAGGACAAGTGGTATTTACCACGTAGCCAGTTTTTGGTGTCAGAGGATAATGTAATGTAGCGTCATCAAGAGCACTAGACATGGTCTTCCAGAAATGAAAATGATTGGTTTTTTAACAAAATGTGTTGTATGTAATGTTGCCAAGATGCGATTATGCTCAAAGTTGAATGATGTTACTTCAGTTATGTTAGTTGTATTTTTGGGTTTTACTTGTGCATAATATACACGCAGTGGAGTAATTTACTCAGCAAGCAGCAGTCTGATGTGATGTATACGTACTTTTCTGAACTGTACCTTGGATTCAGGGCTCTTGTGGACTGTTTCATGTTCCAGCTGTTTCAGACATAACAATGTAATCTCTTCACTGAAAGTGGGTGGCTCTTTCTCACGTAGTGATTGTGCGGATGCATGCAATTTTGTTGAACTCTGCATCGAGGTATTTGAGATGCAGGAAGAATAACCTCAATTTCATGCTTATAATATTGTTAAAATAGGATGAGAAGCCATATTTTGGTTTGTTGACGGTAGTAGGTGATAAATAGTCAGTATTGCTTGTAGGAGGAAATTATGACCGATCTGAATGAGTCATGGGTCCTAACTGAAACTAGGACAAGTAGTTTGTAAGAGAGCCAGGGTGGCACAGAGTTCGTCTTGTCAGAGAACGTGACATCTCTGAAGGTGATTGCTCGGTAGCATCAAGATGCTGTGAACTACTCTGTACTGACAGCTTTGTGACACAGTGCCATATTAAAAATCTCTTGTTTTCACCTTAATTGCTTTTGGAGTCGGTGTTGCTTATTTTAATAAAAAAATAAACACATCTGCAGCAGTAATCTTTTTATAAAATGTATTGTATACAAACCTGCACAGAAGCAAATGCTTAAAATCTTGCACTAGGCCTAGAGTTTAAATTAAAGTGTAAAAACATAGTTTTGATTTCTAGTTGAAAAAGAGGACAATTTTCATATATCCAGCACTCTTCTCTGTCTCAGTTGATTTATGATTTAACAATCAGACAATCATTTCATATGTGCTGCTTTATTCTCTACTAAAATCTATGTGGTTTTCCACTGTTCATGTGGAAGAGTATTATGCTCTATTTATGTTATGGATAGACTATTTTGTGTGTGATAAAATTCGGTAATCAGGTGACTTTATTTTTTCCCCTGGACACCATTATCTCTTGGCTCAAAGACAAAATTTCTTTCCTTCAGGCTGTCTATCACTGAGGCGATTAGAAGTGAAGAATGCATGCAAACAGCAGCACAAGAGCGTGATGTTGGGAATTACAATCTTGTCTATAAACAAGGTAAAACAACAACAACGAAATATATTTTTGGTTCCTTTCTCTACTCTGCCTTCCTTCTTTCTATCCATATTATTTTTATGCATACTTGGTCGTTGCTTTGGACTGCCTTTAGAGAGAAATTTGAATGCACTTCTTTCCTAGGAGCTCTGGTAATAGCAGTACAAGGCTGACTCACTTGTCAGGACAACTCAGCTTCAAACTTTTATTGTGCCTCTTAATTTACAATCCTATTCACATAGCTGATTTCCCAAGAAAACAGCATTTGTATGTGGTTTTTTTCTATTCTGTGTGTTGTTCTGTATAATCCTTTCATAACCCTTTGCCAATACACCAAAATTTGCCAAAGTGAGAATTTTCTAGAGATTGCTGTCCTCAGTGCTTCTGCAAATTCTATGACCTCTGGAATTCTGGGAGGCAATTAAACTATTTGTTTGGTCTATCTGTCATTAGTGGTGCGGTGGACCTGTCCAGCAGGTGCAGTACATCTGACCAACTGTCCTAACTGCAAAATGCTTTCTTGTGTGCACTTGACATTGCATAAAATTTGTGTGAGAGGAGACCGTAGTGAAAGGTGGACGTGAGTGGACAAAGGGACCGGAAGAAGCTTCAAATGTTGCGAATCAGGATTGTGCTGTTCTTGAGTTTTTAATAGGCTTTACTAGCAAAAGGGAGACAGCAGTTAAAGTTGACTTAACCATAAGCTTTTTAGATTTTTTTTTTAAAGGTGTGGTTATATTGATTATTTCAGGAAATGCCATTGATTATTTAGTGTCCTTCATCAGAATTCTGCCTAAGGTTAGATGAGCAACTTAATTTAGCAGCATCAGTCACCCGCTTAATTTTGTGTGGAACTGGTGCTAATAAAAGGAACATGATTGTAATGCAGGCTTTTAGGAAACATTTCTGCATGATGGTCTCAGGTTTTTATTTTATAAATATCCATTTTCTTTTGGTCTACCCTAAAATGTTTGTTGTTGAAATTTATGGCTTCCAATATTTATTCTGGCCTTCCAGTTGTAACTTGAACCTTGTCTAGTTGGTTAACAATCTTAATAAAATTACTAAAACATTAGAGTATCTGAAGTTGCTTCAGCAACTGTTCCGTGTGGTTAATGTCTGTAGCCTCTGGTCAGTGCTCTGTTCCCAGCTCTGTGCCATCCAGTGTGACTGCAGATTGTATTGTGATGGGACCAGAAGATTCCTACAACTTTCTGAGATGGAGCTGCCAAATCCCACTTAGATGTAGGATAATACAAACTTCAGAAAGTCCTGGTTCTTATTGCTATGAACTTTTAGTTAGAGATTCAGAAATATTATGTTAGTGTAATAAAGGTTGGTGAGTGAGGGTGAGGTTTGTAATGTTGTTTCTATGGATTATGAATGTATATGTTGTTAATGACACTGCTATTCTCAGATGGTGATACCTTCATCATGCAGATTTCAAGAGTTCTAAGACCCATTTGTGACTATCAGATCTGTCAATCTCAAAGATCATGTCCGATTTAAGGACATGAAAATTGTCTGAAATTATCAAGGATTTATCTGAACCAGGATGGCCCACCCTAGTTGAGTTGAGTGAAAGTGAGGTCAAGAAATAAGCTGCACAACATGAAAATAATCCGATTTTCCCAGAAGGCTGCCATGTTGGTACCACTTCTGTGGCTTATTTCTTTCCTCTCATATTGCCATTGTAACTGTAGGTATTTTACATATAAATTGACAGCCTATGTTAAGTCTTGCAGTTACTGAAACTGTTGTCGTGTGGTTTTCTTCCTTGAGATTTTTTGAGAGTTCTGTCTAGTTGAAATTATGTGTTTTACAAATTTTTTGGAAGTGTATACTGAGAGGACAAACAGAAATACTGAATCTGCTTCTGTTGAGAAAAGAGATTGTTGCATTTGGAGTTCTGGCTTCTACAGAACATGGTAGAAAAGATACTGCTGTGAAAAGGAACTTCAAGTGGTTAAATAAAACCAGAAGTACTGTATCACATCTGTTAGTCAAAAGTAGTACAACATTAGCAGTTCTTCCCTGGCCCCTGGGAATTGCTGCTGGCTGTTTCAGAGTCAGTTACAAGCCTTTGATTCAGTGAGGTCATAGGATGTTATGCTAAGCTCTCAGAGCTCTGGACATTTCCTGACTTTAAGCATCCTGTGGAAAATTGTTTTGATGTTTAGAATACTCAGACTGAGAAAAAAGAAAGTGTGTGCAGTTAGACACTTGAAGAGTTGAACTTTAAAATCCCTACAATTCTTCAGGTTTGGGGGTGTTATTTTAATTTTAAATAATGCCTGTATAGTTTTCATGCAGCTTTGTGGCTCAGAGGCTTTCATATCTTCACATTATTTTCTCACTATTAAATGAATCTCTTTTGTGGGGATGTTAGAGGTCTCAGGTCTCTGTATACAGAGAAGAAGCATTTTGAACATGTTTCTGTCATAGAAGCCTCAAGTTACGGAGTTCTACAAGTGTTCTGGATTCAGAACAGATGCACGCAAGGAAAATTAAACACAGTTCAGCTTTTCACCCGAGAACCTCTTGTATGCCAAGTATCCACAAGCTGAAGAGGATTGCAGTGGAGAACAGAAGTCTAGTGAGCAAAGACTAACTAACTGTGGTGAACTCTTAGGAATGTTACTCTTGCCTACAGGCTTCCTTCAGCAGACAGTACTTCAACACAAGGAAAGCTGTTAGTCTGTGTTTCCTGGACAGGAAGGATAATCACGTAACTCAGGCTGTGGATTAAGCTCTACAGGGCTTATTCAGCAGTGACTTCATGTCCTTTATGTCATGACTGAAACAGCATGACTTACTGTGAAGTCCTTACGGTTTGAGGCTCAGAGTAGGAGCCTGGCCATTTTCTGTTGCTCTTCTTTTCCCAGGAGCTTGCTTGCTAGCTGTATTCACTTTGTGTGTTTGTAGCTCAGAAGAAGGATGATTGGTGACGTAGTAAGCATATAATTCAACTCATCGGTACTTTCAAGTTGTTTTTTTATATATATATACTATTTTAATTTGCTTAGTGGCTGATACCAAGATTAATCTGTAAAATTTCCCAACACTGACCAATGTAAAAATCTGCTCTTGTGTCAAGCAATCTCTTCAATTCAGAAACCGGCACTGGTAGGAAAAGATCTGCTATATGGGCTGCAATAACTGAGATATTGTGAAATTGCTCTTTCATGGGCAAAACGAGTAGGCTGTTTTAGTCATGGAAGTCAAGATATCTCTACAGAAACTTAATAGTAATTGAAAAGGAGATGAGCAGGCAGATTAACTTTGTAGTTTCTTCTTGCGTTGAGTCTGATTAGATGATTTGCACTAATGCTTTTTATGCACAAGTGTTTTGTTTATTATAAAACAGCACGATGGGCAGTAGCATGCTTCCTTGATTCACTGCAAGTTGGAAGCGTCCTGTGTTCTCTGTATGCCAAAATCCAAGGGGTGTGTTTGAGTGTAATGTAATTATACTGTGTGGTATAGTGATAACCAGTTTAATGGTTATTTCCATAACCTTAAAGTGTTGGACTTAGATGATCTTTCAAGGTCCCTTCCAACCTGTAACATTCTGTGTGTATTCAAGTATTTCAATTTTCCAGCAAGTCCTCATTGCTCAGAACGACACCTTTCATTTTAAAAAAACCCCACAGTTTTAAGGTTTTTGCAGGAGATGACTCGAGTTTCAAACCCCAATTTTTTGTTTTCAGTAACTATACCAGATTTGGAAAAAGTTTGCGTCCTGAGTTTGTTAGATTAGTCCTTTTCATGCCTGCATGGGTCATGTCAGTTCCTTCTGAAGGTGATGTTTTACTCTAGAACATAAAACTACTGTCTGCTTTAGACAGAAGCCTCACAGTTGTCCTTGTATTAGTTCCCCAGGCAAACTCAGAAATGTTTCTTTCAGCTTAAATAGAGAGTACATGTCTTGAAGAGGAAAAAAAAAATCCATGCAGTTTTTAGTTCTTGCAGTAGCTACTAAATGGCTGCCAGTTCTCAAATTGCATATTGATGGTGGCTAACACTGAGGGATGATTTACAGATTTACTTTTGGTACAGCTTTTCCAAACTTCTTTGTGCAGGATGAGGCAAGATATTGCTGTCAAAGAAAACAATCTAAATTGTAAAAAAAATTACATTTCATCAATAAAAAATGAGACGCTGAAAGTTTACTGATCAGATTATTAATCAAGGTCATGAATACTGGTTGTTATTCTGTTTTGCTCCATGGTATTTTGTAGAATAAAATAATTTGAATTTTAGTTTCATGTTTTCTTATTTTAATACACTGGGTTTTTTACTGACTTGGAGAAGCTTATAATGTCAATTATACTTTTTAAACTTTTTGTCCCTCTATTTTGTATAGTGGTGTTGCACTCTTCTGTTGTATACTTCTAATACATTTGTGAACATTGCAGCTGTTACGTGGAAAACCTGATGAGGTGGTAAGGCAATGTTGTTTTAGCAGGAATATGCTGACAGTGAGATCTTTTCTTCCAGCATTGGTCAAATGATGCAGAGCTACTGATATTGCAGTAGTGGCATGTTTGTGCCAGAGGGAAGCCAGTCTGCCTTTGCACAGTATTGCTGTGACAGAACACTACATGAGGATTTTCCTGGGGAATATATTTCAGAACTCTACAAACAGTATTTTAAAGATGATCCTTAATATTGTTAAGGCATTAAATGGGATGCAATGTTTGTTTATAGCCATCACAGTACATCTAGGTAACGAACCTTTCTTGTTGGAGGTGTGGCTTCAAGAGAACTCTGATGTTTAGTGCTTTATGAAACTCTCCTAATGAACAGTCCAGCTTTGGGGATTTGGTTTAATGTGGGAATAGCTCATTCTGTATTGGAGCACATTCAGGTGTGCTGCAGAGAAAAAAGTAGCTGTTCTACCTGCTCCTGCTTCACTGCTGTTAGGTTGCCAGTAACTTTTGTAACCCTTCCAAGGAAAGGAAGCTGTAACTATTGCAGTCTGGTATTTAGGCTACAGCCTTTAGTTACAGAATACTAGATTAGTTTAGCACACTAGATTTCTTCCCACTTACCTCATAGAGAAATAACATGACTTTAAAAATGTAAGACTTTTTTTTTCATTACCTGCATGCAGTTAAGTGAATTTAACCATAATACCTGGTGAAACCCAATTGAAATAGAAAGCATTTCCCTTTTTGATTGCAGTGGTTTGTTCTGCTGGCCAGAAACGCAAGGTAGCACTGTGAGATTATTGTCCTGTTTTACCCAGTGGTAATGGTGACTAGGCCCTGAAAAGACATTGCAGAGGGTAGTACCACATTCAGAGGTGGTCATCGTGCCTAACAGACTTGTTTTAGTGTTAAGAGATACAGCCATCTTCCTCTCCAACGACAGATTATGTTGTACTGTGAATGCACTTGGCTTTAAGGGAAGCAACCCATGGGTAAATAAATAAAGCGTATTTTTTCAGTGTTGTCAGGCAGGTTCTTTGAAATGGGTAGGTTTGACTGTTGTAATTCAAACTGTGCAAAAATATTTTTTAATTAGATGAAAATTCTGTCATTCACATGGAATTAAAGATTTGTCTTTGATTACTGATGGTGGCTTATAGACAAAAACAATTTTTTCAGAAGTGCTGCAAGTAAAACAGCAGTTGCATGAACAGCAGAAAGCTCTTCGGTCTACTAGTATTTAGAAGTATTAATTCTATTAATATTTACAAGTGTACAGTTTAGATTTGACTTAAGTTAGGTTTCCAAATAATGTGATTATATTCTCCTGGTGATCATTGCCTTTCTCTTTTGAAATAACTTATTCTTGGTTATTTTTATGTCTAGATACTTCGTTTTCTCAGTGTGAATCAGGGGATTGTACTTCCACAGCAATGACTAATGTTAAGTATGTGGATATGCCTATAGCCAGACACAGGGAAGAGGTAACGTTCTTTTACTTTCTCTCATCACAGAATAAGCATGCAAATAATTTTGTTTGTTCTTTTGATTGGTTGAGTTTTTTCCAGAAGGTAACTGTGATACAAAACTGTTGTATAAAAGTTCTTGGAACCGCTGCTGTTATTATAAATGGTTTAAAGCTATTTACGTAAAATATGTAAGCAAGTGCATGCCCCTGTGATCTTTTCTGTGCATTACTTTTTCTGTCATCTTATAGTGTGTTTTAGAAGTCCGGTTATCTACAGACCCCTAGGAGATAGAAAATATGGCACAGCGTTTGACAAAAATTTGATGTATGTTCTGGAAGCTGTTGCTATTTCAAATTGTTTCAAATCTGTTTTGAGTTGTTTCGTAGACTTACGAGTTTTCTTGAAAAATTGTTTCAGATAATGTCTGTGATAGACAACAATTCAGTTGTAATTGTACAAGGAGCAACTGGAAGTGGTAAGAGCACACAGATTCCACAGTATGTTTTGGATTCTCACATTCAGCGATCTGCTTACTGCAACATTGCTGTTACTCAACCTCGGAAAATTGGTGCCTGCAGCATAGCCAGGTGGATTAGCAAGGAACGATCGTGGAAATTAGGTGGACTTGTAGGATACCAGGTATAAGAAAAATGTTGAACTGTGTTTAAAAGTACATTTAGAAGTTCTGTGTCTTCCTTCTTGATTACTTTAAAGCATATCTACTGAAGAAATGTTAGTGAATCTGCTTTTAAAGTGGAATCACAGCTTTCTGGCTGCCTCCTGTAAAGCATAGTGTTCCAGCTTTTAAAATTGATGAATTATAAATGCTAGTGAGACTCCAACAAAAATATTGTTTGCATTCTGAGAATTGTCTATAGTATTAATTGCTGAAAATGTTGCAGGAGAACTACATTCTCTCAGTTTTCCTTTAAAATCTTTAACCCACTTGATTGTTTGGCTTTGTTACATTTACCTATCAGCTGTGTCAAAACTTAGATGCACTTATGGCCAGATTCATGAACATTTATTTCTTTACATGTGAAAAACTTTAACTAGTTCTTCATAGATCTACCTCTTCCTTTCATATTACCCCAGCTGAGCTTCAAACTCTTTTTTAGCCCTGTTGATGCCGCTTTCTTCTTTTGACACAGGAACTGCTGCTTTAGTCTGTTGTCAGCAACCACAATAAAATACCGTGGTCATTGTTTCACTGGTAGTTTGACAAAGCTGTCTCTAGACTAGCTTTTCTGGATCCTCAGGCTAGGGGATTCACACTGGTGTTGGTCATGGGACAATGTTCATGGTGCATTGTCTGCTTCCAGAATCCTTCTCTGGGGCAACTATATGTTGTTTTCTTCTTCCTCTCTGTTCCTTTTTTTTTTCCTACCTTACACGTAGAGTCATATTTGTATATGTTTGCTAATGTGCCTTTGCAGCTTTCTTCACTGCTCTGCTTCATAGGTTACATGCTAATGAACTATATATGGTGCCATTTAATAAATGTTATATTTTTAATTAGTTACCCATAAAACCAGTTTCATCCAGTTCTAGGTCTGAGGCATTGTTATTTTTAATTGACCATTGCGGAGTTGTTTGTAGTGTGGGGTCTGCAGTGCCAAACTTGTGCTCCATTGGCTTTCCCACTTCTGCTGTCTTCCATGCTCCATCTTGTGTTTTGGCTTCTCAGGTTTTCTGCTGCTGTACCAGGCCTCCAATATTGCTATGTTACTACACTAGGCTGCTGTCCCAACTAGACCAAGTAAAGCAAGGGTGAAGGTAGATAAAAAAGAGTTCAGAGAGCAAGCCTTGTGGCCTGGGACGAGTAATAGCAATACCCTATTACAGGGCTATGCAGATAGATCAGCTTCCTTTCTCTCATCCCTATTGAATACTGGTTTTTATTGACATATCAGTTCACAGGGGTTTCTTCTGAAATCCCTACAACAAATACTGTAGTCGGAAAAAGATTTTTTTTTCTTTGCACAACTCTGAAGTTTATTTTTTTTACTTATAGATTGAAAGACAAAGTAGAAAGTCCTCATTCTGCTCAATCACTGTTTCAGTTATAAGAGGTAAACCCTCCAAATAATTCTAAGGAAATCCTGATCCAACATTATCTCAAAAACTACACCAATATCAGTAACTCTCAGTTATAATTTTGTGGAATTAACTGTGGGATGTGTAAGGGTTTCTTTTTTCAAAGTAGTATCTACAGAAAGTCTTCTCTACAACTTGATACATTGAGATAATTTGTCATTTACTTATTAAACTCATTAATTACATTAATAAGTCTTAAAGACATAAGACGGTGGTAGGGTTAGGATGTCTTTAGGACAGTGTATGGGGAGGTACAATCTTGTTTGACAAGCACTTGTGTGAGATGAGCAGAGACAGATAATTATAGACTTGTCTGCTCTAGGTGGTTGTAAAGCCTGAAAGGCTTTGCTTGCCCCCTCTGGGTAGGTGGCGCCTGAGATACCTGAAGTTACAGAAGCATTCTAGAAATGAAAAATTCACTGTTTAACAGAGGTTTGTGGAACTTCCTGGCAGGAATAAGCATGGTCTTTGTGATATCTTGCTTTGCTTTTCTTTTAGGAATTACAGGAAACTTTTATTTTGGCAAAATCTTCTTGTTGCTTTCTGTGTTAGTGGAAGGGTCCATGTCTGTGCCTTGAAAAGCCAATGATGGTTTCTTCTTAATCCCCCAGCAAGGAATTTTGATACTTTGCTTGATGAACTGAAGGGTGATTTTTGACTGCAGGGATTTTTTTTTTTTATTTTTTCCAAAGAAAATGCGTGTGGCTAACTGGTTCTAGGCTCTAAGAACACATTTGTACAGAAGCTTTTATGATTCTGAGTGAATAATTTTGATGAGTTTTACAATATGGTTCATGTTGGAGTTCTTAAAGATTGGTGTTCCTGTAAATAAATACTAGTTTACCTGTTTATTATGTGTGTCACTGTGTTTAGGTAAGTCTAGAGAACTGTTACTCGAAGGAGACACGGCTGCTGTACGTGACAACTGGAGTTCTTCTTCAGAAACTAGTTTTTGCCAAAACCCTAGCTGAGTTCACACACATTTTCATTGATGAAGTAAGTTGTGCAAAATAATTTTGAATTGCCTTGGTTTTGCTTTGAGCAACAAAGTTTAGAACTGAGCTAAGTAACCTCAAAATGTTTTCTGAAATCTGCACACTGGGTTTCAAAAATGTCTCCAGCTAAGGAGACATTAGGAGGAAGCAGTAAGTTTTTACTCAACTTTGGCCATTGTTTGTTTTCAGAATACTTTTCATTCTTCAGGAATGTCCTTAAAAAATAAAACAGCTCTCTGAGTTCTCTGTCTGCCGGCTGGATTCACAGACCACTCATTATTCTTTCAGTAACATCACTAAAAACCTAAAGACAATATACTTGTAGGTTTGTTTATTTTTTGTATATTTTTGCATGTTTTTGTGCTTATTTGGCTCTTAAACTGTCAAGTGATTAGACTATTACTGTAATAGTGAAGGCTGTCATGACTGCACTTGAAATGGGACAGAGAAAACCTGGAAAAGGTTGAGCAGTTACACTTTTCTATAACAACTTCCGATAATTTCATTCAGAAGAAACAAACAATCCTAGATAAATATACGAGTTGTCTTTATGGGAAATATTTGGGATTCCTGTAGTACATTAACGGAATGTACCAAAAAATACTAGGTTTGTAACAAAGATAAGAAAATGTAAAATGCAGAAACGTTAACAATGGAAGATACTTGTGTGGAGAAGTTTTAGATTGTTCCTCTACATTCAAAAATTGTTAGATACAAAAATGAATGAACAGAGTTTTATGGCTCCTTGTACGGAGAAACAGATTTCGGTAGAGATTTTTCAAACCTTATTTTCTTGGATACTGTAACTTGGACTGATGATATCAGCTTATCACTTTGTTCAGCCCCTTCTAGCTTTCAAGACTACAAGTATTTTTTTTGTTTTTGTTCCCCAAGCCAAAAATGTAGTGTCCCTTGTTCCCTGTGTGCTGCTGCTTTCCCAGCTTGTACCTCGCAGGTTGTGGTCATCAATAGGAACCATTTTAATGACATTTTCTCCATTGCATTCTTAATTGCATGTCTTCTCAGGGTATGCTTTTATGCCTTAGAGTAGCATTTAGGATCATATGTAAACAAATCTAGGGTTACTGAGTTCTCACAGCAAGACCTGGTGTACCCGAATTGTTTTCGCGAAGAGGCGGTTCTGAACATAAGAGTGTCTATAGTATGGCAAAATATACTGATTATCTTGTAGGGGTTGACTGTTAACCTTTGAAGGTTGAGCTCTGATAAGAGCTGTTGCATTTCATAAATTTAAACTGTAATTCGAGAAATTGAAGTACATCATTGGTAATATTGAAGTATTTATGGAATTGCAAGGAGCAGTCAAAAAAGCCAGGGATTAGGATATATCAAGAATTTGCTGTAATGTTTTAGAAAGCAGTTGAGTATTTTGTTCATAGTTAAAAGCCATTAGAAACAATGCACATCTGTTAAATTTACTTACATTTTTAGATAAGCCAATAGCATCCCTGCCTGAATCATTTGTGATCTTACAGCATGGTTGACATAACTCATTTGATCTCTTCAGCTACTATTGTCAGCTCTAGTAGACTTAATGGCTAGAGCTCACAGTTGGTTTTGTAGTTATTATTCTACAATTTTCATGTTTTTCCTTCTATGAAAATTTGTTGTTCCAAGTTACAAAAATAAAGCGTTAAATTCAGTAGCAGAAAGCATGAATATGAAAATTAAATAGTGGGTAATGTCCTCTAGGTGCATGAGCGTTCAGAAGAATTGGATTTATTGCTCTTGGTGATCCGTAAGCTGTTGCATAGAAATTCGGAGTCTGTAAAGGTAGGTTCAAAGTATATTCTACTACATTTTCTTGTAAGAGTGAATTTGTATGTGCTTTTGATCTATAAAGGGCGTGTTTCAAAGAACTTACCATAAATGTGACATCATTTTTTACTTAAAATTAGTTTGCCACTCTTCATAAGCATGCAGGCTAAAGGGCATTCTTTTCCTGGCTGCTATGATGTGCTCTGAGAGCTTTCTTTTTTTCCCTCATGTTAAAATGCATTACTTTCTAAAGTTTGCTTAAGGCTAAAATATGCAAGATGGATATTTGACTAGATTTTCATGTTGGGTATTAAGGGCAGTGCTTGTCCATATTTAAATATGGTAACATTAACTCTTGGAAATACTGACTTTTTTTTTTAATGACACAACATACTTGGGAAAATAGCAAAAATAGAACCGCTGTATTGGATTTTGCAGCTGAACTGATAGTAAAATGTGCCTGACATGTTTTTTTCTCTGTGTGTTAGAAACTTGTGCTTTGTACTGAGGCAGAGTTAGCGCAGATTTAGCATTACATGTTTAGTCTTTGTGGTCTTCAAGCAATGAATTCTTTAATTATAAGAAATTATATGCAAGTGATAGGCTAACTCAGCGTGGTTTTGTGCAGCTGTTTGGGACCGCAGAAATTCTGCAAGACAGGTCACATCCCTTAAGTGTTTCAGTTAACTGTTCAGTTGAAGTGAACTGTTCTAATCAAAACAGACATTAACTTGAGTCTGTGTTGGCTGATTTTGTTGCCCTTAGAAAGGGAACCTGTGTTGCTCTTCCATCACATTGATTCAAACTTGGATAACTTGGTCTTCAGATCTTCCAAGTACGCTAACACTGAAAATGACCTTCCAGTTGGCAAGAGTGCATGTATGTGCACGTCTGTTATCCCTTTCCTTGCAGATAAGAAAACTAACTCACTTTAAAATTCAGAAACAGTATTGTGAAGCCTTTTGGTTTTTAGCACTTAACCTCTGCTGCTTCTCCCTTCCTCCATTCTGCACGCACGCTTTGTTACCGGGGAGTAAACAATAAAGCTGTTAATTCTGAGTTTCATTGTAATTGAAAGAAAAGGTGTTGCTAGGTTTCAAATGTCATTTCTGTTGTTCTATTTAGGTGAATACAAGTTAAGAATCTTGACAGCCAGCAAGGAGCATAATGTGATCCTTTAAAATTACTGCAGTAACAGTTTTAAGCTGTAGAGATCATAAGTTAAGAGAGTACTATGTTGTTAAGTTGAACTTTTACCTGAGGAAAATGTTTTTCCTGCTGTTTGCCTTGGGGATCTAGCCTGAGCCCTTCTGTTACAGTTGCTTACCTTTCTCCACTATACCTAGGGAATCTTTAGCATTTAGCTTTGATTAAGTAAGCCTAGGATAAATACCTGTAGTAACCAAAGTTAGACCTTTTTAACCATAAAAAATAAGTGGAGATTCAAGCATAAGATGGCATTTTCTGTAAAAATTAGTATTTTACATTTGCTGTGCAATTCTTTAACAGGTGATATTGATGTCTGCCTCCATTGACTGTAAAGAATTTGCTGATTACTTTGCACTTCCAGTTCATGATGGTTTGAGTCCAGTCTGTGTATTTAAGGTGGAAGGCAAATCTTACGTAGTCAAAGAATATTATCTTGATGATTTGGAGGACATTGTTCATTTCAAGGTATAGTAAATATAACTTCATTTCTTTGGACATAGTAAAGAAAGAAATTGGAATAGTCAATTGAAAGCTGTGCAATAAAATTAACAATTTTACATTACAATTCTAGATTACAATTAACGTATCATGATCAAGCAGGAGTGTCTTTAACAAGCAGCTTTGTTTTCATTCCTATAAGAGAAATGCAGTCTGAAGGAATGGGAATTTTAAGTATTATGTGGCATTTTGTTTGGTAATTTGCATCTAGGATAAACTGTGTAAAAATCTGTGCGGGAGATAACATGAGGACTTACTGAATACAGCTGACAAGCTCAGGAAATAGTCCCTGGATGGTTCATGTTCCTGTTACGTATCAAAGGCAGAAAGATACAGGAAGTTAAGAGAGTAATCAGAAAAGCAGCATTTATGATTAGAAGTTTTATGTTTCTTCTGTTTAAAGTTGTCTTCCCTAGCAGCTGTCAACAAAGGACAAAAGATAACCAAGAAATTGAGTAGGAAGTCTGTTTCGGTTAAGTTGTATTTGTCATAGCTGCACATTGAAGCACGTGTCAGCTGGCCCACCGTTCACTGCAGATCGCCAACAGAAGGAAGTGCTTTCAGTGCTTATGCTTTTTTGTATTTGTTATTTTCTCTGTATGTACCTGCGTTTAACTTGGATTTATTTTCAAGTTTTCATCTGTTTCTTTATCTTGTGGAGTCCTACCTGTAGCTATTTTGTGGTTTCGCAGGAAAAAATTATGATAGACCAAGAGCCTGTGTATGCCAAAGGGCAAAAGCAGAAGCACAACTAATTTACTTTTTTCTTATTTTGTATATATGAAAAAGAAGAAATTTAATTAGAAGCCACTGATACTTGGTCTCACATCGTGTTTATTTATGGTGCTGTTTATGTGTGGAGGTTTTTCTGTAAATAGGAGTTGAATAAAAGCATGAAAGGAGTAAGATTTATGACATCCTAATAAAATTCAATGGGGAGCTTGAGTGTTAAGGCAGTTAATGAGTTAACACTGCCATATGGAAGTACGGGCACATCTTTCGTCATGCTGAAATCACAGTTGGTTATATAACTGCCTGAGGTACAGGCTTCAGGCTTTAGCTATTAGTATTTTATTTTTCCTGTGAACATCTTAAAATTCACATAAAAGAACACAGAAGTTTAAAAGCAAAAACAGGTATTTGCTTTTTTAGATAAACTGAATTGTATCCTATTTACTTCAGAGTTTAAATTTAATAAATGTAAAAGCAGATTACATAAAGCATAACTTATTTCTTAAAGTGTCTTCACTGAAATCAGTTTAGTCCTTTTGTGAACTCTCTGATTTGCTGTGTTAACCTTTTTCTCTTCTCAAAAGATCTGAAAATAATTGGCCATTACTGTATGGTCATCGAAGCTCTTGGTTTTAAGAATTAGCCACTCAGTTCTGTGATGTTTTAAAACTACTTGAAGATACAATTTTTCCTGTAAGCAGTTTTGGGAATTCACTGATTTGGAAGATAAATAGAAATGCCAGTCTTTTTCTTTTTGTGTTCCTTCTGTATGCCTGTTTCCAGTGAACCCTTTGCTAGATAGACAACTAGCTGAACCCAAGGTAAAACTTTCCACTTGAATTGCTTCATTTGCAGAAGAGAATAGAATAAAAATAAGAGTGAAACGGTACTCAGTGTAGCACTGAGCTTGCCTAAATATTTGGTTGTTTAAGTGCTACTGCTTAATTTTCAGCGTAGGTTTTATAAAAAGAAGCTTGTTTTCATTTTGGCGTAACGGCCTTTATAAACTCGTTGTTCTGACTGTTTAACTAGATTTGTTTTTATCGGCACGCTCTAAACCCCAGCAAATCGGTGAAACACAGTTTTTGATGAGAAGTGCGTGACGCCGTGGTCCGTAAGCAAATGTAAAGATAGTTGTGTATTACTGCTACAGTGTAGTGTTAGGGATGCCAAACGCAAATTAATTGTACCATTAGCTCTCCTGAAGAGGCTTGACAAATGTAAGCAGATACTGAGTCTGTGGCAATAAATGAAATCCCTTAATGTGCTTCATACCTAAGGCAAAAAAAGTGTTCCATTTTTGGCTTGCAAATATAAAAAATCCTTCATATCCTTGAACCTGAAGTCAAAGTCCGGGTAAGAAGTAGAGATCTGCTGTCAAGAGCTGTTTCGGTTATGTTGTATTATTTCAGTCAGTGCTGACTGGGCTTTTCAATTTGTTGCTTGTCCCATGCTTGCATTTTATTAGGAGTGATATAGCAGCCTTGTCATGTTAAAGACTACTGAAGGTATACCTAGTAACGAAATTCAAAACACAAATTTGACAGTTAATTAAACAGGTATAATCTAAACCCAAAGCTTATATTCAAGCAACCCAGAAAAGATAAACTTCTTAGTTTATGACATACAGTGAGGGAGATGGGGAGGTACCACTTCTCAGCTACTAGAGTGGTGTCTGTGTTCTTTCATGGACTAATCAAGTTTCACTGGAAAAATGTTGCTGTTGTAGGTGTAAAATGCAGTTGAGAAACTAAAGAAATGACAGTTGTACCCCTGAAAAGTCTACCTGGCTAGTGGGTTCAGGGGATTCAAAAGTGGGAAGAATATTATCAAATTTTTATAGGTGGCTTTTTTTTGATCCTCCAGTCCACAGTCTACCTGAAGGAAACAGAACAATTTTCTCTGGGTTTTCAGAAGTCTTTCAGCAAACACTAAGGGTACCTCTGCTGGACTAATGTAGTGTTCCAGGTTTGCTGTGCTGGTTGTGAAGCCAAGGACTGAGGTTGTGGTCTACATTAGTTGCTGAATTGATGTTAGCAGTAGTGCTTTTGATTTTTGTTATGAGCTCCTTCAGAAAGAGAAACTGGTAGGAAAAAAACCTAAGTTGATTTTAATATTTTGGTTCAGTTTTCCATGGTTTTAGGTCTCAAACATCTAGTCAAATGTGTACATTTGTGGGCAAGATCAGGTAAAAACTGTCTTAACACTGAACTTTGAACTTGGGTATGCAGCAGTCCCTGTGCTGGAGCTGAGGAAAAAAAGCGAATGAAAGGACACTTCTGCTTAGGAGAAAAGGCAGAGGAAGAGCACCTTGAGAGACTGTGGAAGATTAGAGTCAAACCTGTTTGGTTTGTTGTTTGGTCTGTTGGGTTGGGTTTTTCTGGTTTTCATTTTTAGATTATAATTACTCTTCTCCTTCCCACATGCTTTTTCACTCTGGAATAGCTTTACAGGTTGCAGAAATACTTCCTTCTGGCTTTCATTTTGTTTTCTTAGGTAAGGTGAAACTTTGCTATTCTTTTTTACAGGAAAGTCTCTTGATTATTCTGGTCATTTGAAGTAGTCATATTTTGTTTCTATTCAAGTTTCTGCTGATGCCCTTAACACCTGTTAAGACTTTCAGGTATTTTGTCAGACCCCAAACAGTTTTCCCAGTGTCACGGAGTACTCTCTGGCTTCAAGAGCTCTTCAGAGGCCATCAGATACACTTGTTGAAAACTCTGACCAGACCTGAGTTGCTTCAGAGTGAGGGGCAGTTGCATACAGTGTCACTAACACATCACACTCTTAAATTATGTAAATGCTCTTACTTGACCCACGGTTGTGTTTGCCTTTCAGCAGCATTACGTTTGAAAAGAGCTGTTTTCTGATGATTGAACTGGCTGGCCTGAGTAGCTTTATTTTCAAACAATACACTGTGTATTCCTGTCTAAAATTAGTAATCCTCAGATGGATAGGCTTGCATGTTGTTTTATTGTATTTATGTCACTTCAGGATGACACAAAAGATGCATTGTGTGAATGATACTCTAATCAATGCACGTATGATGCCTTCCAACTTCATCAGTAGATGTTTTTCCATTGCTTATATGCTTATTGAAAATTTGGTCAACCTCTTTTTCTAGTACCTGCATTGGAGTAGGTGTGTAATACTAATTCAGTGCTTGACTAAAATAGAAGCAAATCTCTGTGAAATACAGGCAATTGGTAAATAACTTCTGCCTCTTTTACAGAGTAACCTAAAGTATCTTAATTTTGTCTGTAGAGACATGAAGTATTACTCTTGGCCATTCATCCAGTTTCTTCCCAGAAGTGGCTTTTTTCCCGTGCTTTATATCTTTAAGTCCCTGTGTCTTACCTTATGTTGTATTTATCTTCACTTATGTACCAGTTACTATTGCATTTGTATGGTTACTGTGCGCTCCACATCTGAAAGTGTTAAGCTTTAAGCACAAATACTCAGTTTTCTTCAATTACAGTATCATTTCTGAAAAGTTTAAACAAGAAGTCCAAACCTAAAGCTGTATTTAAATTATAAAATACTGTGGTAGCATATTGAGCAGCAGATGAAGGCGACCGATAGGAAGAATACTTGTTGAAGTGTAAACATAAGAATGGAGGCTTGTTAGCTAGTGAGAACATACATTTGTTAAGCCAGACACATGCATGATTGCTTGAACCTGTTCATGGGAAAATCTTGGATTACTTATGTTTAGATTTCAGCATAAACGTAAATTAAAATTTAACATAAGGCTGAATAGACGAAAGATGGAAGAACTGCAAAGGAATAATAGCAGGGAGAGAAGTGCAGTTTGGCTGTAGGATTTCTAGTAGTGTGAAGTGTGTGGAGGCTAGATTACACTCCGAGATAAGTCTGAAAATGTTAAAGATTGGAAGTAGTTAAGCGTTTCCACTAGAATGAGCAGAAACCCTGAAGAAGAAAGATGAGCAATGATCAAAAACTATTTTCCCTACAGATAAAAATGTGTGATAATGTAGACCTTTCCTAGAGCATGTCTAGTTCATTAAGCATTTTCTTTTTAAAACTGAAATGTGATTCAGTTACTGTCTTTGTTCTGGAGACTTGATGGTTTGCATTACTAACTCTTAAAGCCATGAGTTTGTGACAGAACACAAGGAAAAAAAGATGTGGGCATCATGGTTAAATTCAACCATAGTTCTGTGACAGAATATGACCTAAACCAAAAAATCTATTATGCAAAGGCAATTCAAGTGAGAAAGACCTACATGATTTATTTTGCAGTCAGGTTGAGACCTGCATTATAGCGTCTGTGAGAGGGATTGTGCCTGACTTACAGAAATTCCTCTCTTGTCCTCCTTTTCTCGTGGGTTGTGGTTAGTTTGCTGTGCTTATCTCTTCCGGATAACAAGTATGTCTTGCAGGTGCTACGGAATGGCTGAAGTGATATTACTTACGGTAAACGTCAGAAGAGTTTCCTTAGCATTAGAGTGTTAAGTTGCTTGAAGGTAAATGTCTGTTTAGAAGGTAGTGAATGATCCAGGTTAAGTTATTTCTTTGTACAGCTTCTGTACTAGATCAGTTTTAATTGCAAGCCCTTGGCAGAGTCACATGATCTACAGTCTTTTGCCTGTTGCACTGTGTTAACCTCACTACTTCTCTACACAGCTTCCTTCTCCAAACACTGAGGAACCTGTAATATTAAAGGAAACATATGAAGTAGCAGTGTCTCTCATTGAGTCATTTGATGAGTTTGAGATTAAGAAAAATGGGTAAGTTACAGTTCAAGATCTGGAATGAGTGATTGGGAAAATAAAACGGTAATTAAGGAATATCAGCAGCCCATGTATTACAACTTAATTTTTTTTATGCATCTCTGCTTTTATTTTATGTGTTTCTGTGATTTCTAGCCAAGGCAGTCATACTGGGCTGCTTGTAGGTTTTACTGAATGCCCTGCATTCTTGAAATAATCTTAATGCCCTGGAGTGTAAGTGACCGTTGAAGCCTGCCGTGTCGTACAGGAAACGAGATTCTTTGCTGCAGACCAAAGCTGCATATTATTTATGTGAGGAACAAAAGCAGAACTGCTGCAAAATAAAATACATTGTTAAGAAAAAAGAATACTAGCAAGGCATTAATTTTCAGTGACTGTTTAACTGTCTTTTGAAATGAATAAATATTAATTTATGTTACTATTTTGTGAATTGATGGTTAGTAGCTGGAAGCGTAGTAAATTTCTTCTACGGTTTAGGTCTAATGCTGGGTGTGTATTTAGTTTAGCAGTGGGTTTTGTTCCCATATATTCTAATTATTTAAATATGTATGCTGAAGAAATAATTCTGTTTTGAGGTTTTTTTAAAAAACCTAGTATTATATAAACTATTAAATGTTAAGAAATTATTACGCTGCCTTACCTGGACAGTTGCCAAGTGAACCGCTGAAGTAAAAGTGCTGATAAAGATGCATAAATGCAAAAGAATTGGCACTTTTTTGTGGTATGTAGTGACTACTGATATTTTTATTTATTTTCTCTATTAGGCTGCTGTACTGTAGTTTAAAATAACCAAATTAACCACCTCTCACTAGTAAACTACCTTTTATAACCAAATATGAAGGTAATAGCATTTCAGTTTTCAAATATTGAAAGGGCTATTGCAAATATTATGCTGCTTCAATTAAAAAATATACTTTGTGTTCCATCTGTAGTTTGAAAACAGAGACTTAAAGATGCCTGAAAAAATTTTGCATTAGGAATAATGACCGAAAAAAATAGATGTACATCAAAAATAAGGTCGGCTAGTCCAACCCACCTACAAGCAGGGACATAACTCACTAGACCAGCTTGTTCAGAGCCCCATCAAGCATGACCTTGAATGTCTCCAGGGATGGGGCTTCTACCACCTCTCTAAGGTCTCCAGTGATCTACCACCTTAAGATTAAAGAACTTTTTCCCAATGTTCAGGCTAAATATTTCTGGTTTTTTAGGAAGCCTAAATGGTACCTTTTTTTTAAAAAATGTGCAGTTCTCTTGGTGTTTCAGAATAAAATCGCTGGAGTTACGTATGCTCGGATCATAAAACTAACAAAACTGTATTTTTTAGGGAGGAAAGATGCTTGGGTGTTACATCAGAACGTGGAAGTGTGCTAGTATTTTTACCAGGTGCGTATATGTCTTAACCTTTCTCTTGTGTGTCATTTAATGAGCTTTCTTTTGGCACTTTTTTCCAGAGATTTATGAACATGCATTTAACATATAGTGCACATTAAAATCTAGCTAAGAGGTTCAAGTAAAAATGAGAGCCAAAACAAAAGCATACAATAATGTCTGTGGAGTCTGGGCTGCAGACTGAGTTTGAAGAGTGTCAAAACCTGTTACCTGGTCATTTCCAGTCGTGGATGTGAAAGTATACCAGTTGAATACTTTGAATGGACTGGAGAGTTACCTTGGGGTCAAGAGCAACTGTTTTCCTGGGCACAGTGAGGTCTATCTCTGCCAGGACTTTCTGACTTTCTACAGAAAGTTTATGGATGTCATTTCCCTGCTGTTGTTGAGCTTAGCAGTAGGCATGCTGCCACTAGGGCTGAAAACCCAGCACGCCAGCACAAAAGTAGATTGCACTTACAGTGTAGCTCTCAGCTTAAAGGCTTTAGAGCTGCCTTTCTTGGAGTTAGCCTTTCTATAAAATCAATGGGTAGAGGGAATTAATTGTACCAATGTAGGGCCCATTCTGGATAACCATTAATAAAGTAAGGAGACAGTCTCTGTTGCCTCTGGCTTCTCGCTGGTGTTTGCGTGCGTGATACAAAGTGCAATGCTAAACTGTACAATGATTATTTTTTTAACATACTATGCTGCATTAGGTTTGCACAAGACTAGTCTTAATTGTGGCCCTTTTTTTATGTGAATGCCTGACCTGGCAACCTTAATGCTTCCCGAGTGGAAGGCACTTGGGTGGAACACTATCTGGATGGCTGGGCTCAGAGAGTTGTGCTCAATGGAGCTAAATCACATTGGAGGCAAGTCACGAGTGGTGTCCCCGATGGCTCGGTGCTGGGGCCACTCCTGTTAAACATCTTTGTCAATGATCTTGATATGAGGACTGAGAGCACCCTCAGTAACTTTGCAGATGACACCAAGTTGACAGGGAGTGTCAATCTGCTGGAGGGTAGTGAGGCTATATAGAGGGGCCATTGCATTGATTGGCTGAGGATAATTGTATAGGTTTCAGTAGAGCCACGTGTCAGATCCTACATTTTGGTCATCCTATGCAATGCCACAGGCTTGAGGCAATGTGGCTGGAGAGCAGTCTGGCAGAAAAGGACCTGGGGCTTCTAATTGACAGGTGGCTGAACATGAGCCAGCAGTGTGCCCAAGTAGCCAAGAAGGCCAATGGCATCCTGGCCTATATTAGAAACTCTGTGTCCAGCAGGAGTAGGGAGGTGATTGTCCCCCTGTATTCAGCACTGGTAAGGCCGCACTTTGCGTACTGTGTCCGGTTTTGGGCACCTCAGTACAAGGGAGACATCGAGGTGCTGGAGCTAGTGCAGAGGAGGGCAACGAAGCTGGTTAAGGGCCTGGAGAATACATCTTATGAGGAGAAATGGAGAGAGTTAGGGCTGTTTAGTTTGAGGAAGAGGGAGGCTTAGGGGAGACCTCATCACTCTCTACAGCTATCTATGAGGATATTGTAGAGATGTTGGTCTCTTCTCACAGGTAGTTAGTGACAGAACCAGAGGGAATGGTTTCAAGTTTCAGCATGGTAGGTTTAGATTCTTCATGGAAAGAGTGGTTGGGGGCTGGAAAGGGCTGCCCAGGGTGGTGTGGTGGTTGAGTCACAATCCCTGGATGAGTTTAAAAAGATACTTTAATGTGTCTCTTAAATTTCCCCCCAAGATACCACATTTTGGGGGATGTGGTTTACGGGTGAGCATGTAGAGTAGGATTGATGGTTGGACTCGATGATCCCAAGGGTCTTTTTCAACCTGAATGATTCTGCGATTCTTGAGCATATTCATGGATGTACAGTCATTTAGACTTTAAAGAACAAATTGGAAAAAGTGGTTAGACTTTGTTGACTGAACAATCACTGAGCTGCACCTTCAATTGTATAACTTGCTTCTGCCAGACTACCTGACAGGCTAAATGAAAGCAACAGTCATCCTTTTCAGGAACTTGCAGATGATGTGGGTGGACTTAATTCTCTGTGCTTTTTGTGTGCTTGCTGATGGCAGTATTTGCGTAGCTTAGTGATTTAGTGTTTTTCTTTCAAAGAGATTCTGCTGTTAGTATTCTAAGTCTTTATCTGTGCAGCTCATCTCAATCTCTGTTTTCTGTTTTCTTATGGATTTCTCCATGCTGCACTCTCATTTTGTCCTGGCACATTTGACAAACAAATTTGGTTACTAGTTAACTGTTGTATTCCAAGATGTGTTTCTCCTGGTGGCAGTCTTTTCTTCTGTAGGCATCATCTGCAACTATTGCCACTTCCAGAAACTGACAGCAGAAAGTGCCTGGACTGATTAATAATTGCTATTAACATTGGTTATGCTGAATTGCCTTGTACCAATCATGGATCAAGCTTCTGTTACTTGTTTTCATACATAGATAGAATTCAAACCTTGATGTCTTACTCAGATATGTAACCATATGTAGGAAGCACTAGACAGGAAGATATTGAAGTAGTGTCTAGTGGAATTGAGTAGATCCAGCGGACTGTGTCCAAATAGGTCATATCATGGTGTTCTTGTCTCTGTATCGTATGCTCTAGTTCATGAAAAGAGAGAACTTTTTCTATATCGTAATCCATTTTAAAAGTGGTCCTGTTTTTGTATTTGCCATTCTTCATGGTTTTCTGTTGGGTTCTGAAGGTGTTTTACTTAGAGCTTTAATTACTTTGTGTCAGTCATTGCTTTATTATTTGTATTCTCAGATACTCTTATATCATTTTAACTGTCATGTAAATTAGGCTTCCTGACTGCCTTAGTCATGAGATTTCCCCAGGCAGATGTGAAATCCATGCCCCAGAGCATGGGCACTGGAATTGTCAAAGTTAAGGTGGATGGCTAAGGCAGAAATAGCTAACGTTTTTGGGTTTTCCTTGGTCCTGTTCTTGGAAACAGCTTGTTTTGGCTAAAATGCCCAAACTTACCCCAAAATAGACATTCAAAATGACTTGACAAATTGCCGTATTGTTTCAGGTATTATTGCTTTTACTGTTTAGGTTTGTAGCTGTTTTGTTAAATATGGTTTAAGTGTCATCCTGAGAGTTAGTAATTTAAATACATGTCAGAAGCAGTTTTAGAATCGTTAGTCATCAGTGAAAGAAAACCAACTTTTGATTACTTTTTCCCTAGGCTTAAATGAAATAAGCTACATGCAGTCACGTCTCTCAAATACACCTAAGAGAAGGTAAGTTTGACCACATTTGTTTCAGTTCAGTTAAAATTGAACATGAGTCCTTTAGCTGGGTAAGATCCAGGAATATAGTAGTATTTTGCACAGAGGTGCAATTAATTTTTATATTTTTCTGTTGCTAAATACTTAAATATTTTTTTTAGGTGGCAAGTGTACCCACTTCACTCGTATGTGACATTAGAGGAACAAAGTAATGTATTTTTGACTGCGGTTCCTGGCTACAGAAAAGTAAATATTGTTGAATGATTACTTTAAATGGGTGAAACCTCTTGTGAAAGTAAGGATAGCAAACGATAATGCGTATTTGTTAATACCAGCTGTGTCAAAGCATCACACGAGGGCAAAACAGTTGTTTTGATGATTTTCAAGATTTAACGTTCTTGCATTTCTTGCCAAGCTGTTGCTTTAACTGGTGTTTAGACCACAAGAGAAGTACAGTGAGAGGAAATGGTCTTTAAGTTAATCTGTGACACTGTTACCCTTAGGAGTAGTTTGTACGTTTAGTCACACACCTGCATGAGAGCAGGTTGCTGCCGGTAGCACTGCTTAACAAAGTGGTTCCTCTGTACAGGAGTCTTTTGCCAGATTTGTGCCCTATGTTCTGTGTTGCCATTACATTTATATGTCTTCATAGCAAATTGTAAGAGAACCTTAATGTGAGTAGTTTTTTCTTTATTGATTTATTGCTTATTTTTTTGCTTCCAAACTCAGGTAATTTTATCTACAAATATAGCTGAGAGCGCTATAACAGTTCCTGATGTTAAGTACAGTAAGTCATTTAAATCTTTTCATTGTGTATTTTTTTAATATATAAAAATATGGGTGTATAGTTGTGATATTTTCTTTACTTGTGCTAGTCTAACAATTCACAACTTTACTGTGTGGAAATGATTGCCTTTTAATGTTTATCACCTGAAGTAACTGTTTATTACATTTGTTAAAATCTAATTGCAGTTCTACTAGTATTAAGCATATCCTAAGTCTAGTTGTTAGTAAATCTGGTGTTATTTTGATTGGTTTTCAAATAATTTAATCTTTGCTTTTCTGATGAGGATAAATGGTTTCCTAATAATACTAGATTTTTTTTTCTTAATTACAGTTATAGATTTCTGCTTAGTTAAAACTCTGGTTTGTGATGAGGAAACTAATTACCAAAGTTTGAGACTTTGCTGGGCATCCAAAATGAACTGTAATCAAAGAAAAGGTAAAGTGACCTTTGGTAATGGAAAGAAATTTTAGAACCTTAATGGAGAATTGTACATTACTTGTCATTTTATTGACGGCAAAAAGCATGTAATACCTTTTCCGTGAGTAGTTTATGCAAAATTATAATATCCCACCATGTTAAAACGTGTGTTCTTGGTTAGGAGAATAGATTCTGGGTATGACCTTGTCTTTCATTTTCTTTCCAAAATAACATCTGTTGTGACTACAAAGGAGACAGAAGAAAAACCTCACCCAAGATAGTGAAAGAATCTGGTATTTAGGTATTCAGGGATTTAGTGTCTGTTTTTTTGGGGGGTGTGGGTTGTTTGGGGTTTTTTTAGGGTTTTTTTTGTTGTTGTTGCTGTAGGGTAGGGTATGATTGGACTTGGTGGTGTAGGAGGTCCTTTGAAACCATGATTATTCTATCATTTTGTGAAGCTTAGAGTGACATTTGCTATCCTCCAGTCCCCAGGCACCTATCCTGATCCTCATGAGTTAGAAAAGATGATGGAGAGTGGCTTAGCAATGACTTCTGCCGTCTCCCTTAGCACACGCACAGGTGCATCCCATCTGGGTCCATGGATTTTTGTGCATCCAGTTTGCTCCATTTATCACTAACCCAGTCCTCATCAACCAAGGCAGGCTCATCTCTTGCTTCAACTTCTGTGGACTCTCAACAGTCTGGGGCTTGATATCAAGAAAGCCCCCACAAGTATAGACAGAGGCAAAGAAGGTATTCAGTATTTCTACTTTCTCTGTATCCTCTGTCTCCAGGGCCCCCACCTCATTCAGCAGGAAGCCTACGTTGCCTCTAGTTTTTGTTTTACCTGCAGTGTATTTGAAGAAGCCCTTTTTGTTGCCCATGACCTCTCTTGTAAAGTTTAATTCCAAGGAGGCTTTGGCTTTCCTAGTTGCATCCCTACATTCTCTCACCAGAGCCTTATAATCACCCCAAGTGGCCATCCCCTCCTTCCGTGACCTATAGGCTTTCTTCTTGAGTTTGCCCACTAGCTCCCTGTTTAACCACTCAGGTCTTCTGGGTACCTTCCTTGAGTTATACCTTGTTGGGATACTAATTTCTTGTGCTGCAAGAAAGTGGTCTTTGAATGTTAAGCAGCTACCCTGAGCTCCTTTACCTGCCAGTACCCTGTCCCGTGGGATTTCCCCTAGCAATTGCTTGAAAAGTCCAAATGTGGCCCTCCTGAAGTCCAGGGTTGTGGTTCTGCTAGCTATTGTGTTCCTACTACACAAGACCCTGAACTCCACCATCTCATGGTCACTGCACCCAAGGCCGTTCTCAACCTTCACTGCTTCAACCACACCTGTGTCTCTCTCTCTCTCTCTCTCTCTCTCTCTCTCTCTCTCTCTCTCTCTCTTTCTCAGTAAACTACATTTCATTTCAGGTCTTTTAGAAAGACAGTACTTTTAAATATCAAATACTTACAGTTTCCACTGAAAAGAATGCGAAATAAGTTTATAAGAGTGACACCTTTAGAAAAATACCATAATTTAAAAATATTATCATAATTTGCTTAACTTGTGGTATGTTGATCTTGGCTGGATGCCAAATGATTACCAACCATCTCTATCACTCCCCCCTCCTTCCCTCCTTAATGAAGTTAAGACAAAAGGCTTGGTTGAAATAAGGATAGGGAGATCACTCAGAAATTACCATCACAGGCAAAATGAACTCGACTTGGGGAAATTAATTTATTGCCAATCAAATCAAATGAAAACACTCAATCTTAAACATTTTTCCACCCACCCCTCTGTTCTTTCCAAGCTTGACTTCACTACTGATTTCTCTACTATCTCTCTCCAAGCAGCACAGGGGGATAGGGAATAGGGATTATGGTCAGTTAATCGCACATTGTTTCTGCTGTTTCTCCACCTTCACAGGCTTCCTCTGCTCCACTGTGATGCCCCTTCTATGGGTGTCAGTCTTCCTCAAACTTCTCCAGTGTGGATTCTTTTCAGGAGCTGCAGTTGCCGTGTAGCCACTCCCTGCAACCAAAATATTTCCATTTGGTTCTGGGTCAGTTGAGGTTATGACAACTGGGAAATACAGTCAGAAGAAACATTTTGTTTAGCAACTTGAACTTGTGATGTTACTTAAATTTTGGCCTAACTCTCCAGCAAAGAATCCTGCTGAATGAAGTTGAAAGTGCATTTGAACTTGAGAAGATAGTTTTTCTGAATCTATTTCAGTCTTCTATGAGTCTATGATTATTTACAGAATCATTAGGGATTGGAAGGGACCTTGAAAGATCATTCAGTCCAATCCCCCTGCCACAGCAGGATCACCTAGACCAAATCACACAGGAACACATCCAGGCGGGTCTTAAACGTCTCCAGTGAAGGACACTCCACAACTTCCCTGGGCAGCCTGTTCCAGTGCTCCATCACCCTCACTGTGAAGTAGTTCCTTCTAATATTTATATGTAACCTCCTGTGTTCCAGCTTACACCTACTGCCCCTCATCCTACCACAAGATGACACTGAGAAGAGCCTGGCTCCATTCTCCTGACACTCACCCTTCAAATATTTATAGACATTAATGAGGTCACCCCTCAGTCTCCTCTTTTCCAAGCTAGAGAGACTCAGCTCCCTCAGCCTCACCTCATAATACACAGTAAAGATGTTATGCTGTTAATCATGATGTCTTAGAAGTTGTTGATTTGATTTTTGCTAGCTATTGAGTCAAGTAGGAAATCAAGGTATGCTCAAGAAATACCAGTGCAAAGCACTTTTTTTCCTGCATATAGAATCTTTAGTTTGCGAGGTGCAAAAACTTGCTTTGACATACTTACCGTTGTTAAATTCAGATTTGGTAGGATTTTTGAGGAAGTGCATTGTAGTGAAGGATTTTTATGCCTTTTCAACTGAGAAAGATGGATGTGGATTTAAGGGCAGTAATGTGATAGAAGTATTTGTGTGAAATACTTAAGTAAATATTTTTTGTTAGTTACTGCTGCTATTAAAGCAAACTTGTTTCAATTTACAGTTCAATCCTTATTTAGGAATGGATAGAGAAAATGTCTACACTATGCCTATGTGCTGTAAGAGAGCAAAATAGTGGTCAGCCTGCAGCATTAGCTGTCAGTTCCTGCTCAGCTACCCAGAAGTTGCGTAGATGGATGGGTTTTGAACAGCCTGAAACTTGGGCGTTTTGCTAATTAGTGGTTTGTTCTTTTATGTGAAGGTCGTGCTGGACGTGTTTCTGAAGGATATTGTTATAGGCTTGTGTACAAGTACTTCTGGACAAAATTTATTCCAGAGAAGTCTGTACCTGAGATACTGGTAAGACTCTTGGGAAACATTTAAGAGTTTTTTGGTTTTAATTTACGTGGTCATAGCATTTTAGTGCTTGGTTTAAATGCATATGGTCAAAGAAGTTTTCCTTTACTTTTCCTAGAGGCAGTGTACAACTTGAATGGTTACTAAGAACTGTAGCACTGAATAGAATTCATATTGATAAGTAATTGAGAAAGACCATTCCACATAATTTTCTTCATGGGAGGAGATGGAATAGAAATAAGCAATGTGTTTAGAAGAAAAACAGCTACGTAAAGCTCATCTCAGGTTTTAGGAAACTGTGAATTGTCATGTATATGAAAAATGAAGTATTTAGTCACGCTTGCCAAATTGGGAAAAGTCACAATAATCTTCTTTTCAGCGTTGTCCACTAGGAAATACAGTCTTGAAAGTTAAAATGCTTGATATGGGGGAACCAAAAGACTTGCTGGCAGCAGCTCTTTCTCCACCAAGCATAGGTGATATCGAATGTACCATACTTCAGCTGAAAGAGGTAGGCATTATTTTAATGTTGTTAAAGTCAAGGTAATAGGAATGGACTGTACAGGTTTTTTTTAAGCAGTACCATTAATTGGAACCTGAAGTAGAAACTGTGTTTAGGGAATTTTTTTTCTCGTATTTGGCTGTTGTTTGATTACTGTCCTCTTCAGCATAATTTCTGCATTGCTTCATCAAAACATGATCACCATGTCATTGATTAATCATACTATTTGTGATATATATTGTGATCTTAAACTGTATTCAACTTCTTCCTTGCCAAAGTGACTGGTAAGAAATTATTCTTACGTCATTTGTCATTTGATTTTCTGTCCAGTGTATGTAGTAGAAGCTTTGGTTTCAAAACACCAGGCTTTTGATGTTCATTTAAGAATTTCAGTTTAACTACAGTTTTAATACTAATTAATGTTGCTGTAAGGTAGTGTTTTGCTTCTTGTTTTCTTTAAAACTGGTCTTGTGTGTACTTTGCCAACTTTTACAAAGGAATACATTTTTTATTTCTTTTTTTTTTTTTTAGCTGGGAGCACTTACAGCTTGTGTGCAAGAAAATCCACACGATGGTGAGCTGACTTTCTTGGGAAGGGTATTAGCACGGTTGCCAGTGGATCTCCATCTTGGAAAATTGATAGTCCTTGGGCATGTCTTTGGGTGCTTAGAAGAATCCCTTATTATAGGTAAATGAAAGCAAAACGTGTGAGAATACGTCTTGAAAAGCAAGTGATTTGCTGGTTTTCATTTGGACTTGTTTTTGTTGTAGCTGCAGCACTCTCTTTGCGGAATATTTTTGTAAAGCCTTTGAAACAGAGTGTCGATGCATACAGGTATTACATGTTCATTTTTACATAGAGATACAGTACCTATAGATAATTTTGCATTTCCTGACCATTTTTGGCAACAGGACTATGTTGACAACTAAATATACTTTTCCATGTCACATATGAAAATGCCAAACGGTGCAAAAAGAAGCTTTTCCATGGTAGCTGAGATACTGAAATCTCTTTCTGCATGAACAAATTAGTATCATAGAGCTGATTCATCAGTTAATAGTATAGTGTTCTGTATAATACATCGATTATTTTAAAAAATGTTGATAATTCTTTTTGACTGAATTTCCAGGAACAAACTGTTTTTTGCTGGGAATAGTAAGAGTGACTGTATTGCAATTGTGAATGCATTTAAGGTAAGTCTTTTTTCCAGCTTACTTTCCAGTGAAATCTGATTGACAGTGCAGCTTTTGTGCTTCGAAGGTGTTAAAAGTTTGCCCCTAGCTTAGTGATACTTTTTTAATGCTGTCTTCTCCTGCATAACACTAATAAGTTCCAGTTGCCTCTGTTGTAATAAAAATAAAATGCCAGAGATGCTGTGATATTGGTAGCTCTCTTTTAAACATGGACAGTTTGAACTTTGGTTTTGTAATGCCTGGTTTTAGACTGGATTATATCCACAGGTCCCTTACAACCCCTACTCTTGTCAAAATGTGAGATTCCTGCACACTGTGGTCGCGTAGTACCATGGACAGATCCTAGCCCTCACAGGCGAAGCTGGGCCAGCACAGAAAAGGCTTCTGCTGGAGGAATGTAGTATTCAGAATCCAGCCTTTTACCTTATGGATAGCCTGATGTATTCTGGACCTTTTGGAGAGTCCAAAATCGTCAGTTGCTGGTTTAATTTGTATACATTCTGTGTATTATGGCTGCCTTTAATGTTGAAAGATGAATCTGTGTTCCTGGTGTCAGAATTTCAGGAAGCTTATATACGTGGGAACAAGCTACAGATGCTTGCTGATCGTGAGGCTCAAGAATCGTCTTTTCTAAACTCTCCTTACTCTCTTATATAGAAAATTAACCTCATGTCATGTTAATTTTAAGGTGAGAGTAGCGTTCAATGGAACAGAATCTGGTTGGAGGTCTGTATCTAATGGGGTGCCCCAGGGGTTGGTACTGGGACCAGTGCTGTTCAAACTATTCACTGATGACTTGGATGAGGGATTAGGGTGCACTGTCAGCAAGTTTGCTGATGACACAAAGCTGGGTGGTGTTGCTGACACCCCAGCAGACTGTGCTGCCATTCAGTGAGACCTGGACAGACTGAAGAACTGGGCACAGAGAAACTTAATGAAGTACAACAAGGGGAAGTGTAGAGTCTTGCATTGCCCAGGTACCAGTATAGGTTGGGAATGAGGTGTTGGAGAGCAGTGCAGGAGAAAGGGACTTGGGGTTCCTAGTGGACAGCAGGATGAGCATGAGCCAGCAGTGTGCTCTTGTGGCCAAGAGGGCCAACAGCATCCTGGGGTGGATCAGAAGGGGTTTTTTTAGCAGATCAAGAGAGGTTCTTCTCCCCCTCTACTCTGCACTGTTGAGACCACATCTGGAGTATTGTTCTGGGCCCCTGAGTTCAAAAAGGACACGCAGCTGCTGGAGAGGGTCCAGCGTATAGCAACTAGGATGATGAAGGAAGTGGAGCACATCCCTTATGAGGAGAGGCTGAGGTAGCTGCTTTTCTTTAGCTTGGAGGAGGCAGTGCAGTGACGTCATTAATGTCTATAAATATTTGAAGGGTGAGTGTCAGGAGGATGGAGCCAGGCTCTTCTCAGTGTCATCCAGTGGTAGGTCAAGGGGCAATAAGTGTAAGCTGGAACATAGGAAGTTTCACTTCAATATTAGAAGGAAGTTCTTTACAGTGAGGGTGATGGAGCACTGGGACAGGCTGCCCAGGGTGTTTGTGGAGTCTCCTTCACTGGAGATGTTTAAAACCCACCTGGGTGTGTTCCTGTGTGGCTTTGTCTAGGTGATCCTGCTACGTCAGGGGGATTGGACTGGATGATCTTTTGAGGTCCCTTCCAATCCCTAATAATTTTATGATTTCTTTAAACCAGTATGTGGAGTATCAGAAAAGAACATCAAGAAGGCCTCACTTTCAAACTCCCTTACTCAGTTTAGATTTCTTCCAGGATAGACTGAAGTTACGTGTCTGGTTTTTTTTTTCCCGAATTTAAGCTCTTGCTTATAAAAAGGTTTGAGTAAATTAGAGAGTGACAAAACCTTTGGTAGTTAAGATAATTCAGAGAAATAAAGAGTAATCAGCCTGGTCTGTGTGGTTTTGTTTTCTTTTTTTTTAAAAAAAGTTTTTAAAATAAAAATTATCATCAAACAGATGAGTTTTGGTTTTTTGGACATATTGTAAGACTTACGTGTGGAAGTGGTAGGTGTTGACAGCATTATTGTTGATCGAGGTGAGGAAATGTGGTCTAGCTACTCAACTATGCGAACAGTTACCACAGTAAACTGGAAAATTGTATTATGAAGTGATTTGCTGTGAAACCAGAAGAAATGGATTTTTCTGGCATTTGTCATAGATTTGCAGTCCAATGGTGAGATAGTATGAATGTTTTCTGGGTGTGTTAACTTCTCTTCAACAATGCTTTCTGGCAGACGTTTATGTCAGAACTGTATCTCAACCAGTCAGTTCATTTACTTTTAACCTAAATAAAGGTTCTGAAAGTAGTTTGCTTTATTACAGCATCAAATCAAAGAATTTGAATTGTGCTTATTTATGAATGTTTGTATGTGCTTTAATAATCCATCTCCCAGAAAACTAAGGGATAGCTGATTGTATGTTCCTGTATTATGAAGCGGCTGTCGTTCCTCAGTGAAGAAGTGAGGGCTTATTCCTTTAAAGCTTTGGAAGATAACATACATAGTTTGGTTAGTCTGGTTGTTAAAAGTGCCAAGGTCTGGTATCTCCATTGCATACTATAATCTTGAAGCTCACTTAAAGGCAGAACTGTTATCTTACAAAAATCCTTGTTCTTCAGCACGTCATTGAACAACGTTTATAATCTTGATACACTTTCAGTCCTTCAGTAATGTGTTCTTAGAATTATGCTCTGCGGCCACACTGCTTTGTGCATATGAGCAAAAGAAGGCTGAATTCTTGCCCACCCTGTTCCTAAGAGAAGTATTTATATCTGCTTGGGAACCAATCAAGAATGCATTATGTTAGACTAAAATCAGTAAGGCTGAAAAGGACCTCAGGAGGTCTGTGTTCCAGTCAGCTTTTGAGGTTACAGTGAAGGTTACTTGGAGTTTTATAGACAAAATTCTCAATAAACTAATTGAAGTTGGCTCTGCTGTGTGGGATGCTGGAAAAATTGATCTGGATAAGTCTGACCTAAATTGATGTGACTCAGATTTCCTTATTCTCTTTTGTGCTTAAATATTTGTGGCCTGTGAATAGCCCAAGGACATCTATGTTGTTTTTTTTAAAATTGGTGTTAAATTATCTTCAGTATAGGGATGGAAAACCATTCATAGTTTAAATATTGTACTAGTATTTTCAATAATTATTGCTAAAGCACTATAGTTTATGCATGAATACCACACCACTTCTTTCTTTAGGCATGGCAGGCCTGCAAACAAAAAGGAGAACTCGGACATCCCAAGGTTAGTTGAACCTTTTGAAATCTTTTTTTTAGTCAAGGTTGGTGACTTAAGTGCTGGAGTATTTTATGTTCTTAACAAGAAATTTTTGCTAGTGATCTGTATAATGGGTAGCATTTTTCATAAGTAAATAGAAGCATAGACGTTGAGAAAACATGAGTCTTTGAATCCAGGGCTGAGTATAGGAGTATATAAGACAGTACCTTAGGCAGTCTGTTTCACAGATGGGTAAACAGTGGCCAGAGTTTGAAATCCAAGCTGAAAAGGGAAACCGAGCTTTAGTTGAAAGAAATAATGTAATATGTACAAGTGTCTCTTTTACTTTTTTAAACAAATGCACAAATATGACCTCCCGAACTGTGGAAGATGAACGGTATTTATGCACATCGGTCACAGAGAACAGTAGTATGCACACAAGAATTGCCTTCAGTCTTTCTGAATACTTTTATTTCTTTGCTTCTTACAGGGTAGAATATGCTTTATGAACACCAGTGCATAACATCCTCTTGCTTATAAAGAGTAGCAAAGATCTGAATCTGTCTGAAGGGTTCATCTTAAAGTAGATTGTGTAGTAGCAATGCTGAGAACACAGAGTTGGACATGCAAGTTTATGAAGAAAGTGTAGATGACTCACAGTTGCACTGGTGATAAACACAGTATAGTTTTAGTTAACTATATAATTGGCTTGTGTTTTCATAGTGTTACAGCACTCGATATAGATGCAAAGAAAGCATTTCTTCCATCACATGTAACTGTTTTTGTGTTTATTAAAGGAGTTTAGTAGTACTGGAATTTTGTTTACATTTTTCATTTTCTTTCTCAGGAACAACTTGAGTGGGGTCAGTCAAATTTTGTCCATATAAAGAAGATCAGAGAGGTAAGATAAAATAAGCAGCAACACTTAACTGCGTAAGGTCACAGTGAGCAAACATTTGGGGAGCATTTCACCCTCTGCTCTTCTTTTCTCTCAGGTGTTTGCAAAAGCTCTATTTATTTACAATTTCAGAGAAAGCGGAATCGTTGTCATCTTAACAAAGCCAAATGTGCATTGTTATGAAGAATGGACTCCAGATAATCATTCATATATTAATGAGGCTAAGTAGCCATGCCTGGGAGGGATGGATTTTCCCCCCAGGAAATCTTGTGACATTAACTGTCACCACTGACACTGTGGAGAGATGGCGCTTGGAGCCTGCAGGAGTAGCACATCCAGCATATTGCCCTGTAAACTTTCTAATTTTGTTCTGTATCACTTGTGCATAAAATGTGACTACAAAATACTACTTTTATAAAGAGATATCGTGAAAACTGCTTGAGTCACAGTACTGAAATTGTTCTTAAAAGTAGAGGTGCTAAGCCATATGGCAATACCTTAGGTGAAATGCATACAGTCACCAAAAAATTAACTGTTTAGACCAGGGGTTCTCAAATCCCGGCCTGCAGGCCGGATACGGCCCCCCAGGGTCTCCAGTGCAGCCCGCTCGTATTTAAAGAAACCCCCCCACCCCCCCCCTCCCCCCGTTGGGGGTTGGGAGGGGGGAAAACTGAGCAGCCGCAGATGACTTCCTGCCGACTTCACGGCTGGGCTGAGGAGGGGGGCAACAGCATCAGCGAGGTGGGTGGCTCCCCCGTCTCTCCCTCCCTCCCTCCAGTTCCCAGGCAGGACAAGCCAGGCAGCACAAACCAGTCAGCACCAGTGGGACTAACTGATGAACGCTTGCATCACTTGCTACGACTAGCAGTGACAAATATGGAACCTAACACTGACCATCTCATTAGCCAAAAGCAGGCCCATGGTCCACATTGAAATATTATTTGTTTTTGTTGGTTACAATGGTTCTTCATTTTAAATATTGCATTCTTTTTCCTGTTTTTTGTGCACTACTACAAGTGAAATATGTGCGGTGTGCATAGGAATTTGTTCATTTTTTTTCCAAACAATAGCCCAGCCTCTGACAGTGTCTGGGGGACAGTGAACCCGGCCCCCTGTTTAAAAAGTTTGAGGACCCCTGATTTAGACTTTTACTAACAGATTTAGTTTTAATTTGTGGGCAGTTTTGATCTGTTTAGCATTTAACCTAGAATTCTATTTCAGATGGCAGAGTTATTTCACAATTTAAAGAGGCGAATGGAGTCATTTAACATGTTTGTTAACGCTCAGCAACCTGAAATGGATCCGGAAGGTGTATGCACACAGCGCTTCATTTTACAGGTAATGCTCTATTGCCTCTTCGGGGAAGAGCCATTATTTACAACAGTACCTGGCATTTTATATGCAAGTACTGATGAGCTAGTATTACACCCAGGTTTCAAAAATCTTTATAGATCTTGAGATTGCAGGTGAAAAAACCCAGCGATTATTTGTAATAACTTAAAAGGATAACTAATACTACTTTTTAATGGTTCATAACTCAAAGTTGATCCTGTGGCTGTCCTTTCACTTTCGATAGTACATCACAATAAACAGTATAATCTGAAATTAATTAAACTGCATATCTAGACTACTCTTTTTTGAATCCTTACAAATGTTCTAAAATAAAATTGGTTTACATTGGAAACCTAAGAACTAACAGTTTTGAAAATTATGCTTTTGGTTGTTTTGAGTGCTCTGTTTGTACTGCTACTGGCTTAGTTACTGCCATGGGGCGCACAAATTGGATAAGTTTCAACGGTTGTAACTTTGTCAAATTTATAATTAAATGTATTGTCTTATTTTGGCTGATTAGTGTTGGTTTTATTTTAAGAAACCTTTTTATCGTTTCACTGGCAAATGGCGTAACTGTGTAAGCGGTGAACTTTTTTCAGAGCTGAATTGTTAAATGCTATAACTAGAAAGTGAAACCATGTTAATGGAGGTGTTTCATGTGATTTTATTTTATATTAGACTCTTACTGAAATCAAGACTACCTATTGAAGATTTCATAGAGCAAATCTGCATACAATAATATTAAATGGAAGTGTTCAGAAGTTGTCTTCTCATAAGATGATGTTTATAAGGATTTGCATGAGTTAAAGTGCTTTCAGCAATTACAGTAATTCCTGGAAGGCAATAGGAGAAAAACTTCATATGAAGATCTTTTCATAACTCTCTGATGTTAGTGTTTTTCTTTATTCAAGAAGGTCAATACAGTCTGTGTTCTAAAAAACCTTTCTTGATTCCAGGTTGTAATAGCTGGTGCTTTCTATCCAAACTACTTTACTTTTGGAAAATGTGATGAGGTAATAGCTGTGAAAAGCCTTGCTGGCAAAGATCCAAAAACTACTGTGATGGTACGTTAAGAATATGCAAGTAATAAAAAATAGGGGTGTGGTGGTTTTTTTTCAAGTTTAGTTCTGGCTTGGGCAAAGACAGAAGTAATTATTTACTCCAATCCTGACTTTGGTAAGTTTCTTCTCTTCCATTTCCCTTTCTTTTAATATGGTAAACATTTTGTCGGTGAGGACTGCCTCTATGCATTTGATTGATTGATTGCGTAGGCAACCAACTTTCATAAAGCTGATAAAAGATTTCTGAAATTAAATAGGACTATCATGGGTACTTTTTAATGAGTATTTGTTGGGTTTTTTTGTAATCTCCTTCTTGACAGTGCATGGCGTGCATACTTGTTGCTTCAAGTTTGCCCAGAAATTATGATGCTTCTTTTAGGTTTTTTTACCTGACTGAATAAGTGGGAGTTGAAGTGGATGTGTTGATTTTGTAAAATGGTACACAGTCTAAACTAAGAAAATGTTTAGTGTTAACATACTATAAACAGTATAAACATTAGGATAACATTATAAAATCGCCATGATCTACACTTAAAGAAAACAAACATGTAAAACAGGGACCTCAAAGACTAGACTTGTATTGGTACAAGAGAAAAATAGATTAAAATGTAGGAGAGCTTACTGACAAGGAGTTTTTGTTGTGCCTTTTGTGTGCTCGCCAAAGAACAGAAGCTGGTCCTATACTAAAAGAGATGCAGGTATGGCAATACGTATGTGTGAAGACATTACGTATGATTTTGAAGGTTTTTGTTTAACTATATTTAGGCAATATATTGGATTACCCAGTCTTGTAGAAAAAGTAGATTATTAGTTCTACAACAGCAAAACTTATGAAACTGTTAATTTAAAGATCTGTTTAGTTTTAATGTACATGACTCTTAATCTGCTCATATGTCAACTGTTTTTCTTGAAGAAAGAAGTAGCTACTGTGTCTTCATCAGTGTAAAAGATCTTACGCGAGACATATGCTGCAAGTTCCTCAAGTTTTCATTTTGAGAGCCTCTTCATATAGCTGTGTGATGCTCCTAATGGTGTGTGCCAAAGATATAATCAGTCTAGTATTCCTCCCATTCTGTGGTTGCCAAATCATCTTGCTGTGAGGGAGTTCCTGAAGTTTCACTTAATTCGTGTTCTTTACCAGCAGCTACAGAAGTATTGTAACTTCAAGGCATATGAAGATGTACTGAAATAATCTCTTCTTTCCTTAAGAAACCTTAAGATTGTAACAAAGAGAAGGAATACACAGTTGTGTAGAGCCTGAAATGCTCTGTATAGAGCCTGATCTGTGTAAGAGCACCTTAAATTTGCACTACTTCTCCACATAGAGAAGACCAGAAGATTGCTTTCTGGGTCTTCCCTAAGAACCATCTATCTATTCCTGCTCTCCAGTTGTTTAATCTGTCTCACCCTACCTCAGCAGTTCAACCTGTGGCAGTTTTGCCAGGAAGTGCAAGGCTGTACCTCTTGCTTCCCAGGTTGTGTGCACTGCATAGGACATAGTTCCCAGTGATGGACAAAGGAACAGCACAGCTTCCGTGACTTTACTGTTAGAAGCAAAAAGAGGGATGCTCGACAGCTTCTAGGAAAAATTAACAAACAACATTATAAAATTACAAGTGATTCTTCTTCACTTATTGTTAGAGGAAAAACAACGTTTGCTCTAGTGCCTCTAACTAGTAGATAACATTAGTGGCAAAATTCTGATTTGATTTTTGATCATTCTTTTTTAGTTTAGTGTATAGCACTTTCGGAATGTGTTTAGCTTATATGTCACTACTGAGGCTCAAGTGAAGGAGAAAGCTATTTAGTGAACTTTAATAAATGCATTAAAATAATTTTATTTGCTCAAAGTTAACTGTTCTTAACAGGTGAAGAATATTCCTCGCTATGGCTATCTTTACCATAGGCAATTGCAGTCACTGTTTAGACCATGTGGGCAGATAAAATCTATTACCTATGATGAATCCAAGTAAGTGCAAAATACTTTCAAGTATAATTTCTCATGTTCTCAGTTATGAATCTAGTAATCAATTTGTTTCTTTGTCAGTGGTGTGCTGACTAAATGTGTTCATCTCTTTGAAATCAATTTCATATTTTAATGTATTGGCTAGGTTAAGAAAATGTGGTTTGAAGTTATATCTGTGTTCGTTGGAGCAGCATTAGATAAACTAACAGAGTTAGACCTGTCTTTTGTCTTGACTCTTGTGCTGTTCAGTAGTAGACCTTAACTTCCCCTCATCTGCCTGTATTTATTTGAACATTATAACCAAGTTAACCTCGTTTGTAAAATCAGATGGTTTTGCACCAAACATATGTGACTGACTTTTATCTAATCGTCTGGCTAACTTTGGACTACAGCTGCCATACTTAGACATTTTACAGTCTTTTGTTCTTACTCGCATCTATTTTCATATCTTTTCTATTTGTTTTAAATATGCTCACTAAAGTGGGCACCTGCTTCTTAGAAAGCTTTATTGTAGCTGTAATGTTATTTAAAGTTTTAAGGTGCATAACAGCAATAGGCAAAGCCTGTGAAGAACCCACTTTTTACTGTTTGTTGCCCTGGGACAATAAATTGGTGTGTTTTGTGGGCTGTTTATTGCATTTTGATTCTTAATCAAAGAAATCGTTCCTAAGAATTAGTGGTTATTAAAAGTAAAAAAAGTAGGAAATCCTTAGGAATGTAGGGAATGATATAGAAATAATTCTTACTTAAGTATTTACTGCAATTTTATTGGGTGGGATTTTTTCAACAGGGCCTTTGTGGAGTTCTCCCGTAACCCAATGGAGGGTTTTAAGATTCTTCCTGCAGTGTATCTTTCAGTCAAGATGTCACAGCTCAAAATTCCTCTGAAGCTGGAGGTTTTTTATCCAGATGATATCTTAATGCAGTTGGAAGGTGTGACAACTGCAGCTGTGAAAAGCTTAAGGTAATTGTATTGCATACAGAAATTAGTTTCTTTGCAGTGAGAAGGGTTTGCTGAATTCAGTGGAAATTTTCTTGGAAGTGTTACCAAGGAAAGATTGCATTACATTCAAAAACCCGATTTATTAATTTTGTGTAAACAGAATGTTTTTAAGGACTGGAAACGATGTGATTGTTTTAATTATTTCTTTAGAATTAAAGGTGTTAACTTTTAAGAGTTGCAAAACTCCAGACATACAGTGGTGGTTTTGTTTAAAGTTATAGTCCGTTTGTCCTTAACCTGTGGAAGTATGGAAGTACACGATTTCTGTTCATGCTAGATATGACATTGGGAGACCTAAAGGGGGAAAGAGGAGGAGGATAACCACAGAAACAGGGAGGCAATATAGTATGAGGTGAGAAGGCATAACATAAAATACTGGTGAGGAATGCAGTGTAGCGAGTATCTTTTGGTCCACGCATGCTTTGTTGGAAAAGTCTGGTGTGTGGGTTTCTTTGTTATTTTGTGTTGTATGTGTTTTTTGGCTTCAGCTCACGCAAGCAGTGTGCTGAAATGGTAAACTTCCTAGCTTCTGATTGGTCTGCAGTTATCTTAATATTTTTAAGTTAAGAAATCGGAAATGGGAAGGAACAAACTAGAAAGGTTAAAGTGCAGATGAACACTTCCAGATGATTGCACCTTCACAATTTCATTATGCTTCCTTTAAAGTCTTTGTGAAAACTAATTCTTGAGAGACTCAAGAAAGACATCTCCTAGGTTGAAGGACTAACTTTGCAGTTACTAACATTCACCAAATAAAAGGAATACTATGTCTAAAAAAAAGATATGCTGAATTTATCTTTGTGCTTTGGTGTACTCAGTTTATTTTAAAAATATTTTGGACATTATGCCATAGCTAAAAAACTTTACTGTTAAACCTTAACTCCACACTTCCTCACAGAGAGTGTGATCAGACGTTGGAATGGACTGCCCAGGGATGTGGTGGAGTCACCAGACCTGGAGGTGTTTAAACAAAGACTGGATGTGGCATTTAGAGCCATGGTTACAGGCTGGACTTGATCTCGGAGATCTTTTCCAGACTCAGTAATTCTGTAACTCTCTGTATTTCTAGTATATTAATGCCATAGTTATATCTTGGCATATATCTTCTGTATTTTCTGTAGGATTTTGGTTCTAATTGAATTAATGTCTTTCTAATGGAATTAGTATCTTTCTAATTGAATTAATCTATTTGTAATTGAGTTAATTCATAAAGCACATAAATATATCCTATGGAATGCCTTGGGAAGCAAATGAAAACAAAAATAAAATGAACTCTTGAGTTTTTGCTTGTAAGTGAATTATTAAGCATCCTTATTCCATTCACTTCTCAGAGTAAATGTGGACTATGATAAGCACAGAGTGGAGCCTGTGGAAACCTCATTCAATACTGCACAAGAGTTAGGAATCATCCTAAATAATTCTGTTCTGTCCATCAGTGTAACAGAGGTAGGAATGTTCTGTGTCTGAAATAGGTCATATGTAATACACACATAGATCAGAACATAGATAACTTGGCAAAGATTGTTATCTGACAAGCTTAAATTGAAAGAATGGGTATTAGTAATGGTTTTAGCACAGAGGTATAGAGAATATTCTTAGTCTAACTTCCAGTACTCTTGTGTGAAATTGTCAGATTGACTGGTGAAAAATGTTAGCAGGAAGTAAGCATTAATAGAAGATTAGAGAGGTAAAATATTTGTGTACACTATAGAAATGAAAATTCAGTAAGTATTTAGGCCATTACTTCAGCAACTGTGCATGTGATTAAGTAGATTAATTCATGGTATTGCATATTTGTTCAGAGAAATTACATGCATAAAGTTACTGTGTAGGATAAAATTATATTTTTATGCAAATACTTCTGAATTCTGAAGCTGAGAATTTTTATATCATGCATTAACTATAATCTTAAATTAGGGGTTCTCAAACCCTGGCCCGCGGGCCAGATACGGCCCCCAGGGTCTCCAGTGCAGCCCGCCGGTATTTGCGCCTCCCTCCCCCCACCAGGGGTTGGGGGGTGGAAACCGAGCAGCTGCAGAGGATTTCCTGCCGACTGCACAGCTGGGCTGAGGTGGGCGGCTCCTCTGTCTCTCCCTCCCTCCCTCCAGCTCCCAGACAGGACAATCCAGGCAGCACAAACTATAGCCCGTTCCCCGACACTGTCTGAGGGACAGTTAACCAGCCCCCTGTTTAAAAAGTTTGAGGACCCCTGTCTTAAATAGTCACAGCAAGTAATATATAAGCTGCTGGTACAAAGGTAATAAATTCAAACCACTGAGATAGTGGAAATAATAGGCTGAAGTATTAAAAGAGCTCTTCAGAGTAGTGTCATGTTTTATAAGTATAGGAAAGAGTATTTTCCTCACTTTTTCAGCTAAGTCACTTGGATCAAGAATGTTGACTTTCAGTATGTACATTCTAGACACTTAACTATCTATGCTGCTTTAGTAGATGAACTTTCATAATCATATGTATTGTAAAGGAGAGTTATTTTTTAATCATGAGTATTTGATAGGAGATCAGAAATGGTATATGAGTTTAGTAAGCTATTTGAAAAGGTGATTATTTTTTTTTTTTAATTCAATTTGGTTTAAATAGTGGTGGATTCTTTTCAGTTTCCAAAAGGATGGCTAATAATAACAGCAACACGTTTGCTGATACGTGTAGCTAACTGGTTTCTTTTCACTAATAAGAAAAGTACGCTATCTGTATGCATCTGTCTAATCAACTGTTTATCTTACATTTTCTGTAAGTAATGTTTCCTAAACTCAGTTTAGGAAAACTGAAGCAGTCTTTAATTTTCTGTATTTTCATAATCCTTTCACCAAGGTCAGTATAGATAAAAGGTTTATTGCAGTTGCACAACAAATGAACGTTTTAAAATAACATTGAGAGGAAATGCTTCACTGCATTATTGCAGTTTGAGAACATTTCTATGGCTGTGTCAGAAGCAGGAGTGCTCCCGTGTATTTTGCTTAGGTGTGTTTTGTGTTTGATGTAGAAGAATATGTTTCTATTCAATACAACATTTTCATGTGATATTTTGATACTTTCAGATTGTAGAAGTTGGACACTTCTGGGGCTACAGAACAGATGAAAAAACCAGAAGTGTACTCAAGGCTCTAAGAGCTAAAATTAACTGTCAGGACCTGATGGATTTGACAGTGTCCCCACATCCAGAGTTGCTTTGTCTGGCACCATTCTCTAATCTGGGAAATGGAGAGTACTGTAGAGCTCGTATTCTGTATGTCAGTGGAGATTTTGCTGAGGTAAAGTAGTACTTTGCCATGTGGAATTGGTGGAATGTCAATGGATTAACAATCTTGGAGCTATTTTTACAAAGCAGTATGTGATACAATGATTGTGCTAGTTATAGCTATTCCAGTAAAGAAATTTGTAGAAATGGAACAAAAAAATCCTTACCTTAATAGAATAATTTATTAATTGGTTTTTTTCCCCTGGAACATGAGTGTGATAGGCTGTTAATACAGTTAAAGTGTCTTGTGTGCTGAAGCAGAGTGAAGCATAACAAAGACTGAAACCTCCAGTAACTTGGAAAACATGATTCATAATTGCACTGAGGACCACCTAAAAACTTTCTTGCCCCATTATGTTCACAGTGTTTGGTCATTCATGGTCAATTTGTCTGAGCATGTTCTTCTGCCCCCATTTCTTCTTCTGGTTTGCATAGGTTTTCTTTCATTTGCTTCCTCCTTCCCCTTCCCTACAGTTTTTTTGGTAAGATTGGCCTTTGTACAGGCCATTCCTCCTTTTGATTTTTTTATTTCTTTAAAGTAGCTGCACGTGACCAGGTGCATTTATAAACAGTCACTGGATACATATTGGCATTTGCTGATCTAAAAGCAATTATTAAGTAATACCGCTTATGTGAGAAGGTTATACAGATGTAATTGCTGGAAGAGAATTAGAACCTTTCACGCAAATCTGACTGTTCTGGGTTTAGCAGAGTGTTTGTATTACCTATGGTTGTTTAAGCCAAAAGGTAACAGACATTAGAAACTCGGACCTATTGTAGTTGACAGGACTCTGAACGGTTATAGTTGACATCATGTTTTCTGGACTCTGAACTTGCTGCCATTTCATTTGATCAGATTATGTTATACCGCAGATGTTAAACTTAGTTACTTTCACTACTGCTAGAAGTAGCCCTTTTATTTTGTGAAATCTCTGCAGATGCTCTTGGTAAACCATTTTGGTAAACCATCTTGGTAAACCTTATTTCTAGGTTTTTTATGTGGATTATGGCAGTAGATCAAAAGTGCATTTAAAGAATTTAAAGGAGATGCCGAGTTGTCTTCAGGAGCTTCCTTTCCAGGTAGGGGTGATTCTGTTTGCTACTGCTGCTGAACAGCTGTTTTTCTGGCTGGCTGGCAAACAGAAGTATACTTCAAATCATAATGCTATTCAGAGTAGTAATAATAATGAAGTCACATGTAATTTGCTGATGAGAGTACCTACAAATTGTGATCATCAATAAGCGAATAAATGTTATCCACAAATATGTACGTGCGGAGTAGTAATTCTTGTGTGTAACTGAATTGAATTGTATTTTAATAATAGAAAAATGATACCCTGCCTTTTGTTTCTGGGGCATTTGCTACAACAACAACAAAGAAACTCCCAAAGCCTGAACTTTCTACCTGATGGGATCTAAAAGTTACTGTTTGCATTTAAAGGAGTGCGAGGTGTTTCTTTTTAACTGAATGTTTGAAGCTGCTCTCTGTGTGAGTAACATAGTAGGATCTATCCTCCCACCTATAATTACAGGAAGAGCAGAAGGAGACATGAGATACTGCTCTAACAGCTGCCTTTGGATGTGTGTTGCTTTTAAGTACTAACTTTTTTTGTTGTCCTTCAGTTCTATGAAAAGTAGAACTTCTCCCTAGAAGGAGAATACTGGCTTAATGTAGATCTTTTCAGACAAAACTCTCTTAATGAAATAGTGATGTGTAATAGAATTTGAGAGACTTTATAGCTAGTTTTTTAGATAAATAATTTTCGTGAGCTGGACTAGATTTCAAGTGAAATTCAGCTTTTCAAACACTCAGATATTTTAAAGCTCATTAAAACCAGGTGTATCAAAGTATTCCCTGAAGCATTTAATGATGAAAATGAGAGAAGAGCCAACAGAAGTACAATTTTATTTAAGTCATCCTAGTGTTAAGATTTCGATAAGGTTAATTTTGTTTAGTTTGATCATTGACTTTAAAAAATAAATATAATTAAATTTGGCAAGAAGCATCCTTTTTAGTGCTTTCTTCAGGTGTATTAAAGGGAAATATATTTCCACCTCAGGCCTAATTTTATAATGAGTGGGTTTTGTAAATTAATTGGAAGACCTAATTCCAGATGGCAGTTGTGGAAAGAGATTCTGTCCCCTGACTGCTAGAGGTGTGATAGCTGCAGTAGTCTTGACAGGCTTTCTGTTAGCTTAGCTAGGTTGTGAAGTTTTTGTTCAGAGAAGACTCTTCCTTCCTAATATTTGAATGAGGGTGGTAAATCAGTGCAGAATTGGCTTCTATTTATGCTCAATATGTACAATATTGAAGTGACATGAGCTGCGATTTGTAGCTGCACTAGCAGTGATGGAATAAGAATTATACCAGTAGCTTTGCAGCAGTCCCACCAATTAACATATCCTACTGCAACAATTACGAATTTGTAGTTAGGTCAGTTTGTTTTGTGCTGATTCTCTACTCAGAATCTTTCAATGTTTTTTGCTCCAGGCTTTAGAATTCAAGATATGCAAGATGCGTCCATCTGCAAAATCTCTTGTGTGTGGGGACCGGTGGAGCTGCAGTGCTAATCAGAGATTTAGCTCACTAATAAGTGGCAACATTATTCTAGTGAAGGTGTATTCACACGTGCATAGTGTTCTGCATGTGGATGCTTTCTGTTGTGTGAGGTCTGAAGAGCTTGAGAATATTAGAGATGTACTTATTGAAGAATGTTATGCTGAACCAGCAGTGGAATCCTACGAATCACAGGTATGTTTTGGGTAAGCTGCTTCTGCTTCTATTATACTAGTTTATTTCAGTTCAGACTCTGAAGTCTTTAAGTAATGCCTTGGGATTAGGCAAGATGAATACTTGAATAGGACAATGCGCCTTTGTGTGCTCAATTCACATTAAGTTGTTGGCCAAAAGCTCCACTGCTTTGAGCACCTTTGGAAAGAGATGTTTCCCAGGTGATAATTGCGTCAATGGAAGTGCTCCAATGCTTAAAAAAACTGTTTCATAGTTTCTTTCCGATATCTGTGTTTGATATAATCTGAAAGATGATAAAAAAAAACTTCTGGCCTTTGTATTCATTTCCAAGTACGCACAATTTCTTTGTGTATGACCTCTTTTGTAACATCTGTGAAAAAGACAGCTGTTTCATGGTTTTAACAGTCTTCCTTTATTATGTAGCAAAGCCATGACTTGCTCAGCAGAGTATGTTGGGGACAAGTAACAGAAGAAAAGGAAATGCCTGTATCTTCAAGAAAGGAAGAAAAACATCTTATTGAGAGATTGGTAAACTGTTTTTCTGGCAAAAAATCTGAGGCACCAACCTATGAGGTAACTTCAGTTGGTTTTGGAATGTTACATTACCCTGCTTCTCATGTTAGAATATATATGAAGACTCAAAGTACCTTTAAAAACAAAATCATATTTGATGCCTTCCATAGTACATTCTACTTTCTCTTGGTAGAAGGCCTTAATGTGGCCATCATTGCAGTAGCAGTCTTGAAGTATAATTTAAGGTATAAGTGAACCAGTGCTTCTAACACATTTTAAGGCTGCACTTTGAACCACTGTAGAATGAAGATAAAATCAAAAAACTTATGTTTCCACATTAAGTAGTCTTCATTACGTAAGCTACAGCAAATAGCAGGATTGGAACTATAATTTTTTTCAGAATGTTTAAACATCTTTTTTTACTATGTAACATTTTATACTTGAGCTAGTGACATATGGGCAGTCTAGGATCGGTGATACAGTGAACACTCTAGTAACTGATAATAATAAAAAGATATTTAACTGCCAATTCCAAACTCAGAATTTAGTGTTACTTACATATTTTGAGATATTTAGTCACCACAAAGCTGGAATATAAAACTTGTAAATGCATGTTCCGTTCTGCATTCTTATTACAAGTTAAGCCTCATCTACGTTATAATTCTGTTTCCATTTCAGACCTGAGAGAATTTCAAGCTTTCAAGCCACCTAATCAGGCTCAGTGTAGCCACAGGAATAATCCTGTTTAACTACTTATTTTTATGATAAAAGACTTTCTTATAAGTGATCTGATTTTGTTAGATGCTCTATTAAGTCTGAAGTTGTGGTTTTTAAGCCAGAAAAAAGTAATGAAACCCCAGCACCTGTCAAAATACATTGGTTTTGTTTAGGTGCCTCAAAAGGAAGAGTTTTAGATAAGTGAACTGAACATGCTCTGTATCAATATTTCAATTCAATATGGCTTAATATATGCAGAAATGTGCTTTGGTTTTCATTTATAGAGGATTTTTTTTTTTTTTAGAAAAGATCCAGGTGGTAGCTAACTGGAATATCTTTTCTCTTTTTTTTTGAAGGTAACAGTTTTTGGCCCATTCAGTCCTTATGTAATGAAATGCTATGGTACGACTAGAGCATCTCAGTTTCGGTATGAGAAGACTTTAACTTTGAATTATAGGCATGTTCTTAGTTGTTACTCTGGATTAAATAGACAACACACATCCTAGTTAAAACCATTTACAGAATTTTAATTCACCGGGAAAACTGGAGTAGTCAGGTCTGAATTGCATTAATATGCACATTACTGCTATGTGAAACTTCAGGAATAGTTTTATTAAAGGTGCTCTAATGTCTTACAGGCATTAGCATTATTTCTTAACCATATACATCTGCTAAATGGTGTTTGGGTATTCTTCAACAGGAACTGCTACCCATTGAGGTTTTCTTGTCTGTTTGAAGTAATTTTTTACATGTTCGTGTGGTTTTTATTTTTCTTAATGTGAAAAATACTTCTTATTTTCTCCTCAGAAATATTTGTGTACAAAAGGACAGTGTAAATTCTGTTGTTGTCCACGATGCTCCAGAAGATCCCTTTGAACAATTGCTAGTTGCTGCTTCAGTATCAGCAAATACAACTGGTAATGCTTAATGAAAATGTTTGGGCAGTTTCTCTAGAAATTTGGTTTTATATGAATAATTCTACAAGTAAATATGTAGTTCTATGCAAGGTTTCATTTTCATTAGTTTCTCCTTACGTACATACTTTCTTGGTGGCAGGATCTGCTGTGATACTAGACGAAACATCTTTGATGCCCCCTATTCCTGGCCTGTTTGCACTTCTCAGCATGCTGTTTGCTCCAGCTATAGAACTCAGGTATTCATGCATTTCAAAATGTGGTGGTTCTTTTATTTTATTTGGGCCCTTCACAGATCAGTGACAGATTATTTTTTCCCCTCTGCTTTTAGCATTGAGTATGTTCTCTTCCAGTTCATGTATTTTTGTTTCTTTTCTCAGTTTTTTTTCATCACAGCTGGTTCTGCAGGCTGTACCCTCACAATAAGGTGATTACGTCACATAACACAATGTAGTTCCTGACAGTAGGTAGTGCTGGAAGCCTAAGAAGATGAACATTAGAACTGGGCATATTTTAAATTTCTGCAAGGAGAGGAGCTTGAGTGTTTTTTATAAAAGCTGAGTTCTGGCAGTTGCATTACTGTTGTGTTTTGTTGAAATTCTTGTATCTGTCATTTCAACATGGTGAGGCTAGATTCCATCAGTTAAAATCTTGTCATATGTATGATTTTTTAAGTATTATGTGTATGTTTTCATAACCACAACTTTTGTCACTGTATTAAAAAAAGAGCATGAGTTCAGATGAGTGCCTTTTAATTGTTCTAGTTTCTTCACAACTCCTGTATTTTGCTTGGGAGAGCTCAAGATTATTTTAAGTCTGTCTTGATATGAGTTCAGTTTCTTCATCTGTGGGTAAGACTGTTTTCTTTCTCATGTAGGGTTGATAAAAGTGGCAAGTATTTTACTGGTGTTCTGTGTGGGTTGGGTTGGAGTCGGATTTCTGAGACCTCACTGTTTCCAGAAAATGACATGGAGCTGACATTTGACGTGCATATTGGGGTGGAAGACATATCGGAGGTAAAGCATGCATAAGAATTTTCACTGTAGTGGGAATTATGTAGAATTCAGTGCACAAGAGCTTATTACTTTCTAGAGTTAATAGTAAAACTTGTGTTAAGCTGTGAGTTTCGGGAATATTTTAGTGTACTACCTTTTTATAACCTTGAATTCTTACCAGAAAAAGTTACCCTCTCCACACACTTTGAACAAAAGAAAACAATTACAGCACACCACTATAACTGATAGTGCTTCAGTTTTGCACTAGTCAAATGTCAATACGTGTGTTCTTGGGATTATTGTGGTTTTTACTGATCAGCCTAGTATTAGTGCTTTGCAATATTGTTTGATTTTAAAGCTCTGGTAAGTTACCTGTCTCAAGCTACTTCTCTCAGAGCAGAGCAATCAAATGGTAAATTCCCCTGAATTCCTCATTACAACCTTTGTGTAACTTGTAACAGAGATGTGTCAGAGGGAAATGTGTACATGTGGTTTGCTTTGCAGGACAGTAAGCTGTATCACAGAATCACACATCATTGGGAATTGGAAGGGACCTCCAAAAGATCATCTAGTCCAATCCCCCTGCCACGGCAGGATCCCCTGTTCAACCTGTGCTTCAGCTTTGACATGTGCTTTGGGCAGTGAAGTGCCTTAAATGCCGTTATTTAGTTCTCAGCCCAAAGCAAGTACATTAGCTGACCAGTGATTTCTACAGCTTTTTAAGGACACAGAGGAACTGCTGGTGCACATATCTGTAAGCTAGTTTTTTTTCTGAAAGCCCTCACTGGGTGTGCATGTGATGTCTGCATTTCATGACACCTTGGACAGAACAGTAACACCAGGCTGTTGCACTCGTGAAAATTATGGGTAGACAGAGAAAATCCTTCTAACTTTTACAGAAGGAATTCTGTGATGGAAAAAAAAATCCAGGCAGGTCTCAGTTTTGTGACGTATCTGGGTAACCTAAAGGTAAAGTGTAACCAAGTGGTTGCCGTTAACATCTTTGACGAGCAGAGATGCATCTGGAAGAAGCGTTTCTAAAGCTTTAGAAATTTTTGCATAAGTTAATATTATTCCTCTTGAAGTTTGGTGGTCTGGGTGCCATGACCTTGACCACTATCATGTGCTGGTTTAGAGTGCTTTAGAGCCTATGGATTGCAAAGTGGATCAATAATACAGTTCTGAAGGTTGTGATCAGTGGTGCAGGGCCAAGTTGGAGGCCTTTGGCCAGTGGTGTTTCCCAGCGATCAGTACTTGATCCAGTATCGTTCAATAGCTTGATCAGTGACCTGAACAACTGGATAGTGTGTACCCTCAGCAAGTTTGGTGATGATATGAACCTGGGGGGGGTAGCTGATAACAGCAGAAGGCTGTGCTGCTAGCCAACAAGATCTTGACAGGCCAGAGAGCTGGGTGAGCGCAAACCTCATGAAGTTCAACACAGACAAGTGTGGAGTCCTGCATCTGGGGAGGGATAGCACCAAGCGCTGGTACCGGTTAAGGGTTGTCCTGCTGAAAAGCAGCACCATAGTGAAAGACCTTGGAGTCCAAGTGGACAGTAAGGTCTCCATGGGACAGCACTGTGCCTTCGTGGCCAAGAAGGCCAACAGGAGCCTGGGGTGCATTAAGAAAACTGTGTCCAGCAGATCTAGGTTGGTTTTCTTCCCCCTCTACTCTGCCCTGGTGAGACCACAGCTGGAATACTGTATCCAGTTTTGGGCTCCTAGTTCAAGAGAGACAAGGATCTAACTGGATAGAGTTCAACTGATAGCTGTGAGGAAGATTAAGAGTCTCCCCTATGAAGAAGAACTGAGAACTGAGGCTGTAGTCTTGAGAGGACTGAGAGGGGATCTTCCTAATATCTATAAATATCTGAAGGGCAGATGTCAAGTGGAAGGGGGCCAATATCTTTTCTGTGGGGCACAGTAATAGGACAAGAAATAATAGGTAAAACATTCTGTGATTCTATCACTGGTGTTTTTACAGATAAACATCCTAAGAACAGCCATTAATAAGGTGCTCTGTGAATGTGTGCAGTGTTCTGGACAAGGGAGAATGGCACAGCTGCAGCGATACGTGCGTCAGAAACTTCTAAGGTAATAATGGTGTAGAAATAAGGTATGTTTCACGGTGTCAGTAAGAACAAAATAAGTGAGTGCTTGAAGAATAGCTCACAGTAGGCTTTGGGGAAATAATATATGTTCTCATCTAATAATGTATTTCATTTACTTTGTTGATAAAGCAGCATACTCAACACCTTTATAGCTCTTGCGGAAACACTTATTCCTCAGGGAACGCTGATGGCTTAGGAGTCAAAAAGCCTAGACTATAAAACTGGTTCTGGAGGATACAAGTTAAGTTTGTTTTGTACACCTAGGCACAAATTCCTGTACATGAAATTCGAATAGTGTGTGCTGCCTTTCCTCCCTCGCAGACCTGTGTAGCCGGGTGGGTGTTGACCAAAGTAATTGCTGGAAGTCCCAGGTTAATTTATGAAATCAGGCCACCAGCCTTCTTTTAGCAGCAGATCTTCCTGCTTCTCATAACTTAAGCAGTGGTTCTGAAAGAAATATTGTGAGTCAGTGCAGTCAGTCTTGAGAATTTTTTCAGCTTGCGCTGTGTGGGAAGTGTTTGGGGGAGCTAGTTCAATGAAGCATGCCTGTAACCATGCCATGCTCCTTCTAATGTCTGCCACTGCTGAGCATGCTGTGAAAAATCTTCTCTTGTTTGTAAACTGTGTTTATTTTAGTGCAGGCTGTATCATCAGTAGACTTTTTTAATCTTCACCTGGCTCTGTACTGAACTATTTAAAAAAGAGCTCAGGCTCAGCCATGAATTAAGAGTTACGCTGTCTAGTATTGACCTTTTAATAAGAAATGTGACCTTCTTTACAGATAGAGCTTTTCTGAAGTAACTGTATGCCAAAGTGAGGCACTTCCTTGTGATGATAAAAATCAGAAGCTTTTAAGTTTAACTGCCTTTACCCTGGGTTAGCAAGATAATAATCGGACCAGCTATTTATGCTGAATGTGAATTTATGTGGGTATGAGCAAGTGTCTGGTGCTTAGTTGCCACCTGGGTTTAAACTCTTGATGCTTAATTTTGAACCTGCTCAGCTGATTTTTTTTTTTTCTTCCCATATGAAAGAACTGTGACATTGAATGTGCTTGAAAGCAAGTACCTTTATTTATTTACCAAAATTTGCAAGACATGGCAGCTTCCAGACATTTTTTGCAGTGGGTTGTGTTTGCCTGCAGAAAGCGGGGTACAGTGCTTTCAATTTAAGGGGCACCAGTGCTGGCTCACAGCAAGCTCTTCATGACTTCTGTCTGCAAAACTCTGGGTAAAATACCACCTGTGGAATGTGTACTGCTGATGCAATATTTAGTTTCTTGTTTGTGTCCGAGTGCCTTTGGGCACTGCCATGTAGAGCCATGTTTAGAGTTCAAAGCTGAATCAAGCGTACTCGTATGATTCATGTAGTAACAAGTGTAGCTCCTTCACTTCTCCACAAGGAAAGTGGACAGGCAGAAATAAGCAAAACCTCTTGGGAGGTCACTGACAATAACAGGAGCTTGTGCTTGAAGATCAGCACTTAAATGCTAAATTGAAGGCACGGAAATGTTGTTGCTATTTATTAGACGTGCGAACACTTGCTACTGTTCTGGCACCTTTTAGGGTTGATTGTTTATACATCTCCAGGCACCTGGGAGGGGAAGGAGCAGCCTGTGCAGCACAGGCCCTCAGCCTTGATGTGCCCCTAGACTAGTGCTGGCAGACTGCCTGACTCATTCATTCTCACCAGCCTTCTGGAGATTTTCTTTAGGATCTTATACCTTTGGTAGTGTTTTCTCTCTTGATATTTTTGTGCTTCTATTATTTCTGGTTCAATGATCATACAGCTAATTTGTATCATTACTAAAAAATTGTGAAATCTTTTTGAAGGAATAGACAATCTGGTTGCTGTCATGATGTCTTCTTGTTTTTTTGTGTACAGTCTTTTGAATATTTTTTTCTGATTTTATTTCAATTTAAGTCTTGAGAAAAACCTAATCTTTTATTAATAAGAGTAAATATGTAAAAATATAGCCTGTGAACAGTATTTCATAACTTTTTACATTTTTAGAAAGCTAATTGTACATACAACATGTCACAACTACTTAAGAGTAAAATCAGTGTTTGAAAAACACAGTTAGACAGAATTAATTAAAGTCTGCTACTGTTGTACAGCTTGAGGAAATAACTGGAGCAGACAATCTGAGTATTTGAGTTATCATGCAAAACAAAATACCCTAAAAATAGCTGTATTATACATTCTAGTGAATGAACATGCATGAAACCTATAGACTAAATGCCAGCTGCAAATTCTATTGTTTTAATTAACATCAGTATTTTCTTTAAAAAAGAGCACATTTTTGCATACCTGTAAAAATTTGTATTTCTACTTCTTACAGTAGACGGGCAGAGTTCAGAGAAGTGATCAAATCAGGTGTGATGAACAAGGACATTTAAGATTCCCTTCAGCACAGTCACCTTACATATGCAGAATTGTATCAAATATAAAAATTCCGTTGTTTCTGCAATTAATCAGATACAGACTATTAAGGTTATGTTTATATAATTTCAGTTTAATTTGCAAATCAAAGCCTCGAGATAGAATTGTTCCTGCAGGATATGAGAAGCCTTATGCATGGAATCAGGTAGGGATATAATTTTTTTTCTCTTCTTTCTTAAGGAAAATAAATGGAAAAGCTAGAGTAGTTCTGTACACTTAGTGAAGTCATCATTTGTAAGGATGTCTTGATATATTTGAGTATTGAATTTAAAATTACTGTAGTCACCTTGGAGTTGTGTTTAAGGTACACAGCGTGCTGTGTGCACTTCAGTTGCTATCGATAAGCTGGTTTTGTAGAGTCTGTTTAGTTTAGAGTGTTCTGTTGGATACAATCTTAGGTATACAAATATCATAGAATCATAGAATCATTTCGGAAGGGACCTCGAAAGATCATCTAGTCCAATCCGCCTGCAACAGCAGGATCACCTAAACCAAGTCACACAGGAACCCGTCCAGTCGGGTCTTGAACATCTCCAGAGAAGGAGACTCCACAACCCCCCTGGGCAGCCTGTTCCAGTGCTCTGTCACCCTCACCGTGAAGAAGTTCCTTCTCAGGTTGATGTGGAACCTCCTATGTTCCAGCTTACAACCATTGCCCCTCGTCCTATCACTACATGACACCGAGAACAGCCCAGTGCCATCGTCCTGACACCCACCCCTCAAATATTTGTAGACATTAATGAGGTCACCCCTCAGTCTCCTCTTCTCCAAGCTAAAGAGACCCAGCTCCCTCAACCTCTCCTCATAAGGGAGGTGTTCCACCTCTCTTATCATCTTTGTTGCCCTACGCTGGACCCTCTCCAGCAGCTCCACATCCCTCTTGTACTGAGGAGCCCAGAACTGGACACAATACTCCAGGTGTGGTTGCCTTTTTGAACAGAAGAGTTATAATTTTTAAGTTGGGAAAGATTTTAAAGAAGTAACAATGCTGTATTTTCTCTATTAAACAGCTGTGGTTTAAAAGAAAATGATTGATACATTTGCCTTGTTCAGGATTTATCTGAATGCAGTTCACTTCAGTTTTGGTTTGGGTCACTGTGCTTTCAGATGTTTTTTCCTTTTTTAAGCAGATAGAAATGTAACTTGCTTTAGAATGAATGTGGTGGAACAGATGAAGCCCCAAATGATTTCATAAGGCTGAAATGTATTGCTTCCTCCTTTGTTAGAAACCTTGCCTTGCTTTCTGTAAGGACAAGATGTCCTCACGAACAACTGCATTTCTTTAATTGCAAGGGGATAAGGGATTATCCAAGTGCAAGAGTAAGATGTCTACACAGTAGCACAGTAATGATAAGGTTGGAAAAGACCTTAAAGATCATCCAGTCCAACCTGAATCCAAATAAACCCAGTAATCTTAACATGTAACATCTAGATCATGCCACCTCATCCAGCCTAACCTTGAATACTTCCAGGGACGGTGACTCAACCACCTCTGTGGGCAGCCCATTCCAAGACCAGATCACTCTTTCAGTGAAAAGTCTTTTCCTAATGTCAAATCTAAACCTCCTCTGATGGAGCTTAAGACTATGACCCCTTGTCTTGTCTCCAGTGGCCAGGGAGAAAAGACCAACCCCTGTCTGACTGCAGCCACCTTTCAGATAGTTATAGACAGCGATAAGGTCACCCCTGAGCCTCCTCTTTTCCAGGCTAAACAAACCCAGCTCCCTCAGCCTCTCCTCACAGGACATCTTCCAGCCCCTTAACCAATCGAGTTGCCCTTCTTTGGACTCATTCCACCACCTCGACATCCCTCTTAAACTGAGGGGCCCAGAACTGAACACAAGACTCCAGGTGCGGTCTAACCAGTGCCAAATACAGGGGAAGGATAACCTCCCTTGACCTGCTGGCCACACCATTCTTGATGCAGGCCAGGATGCCATTGGCCCTCTTGGCCGCCTGGGCACACTGCTGACTCATGTTAAGTTTGCTATCCACTAACACCCCCAAGTCTCTCTCCACCTGAGAACTGTCTAAGAACTCCATTCCCAGCCTATAGTTCTGCCTGGGGTTGTTATAACAATCTGCTTTAAGCCAGAGCGTTTATATTTTCATATTTCAAATTCAGATGTCCAAGTTAGTTTATAGGCCTTGAATCAGGATTTCCCCCGTTGCAGCTGAAGCTGGAATAATCTCAAGACATCTTTCTCAGATAGTCACATAACATGATAGCTGTAATGCTTCGGAATTGATTGTGGAATGGTATTCTGGCTCTGACAAGCCCTGAGATCTAGCTTTTTGTAGTACTGGCTCTTATGTGGCATGGAACTGAAACTCCTGTATTACTTGAAACTGTCAAAACTCTTCAAGACTTTTCCTTAACCACATTATATAGAAAAACTTTGTTAAGAGTGTTTTCTGACTTTCATCTTGCTTCTTTCGATTAGGTGGATTCTCAGCGAATCATTGACCAGTCTGAAGAGCAGTATGAAAGAGGAAATGGCGACCTTTACCAGCTGCATCAGCTTGTTTTGTTGAATGTCTGAGTATTTCTGGAAAGGCTTTTCACAAGATGAGGTATTACAACTACTCCAAAAACTGCTTCTGTGGATGTAACCCTTGGATCCTTGTTTTCCAAGACAGATTTGTTCCTTTAGGTTAGTGTAAGTGTGCTAAAAGAGAGTTTGGAACATGTTAGTATATTAATCTTTTTTGGAAAAGTTACAGTGCTGACCTGGAACAAACAGGTTTATTCAAAAAACAAACTGGCAGAAAGCAGTATGCAATTTTTGTTTGAATACTTCTTAGCAGGTGAATCCCAAAGTGTGTGAGAGGCAAGGAAAATTGTTCATTTTGTGTAAAAGCTCATGAGCCATGGAGCGTGGTATTTTTTCTTTGTCATTTAACTGCAAGCTGCAGTTTCTTACTGTCTTTGTTGTTTTTTGAAAAAGCCATGCACCAAAGGTGGTGAGAGTTTTTCTTAAAATCTGGAGGTTGGAGGAAAACGATCTAGATTACATTCTGATACAAACTACAACTTGATATAGTAGATAAATTTTACAATTATCTTTTCATACAGAAAAACATTTCTTATATGGCAGAAGAATGCCTTTGAATTTCTGATTTGCTGCATCTTTGTTTCATATTTTCCTTATTCTCACATGTGAAATATTGAATCTTTAAAACAAGGTCAGTGGTTTCAGATAAAAAAGTAGAAGTGAAATAGAATGTTTGTTTCTTTTGTTCTGAGGTCATGCTTAATAAAAGCTAAACTTACTAATGGTAAGTGATTTCATTTATTAAGTACATGAATGCAAAACCAGTGTATGGAAAAGTGTTAATCTTTTCACTCCTCTCTTGGTGATTTGAAGGCATCTTCTGAAGGACAGCCAGAATCAATGATCACCTTACAAGATGCAGATTTTTGGAAAATGACTTAAACAGAGGGGCAATTGTGTAACAGGGAATTTCAGTGACCGTTTAACAAGTCCTTGCGAATTATCAGACTATCTATCTTAGACAGTCAAATGAGTGTAATAGAAAAAAAATACCACTGTAAGTGATTTAGAAAACTGTTTCTCAGCTGAGTGTTGTATGCAAATTGAGTGCTACATTTAAACACCTTTGGGGACAAATGAAACAGGCACATAGGCAAATCTTCACTTTGCCTATCAATGGTGGGAATTTCTGCAGGAAAAAGTAACTTGATAATACCAAAAGGAATTATGTAACTACTGTAACATCAAGATTCCTCATAAGCAACACTGAAATTGCAACTTCAGTAGAAGAAGATTTTTGTTTGGGATTTTTGTTTTGTTTTCTGCTAGTTCTGTGGGCAACATGACCCGGTCTGATGAGAAGCAAAAAGCACTGTATGAGTTTAGCCCAGAAGCCCTACTACAGGGGTCCTCAAACTTTTTAAACAGGGGGCCAGTTCACTGTCCCTCAGACACTATCAGGGGCCGGGCTATAGTTTAGAAAAAAATGGGCGAATTCCTGTGCACACTGCACATATTTTATTTGTAGTAGTGCACAACAAACAGGAAAAAGAATGCAATATTTAAAATGAAGAACAGTTGTAACCAACAAAAACAAATATTTCAATGTGCACTTCCCACTGGTTTGTGCTGCCTGGCTTGTCCTGCCTGGGAGCTGGAGGGACGGAGAGGGAGAGGAGGGAGCCGCCCACCTCGCTGATGCCACCACTCCCCTCCTCAGCCCAGCCTTGCAGTCAGCAGGATGTCATCTGCGGCTGCTCGGTTTCCCACCTTCCCCAACTCCGGGGGGTGGGGGTGTCTGTAAATACCAGCGGGCCGTATTGGAGACCCTGGGGGGCTGTATCCGGCCCGCAGGCTGGGGTTTGAGGACCCCTGCGCTACTATATTCTGGGCAGAAGTGTCACCAGCAGGTCAAGTGAAGCGATTCTCCCCCTCTACTCTGCTCTTGAGAGACTTCACCTGGAGTACTGCATCCAATTCTGGAGGCCCTGAAACAAGAAAGACATTATTGGAGTAAGTTTACGTGGTCAAGAGGGTGATCAGAGGAGCTTCTTTCCAATGAAGACAGGCTCAGGGAATTGGGGCTGCTCACCCTGAAGAAGAGAAAGCTCAGGAGGTTCTTGTAGCAGCCTTCCAGTACTTGAACGGGGCTCCAGGAAAGCTGGAGAGTTTTTTATTAGAGCGTCTAGTGATAGGATAAGGGGGACTGGTTTCAAACTAAAACGGTAGATTTAAATCGAATCTTAGAAAGAAATTCCTCCTATGAGGGTGTGAGTGAAGCGCTGAACAGGTTGCCCAGAGAAGTTGTGGATGCCCCTTCCCTGAAAGTGTTTAAGTGAGAGATATCCCTGTCCGTGGCAGATGTTTGGAACTAGATAATCTGTGGTGATTCTGTGGTTGTGTGCTGCCATCTGGTGAGGGGTTCTGTGTGCTTCTTACTCCCCTTTGAACGTCTGGCACAAAGTGGTCTTTAACTGTTCACATAATGATAAAACTGGAAGGTTTCTACTGTCTTGTCCTTAAGGTGAGAGGAGTATATAATGCTAACTGCTCCACAGTCCAAAAACCCATGAGAACTGTCTGATAACCCCTAAAAGTTCCCAGTTTTGTCCTGCTTACATAATAGGTCTGAAGATACCTTATGTGACAGGTTATCCATGGAAGAAAGTGAACATTTAAAAAACTGGTCTTTCTGGGAAATGTTATTCATTGCCATTTGAAAACATAGTGTTAATCTTTGAACAGTAGCAGTTGTATTTTATTGTTTCATTTAGATTTGAACAGCATGGCATAGTGGCTTTAGCAGCTTGAGGTTTTCTCCCTTGCAGGTTAATAGTACGTAGTACTATTAAAGAAATAAAACAGTAGTGTCTTTGTATGGCTGTAGGCCTGCTCCTGGTCACAGACTCACAGAAGGTTACAGGTTGGAAGGGATCTTGAAAGATCATCTAAGTCCAAACCCCATGCCGGAGCAGGGTAGGTCATCTCTGTGCCTTTCAGGGTGACCTTCAGAAGGCCATGACTGCTTGGCAAGGTTCCTTGTACTCACCAGCATCTAATGGAATGAGACCTCCCTTACCACAGTTTATTAGCACTCATCCACATTAATGTGTTTCTTCCATTTCAGAGTCCAAGGCAAATGTATTTTAAGTCTTTAAATGGTTAGATTAACCTCCTTGAATTCCTTGAATATAAATGATAAAGTGACAGATTGTATTGATAAATGGTCTTTTACCCTTTTTGAAGATTGGAGTGACATTTGCTATCCTCCAGTCCCTAGGCATCTCTCCTGATCCCCATGAGTTAGAAAAGATGATGGAGAGTGGCTTAGCTAGCAATGACTTCCGCCAGTTTTAAATGAAAAGGAAATAATTTTGTAATGTACTGCCACTTCTGGAATCTGCAGTAGTATCATTACAAACCATGGATGATCACTGATAGTTAAATATGTCAGTTAACTAAGCTGACACTAAAGAGTTGTTCAGGCCACATAATCTATGCTGCTTCTCTTTCTCTTTTCTGCTCTTGTGTAATTCTGCTTATATAGGAGTCTGCAGCTGAAAAGAGGTGGAGGCACAGTTGGTGTTCTCAGCCCTTAAGTCTTCTGTAGGAAGCCTAGGACTTCAAGCATGGCAGGAGTACCATGCCAATACAGGAATTCCTGGCCACAAAGATTCCAACTAGAACAAGAAGTGTGTGCACCTCGGTAGCTGGGTGTGAGTATGGACAAATATGTCCTAAAAATGTATGTAGTTGCTACATGATCAGTAACTATTCTGTAAATTAGTATCTTGCTGGGCTGGAACAGTTTTAGCTTTAGTCATTCTTGCCTCAGGAGACAATGACAATATTACAATACCTTAATGACAAGAAAATGTGTTCACAAACTCTTGAGTATTCTTAAGCTAACACAGTGTTGGGTCAGTCCAGGCCAGCTGATTACATTCAGCATCAGTACTTGTCTTCTTTCTTCAAGTATATTTATCATTCTTTATCACTCGTATCTGTGTTTTCTCTGAATCTCTATATATTGCAGAGGAAAGTAGTTTCCAGAAAGATGTGTTTTGAGAGAGGAGGCTTGGAAGGACATGAGAGAAAGATCTTTTCTGATCTCAGTGTTAGACGTTATGGACCAGCAAAGCCCATTCCAGATATCTACAGGCATTTCTCAGGAAAGCTTCTCTATTACAAACAACTAGCATAAGGTCTAGACTGTGGCAGCAATAGTAGGAACACCAGCATTTTCAAAACGCTCCAATTTCAGCTATAGACTGTGATGTTGTTACCATAGAGAGTTCTTCAAAAGGCCCCTAAGTTCGTGGGGAAATGCTAAGAGAGCCTAGAGAAAAGGGTCAGGGGGACCTTACGTCAAGTACATGCAAAAGACTCCGAACTTCTTTCAGGTGCTCAAGGCTAGAGGCACTGAGCACAGACTGAAATAATGGGGAATTATTTAACTAGTATATATGAAAGTGATAGCCTGGAAGGGATAGATGCCAAATCATCTCGGGCCTACTCTGAAGAATTCACAGTGTAGCTGACCAGACTGTTGAAGAGGGTAAGCAGCCACACGAGCAATGCAGAACATGTTTTCCTTATGCTTGTGGCTGATAGACTACTTCCAGCAATACAATTTATACTTGTGTGTCAAAATGGGAAAAAAAATCTCATATACTGGGAAGGGGATTTTACGAGTTGGAACAATTTTGATTGTACAGTGGGTAGATGAGAGCGAAAGATAATTTCTGAAGACAGAGGAGTGGTGAGGACAGGAGAAAGGATAAAAATTAAAGAAAAAACAGCAAGAATGTGTAACACTTTTTGTAACACTTATCCTGAGCTGGTGATTTGAAAAGCTGAATGGCAGGGGAAGAACATTAGGGATTGGAAGGGACCTTGGAAGATCATCCAGTCCAATCCCCTTGCCACAGCAGGATCACCTAGACCAAATCACAAAGGAACATATCCAGGCAGGTTTTAAACGTCTCCAGAGAAGGTGACTCCACAGCCACTCTGGGCAGCCTGTTCCAGTGCTCCGTCACCCTCACTGTGAAGAAGTTCCTTCTAATATTTATATGGAACCTCCTATGTTCCAGCTTACACCTATTGCTCCTTGTCCTATCACTAGATGAGCCAAATGACATTGAGAAGAGCCTGGCCCCATCTTCCTGACACCCACTCTTCACATATTTATAAACATTAATGAGGTTTTGTCAGAGAGTAACCACACAGCTAAGCTCAACATTCTACTTTGGGAGTTTTGTACCTTTTAGGTCCACCCATAAAGAACTCTGGTCAAGGCTGGTGGAGAGCTGAGGGAATAAAAAGAGAATCTGCTGTGGATCTCAAGATAAAGACTGTTGGTAGTCAGGTGGTACCTGAAGGACCCACACTTCCACCCAGCTCCAGCTTCCATTTCTACTGCTTTTCAAGGTGCAGTTGACGTAAAACTGTCTATTAGCTGCACTAGCGTTAGTGCTTTAAAAGCCTAACAACCAGCTGTTACCCAAGTACCTGGAGGAGGCCAAAAGACAAACTGGAGAGATGTTACCTCTGTTCCTCGATGGATTCTTTATAGAGCTTTGAGAGCATCAGCTCTACAGTTACTTCTACAGTAGAACCATGGTGTGACACTGAACACCTTTACTCATGGAGTGTGTGTATGACAGCAAGCTAGGTGGGTGTGTCGATCTGCAAGAGGGTAGGGAAGCTTTAAAGCAGGATCTATCTAGACAAGTTAGATGAATAGGCCAAGGTTAATTGTATGAGATTCAGTGAGGCTGAGTGACAGGTCCTGCACTTGGGTCATAACAACCCTACAGTAGGCTACAGACTTGGAGATGTGTGGTTGGAAGGCTGGATGTTAGAAAAGGACTTGGGGTACTGGTCAGTAGTCGATTAAATATAACTCAGCAGTGTATGACCAGGTAGGCCTGTGGACATTTGGCCAAAAAGCTGCGCTGTCTCAGCCTTGGAAGTGCGGCTCTACAAAGATCACCGAGAAGTTTTCTGTAGTTACCTTTGGGGTGTAAATTGGCAACACGTCCTGCACATGGTGGTCAAGATGACAGCTTGGCAATAGACCATAAGCACTGGCAACAGTGCAGGCTGATTAGGGCTTTAAGCAAAATAAGGTAAGTGGTCTGGTATCAAAAACTGAAATATAATTAAGAGTCAGGGTATGTGAGCACTGAAGCATAGTGTGAGTCCCAGGCCTCACAGACACTGCAGGCAAGATACATTACTGATATGTTCAAGTGCTTTAGAATGTGAAAAAATTAATAATGTAACCATACTGACAAACAAGTAGGAAAAGGGAACAAATACCTCGAGGCGTTAATAAAGAACATGCATGGGTCACCCCCACTAAGGACATGCCGTGTGCTTTAACTGATACACCAGCTTGTTGGCATGAGGTGAAAGCTAGGAACAGAGGTTAAGACAGTTTTCAGTTCCCAAGTTCCTATGACACAAGAAGAAAGTATGAATGGGTATATAGACTGTCAGTTGAAGAGAAAAAATATCCATGAACCACAACGTAGGTTTTCAATGAAAAAACATCTTTGATTTTTCTTACCTGTTCCTTGCCCAAGTTATATTATTAGGAAGCCTGCCTGCATTGAGGTGGTTTGGGAAAGATGCTGCCCACCACAGGAGTTGGTTTTCATCCACTAAGGTCTACAACACTGGACTTCAGCTGATCTCACCCTGATGATCTTGCGGGTTGTCTGCCCACTCCCTTCCACAAATGCTGAGTTCTTCAGCTTGTTTCCTGGGTTCTGCAGCTTGCCCAGTCCACGTTTCACCCAGTCACATCCTTTCCAAAGAGCCCTAAGGCGTGATGATGTCACCTTAGAGATGTTCTTCCTCTCTGCTCTGAGGAAATCACTTCCAAGGAACTGAGAGGCACTGTTCCTTGTCTTCTACTCACAAGTGTCTTAGTCACGTGGCTATTACTTTTTCTTTAGCTGTGTGCTGTTCATGCTGGCACGTAGTTCCGTAGCTTATCGATACCGCATTCAGTTCAAACTCAGTCAAAATGCCAACACAAATAACTGGGTGCACTGGCTGAGTTTAAGTTACCATAACAATTACTAGAACAATTTAACAGAGGCTGTACCAAGATGTTGCTAACAGTGCAGGAGGAGGCAATTTGTAAATGCTTCTTTCTCCAGAGTTTAAGACCAACTCAGTCTCACATCACTAAGTCTGTTTTCCCTTACTACTGCATTAAGATCTTGGGGTTTGCATCACAAGTAATTGCTCAACATTATCACATCTCAGAAATTCTCTGGAACCTCACCATGTCTAATGTTTGTATGCTGACAAACGTGGGGTTCCCTTTCTGGAGACAGGCTTCTTTGGAGTTTTGAGGAAATAGGATCCTCCTTAGGAGGTGCAACAAAAGCAACACTGTGAAATTCAAGTTCCCTTCTACTTTTATGAGAAGGCTTGCTTATGCATTTAGCAAGGGAGACAAGAATCTAATGTGAATGCTAATTAATACCACCTTAGCTTACAGCTGCAGCAGTGTCAGAGCCTTCTGGTGCTTCCAAGATTGCCCTAAATTAGCTACCAGGTGTTCTGGGGAAGCTTGCAATTCCCTTTTTTTTCAGGGTTAGAAAAAAACATCTAGCCCTTCACATGGGGCTCTCAAAATACTTGGAAAAACTAGCTGGTTTTGATCAATTTGAGCTCTTAAAAATTGTGTTTAACTGCAACTGTTACGGTGCTTGCTGCAGTCCTCAATACGGAATGTGTCTCTCTCAAGTACGATGTTTTATTTTTGTTAGCTGGTATTTCTCTAGCTACCGACACAATTCAGAATTGAATAAATAAACAAACACAGCCTCTGTTAGTGAATCCTCATATTCTTCTACCACATAAGACAGCACCCTGGACCACAAGGTCTAGATTGCTGTATTGCTCCCTCGTTCCTGCTTGAATCACAAAAATTCCTGCACTGCATCTCCTTGTCCTGACACTGAACAATAGAAAAGCACATTGTCAGCCCGCCCTTTATGGTGAAGCCCTGTACAAATCTCTCTTAGCCTCTGACTTTCTTAATGATACCTAGCAGAGAAACACCACAAAGTCAAAGGTAATTTTTCTGTAAATCATAGAATCATTAAATCATTAGGGATTGGAAGGGGCCTCGAAAGACCATCCAGTCCAATCCCCCGGCCACAGCAGGATCACCTAGATCAAATCACACAGGAACACATCCAGGCAGGTTTTAAACATCTCCAGATAAGAAGACTCCACAGCCCCACTGGGCCCTTCCAGTGCTCCATCACCCTCACTGTGAAGAAGTTCCTTCTCATATTTATGTGGAAGCTCTTATGTGCCAGCTTACACCCCTTGTCCTATCACAAGATGACATTGAGAAGAGCCTGACACTCACCCTTCGAATATTTATAGACATTAATGAGGTCACCCCTCAGTCTCCTCCAAGCAAAAGAGACCCAGCTCCCTCAGCCTCTTCTCACAAAGGAGGTTCTCTACTTCCTTCATCATCTTTGTGGCTCTATGCTGGATGTGTCCAGCAGTTCCATATCCCTCTGGAACTGAGGGGCCCAGAACTGGACACAATACTCCAGATGTGGTCTCGCAGTGCAGAGTAGAGGGGAAGAAGAACCTCTCTTGATCTTCTATACACCCTAGGATGCCGTTGGCCCTCCTGGCCACAAGAGCACACTGCTGACTCATGGTCATCCTGCTGTCCATCATGGCCCTCAGGTCCCTTTCTCCTACACTGCTCTCCAACACCTCAGTCCCCAGCCTATGCTGGTACCTGGGCTCACATGCAAGACTCTGCACTTACCCTTGTTATACTTCACTAAATTTCTCCCTGACCAGCTTTCCAGCCTGTCCAGGTGTCACTGAATGGCAGCACAGTCTGCTGGGGTGTCAGCGACACCACCCAGCTTTGTGTCATCAGCAAACTTGCTGACAGTGCATGCCAATCCCTCATTCAAGTAATCAATGAATAGATTGAACAGGACTGGTCCCAGCACCTGGAGCACTCCGCTAGATACAGGCCTCCAACCAGACTCTGTCCCATTGACCACTGCTCTCTGACTTCTACCCTGTAGCCAGTTCACGTTCACCTCACTACCCAATCATCTAGACCACACTGCCTCAGTTTGGCTGCGAGGCTGCTGTGGGAGACTGTGTCAAATGCCTTACTCAAGTCAAGACAGACCACATCTACTGCTCTGCCATCATCTATCCACCTGGTTATGCCCTCATAAAAGGCTATCAGGTTGGTCAAGCATGACTTTCCCTGTGTAAAGCCATGCTGACTGTCCCTAATGACCCTCCTGTCCTTGATGTGCCTGGAGACAGCATCTAGGACAAACTGTTCCATCACCTTTTCTGGGATGGGGGTGAGGCTGACTAGTCTATAGTTACCTGGGTCCTCCTTCTTTCCCTTTTTGAAGATTGGAGTGACATTTGCTATCCTCCAGTCCCTAGCCACCTGGCCTGATCCCCATGACTTAGTAAAGTGTTGTTGAAGACACTGTCTATGTCAAGAATTCTAGTCAAATCTTAGATATTTTCTTGTCTTTTAAATATGAGCTTTCAGTCCTTATTAAAAAACAGACCAGAAAAGCCCCAGAGACATAGATGCATCCACTGTGCTGTTCCTTTACAGGTTACACGGGCTAGATTGTCACTACTAGCAGTCAGAAAAGAGCTCTATAATTGTTGAAATATTACTGACAGATGTGCCATTCCTTTTTAAACATGAGCATTCAGGGAAGAAGTTATCTGAAGGTGTTTTATTCTCTGTTCAGGGTTTAGAAACCCTCCATGGAGTGCATGAAGACAAAATATAGGTGGGGAAAAAAGATAATGGTGGTGTGCCTGTGGAACACCTGCGGCTTACTGCTTCGACCTTCACGGAGAAGAGACATGTCTCATAAGCTTTGCATGAAAAGGACATATCATACAAATATGAGATAAGTTTTCACTGGTGCTGTTTGGAGAGGAAAGCAGTCTCTGCACATTGTGGAAGGTAAGGAAAAATGAGTGCCTGTATTTGGAGCACACTGTTCACCTTCCTCCTTCCCCCAAAGCGAAGTGGCAAAGCCACTTCTCTTTGTCCCCAGGTGACTCACTGTGAAGGACTTTTTTGAATGACAGCCATAACTGTTCAGGAAAGCACACGGTGCCTGCAGCTTGCTCCTGTTCCACTCACATCTGCCTGCCTGCCAGCTCCCCAGTCTGAAGGGGAGCACCAGTGCCCAAGCTCTGCTTGCTGCCCCCTTGGAAAATGCCCGAGGGTGCTCCACTGGATCAATATCACAGGTTCATTTCTACGCCAAGGAGCAGTTGCCAGGGTCTCCCTGTTGTGGGGATGTGAAGTCACCAAGTAGGTAACTCCCCACCCCTTGAAAGGGCAACCTCTGAGAGGGTCCTGTTCCTCTGCTACAGGATGGAACAGCTACCTCAGCCAAGGGAATGACCACTGTACTCTCTACTTCCTTAAGGAGTTGAAGTCCTAGTAAGTTCCAGAAGTGTCTGGTCTGGTAGATGAGTGTAAGTTAAATATGTGAGCATCAGACAGACATGAGATTCAACACCTACATCTGTGGCTGTGCTCAGTGCCTAAGAAAAGAGCAAAATACCTTCTGATGGTTTCAACAAACTCAAAGGCTGCCTTTTCCCTCAACACTCTGTTGAGGGATTAATATATACCCTTCTTCTTCCTCAAATAAATCCTCTTTGCTTCAGGTTTCTTTCATTTATCAATCCTATTAGAGTTTCATCTGCTTTTCTTCAGGTTCCTTCAGAGAAAGGAAACTCCAAATGAAACTCGATGTTGGTAGTAATATGCGTTTTCTTCTTTTTTTTTTTCATTTTCTGTTCAGTTCTGTCCCTTTCTGCAGCCTAAAGTGATTTCTGCCTCTTTCAAGGAAGTGACTGAGAGGCATTGTTCCTTGTCTTCTACTTACAGGTGTCTTGATCAAACCGCTGTTGCTTTCTCTTTAGCTGTAGACTGCTATCTCAATCAGTTTTAAGGAATGTGGCCTATGTACTCAAGGCTCAGCATGGCATGCTGCTTCAGTTTCAAAGACACACAGGAGAATGGAGCCCTAAGAGTAGGCTGTCTCATTTAAAAGTTAAATAGTTCCACGGTTTCAAGGACCAATATGGGTACCTATAAAACTGCATTTCTAAACTTATTCAGAGAGCCTCACCTTTTCCCATCTGCATATATACTTATTCAATAAAATACACGTATAGAAAAAAAAAATCTGTTGGTTGAGCACAATGGTGTTTTTCTTTCCCAGGATTATATAAATTCTGAGAAATCTCAGTTTTAGATGAAACTTCTCACCTTTGGTTAGCAATCTGCAGCATTTCTGTTGTTTCTCCAAATAATTTATTTTCACTTGGACCATCATCTGTGTGACTGTTGGAACCATCCTTTCTCTCACTGAGGTCTAATTCTGGGCATGTCAGAGCCATGCACAAGTGAGGTGGTTAACAAACCTGAAACAACTGACCATGGCTTCAGCAAGGCCGAGTCTGCCATGACTGCACTCATTGTGCTTGATAAAGTCACCCTAGGATAAATATCTCCATCCCCTCATTATTCAAATTCCATCTCCTGCCAAATTCCTTTTCCTCCTGTCAGTTCTGTCTGCAGTGTAAACCAAACCATGAGCAAGGTTTAGAAAGGGGCAGCTCAGATTGCCTCCAAGAGTGCGAGACAAGCTCAACGTCACCCAGTGGCCAACTTCAGTGACTAAAACATCCAGGATTGTTACTTATTTTTAACAATTATACCCTTTTCTCTCTCACTGTGTAAAGGTATTCAGTGTCATGGCATGATTCTACCGTAGAAGTAACTGTAGAGCTGGTGCTCTCAAATCTCTCTAAAGAATCCATTGAGGAACCAGAGGTAACATCTCTCAAGCCTGTCTTTTTGCCTCCTCCAGATACTTGGGGTAACAGATGGTTGTTAAGCTTTTAAAGCATTAACACTGGTACAGCTAATAGACAGTTTTAGGTCAGCTGCACTTTGAAAAGCAGTAGAAATGGAAGCTGGAGCTGGGCAGGAGTCTGGGTCCTTCAGGCACCACCTGACTAGCAAGTCTCTCTATCCTGAGATCCAGGGCAGATTCTTTTCTCTTTACCAGACAGGCAAAAGCATATTCTATAGAAAGTTGTAAGGTCTTTCTATACGTTTTCTTCTTTTTTTTTTTTTTTTTTGCTCTGAGTAGTACAGCAAAGGAGGGGGGAAAAAGAAAGCAACAGTTTGAGATCTGTTAGAAATTAATGAAGTGAGATATATTTCTTTGATACATAAGCTACACATTTTTCAGTCTTTTCAAAAACTTTATTCTATGCTACTATGTTTGTGGCACTTTTGAATTCCCAGTATAACAGTTAGTGGGCCTTTGCACTAAGCAGTATCAGAAAACTAGCCCAGGTTGAATTCACTCTGCACTTCTACATTTTTTCCCCAAGATTATTCTTTAAACCCCACTGGTTTTTATTATCAGCCATTGTTTGTCCATCTGGACAGATGCAGGTGAAGTGGGATGTGAATGAAGAGAAGTGAGAGATCCAAAACCTTCTTAATCAAGCACTGCTCACAGAGGAACCGTGACTTGAGGGACAAAATGTGAGTAGCTAGGGAGAAAGAGTTGAGGAATGTTCAGCTGTGAAATAAAGAAAAAGACACTGGGAAAGAATCAGCAGTGACTAAAACTACCCTAGCATCCAAGACAATTAGTGCCAGCAGATTAAGGGGAATTACTAATCAACTGTACTTGCCGCTTGTGAAGCCTCATCTGGAATTTTCTGATGTGTTTTGAGCCATTCATTATAAAAGAGATAATGACAATTTGGAGGAAGTGCAAAGTTTATCTGTTGGAACACTAAATCATAGAAACTGGAGGTAGAACAGTTTGTTTGGACTATCCCATAATATATATTTTTACCTTGAAACTGAGTTAAACTTTATTTAAAAGTTGCAGCACAGGGTACAATTAAGTTCATATGACCTGGAAGCAAAAATCTCCACCACTTTCACACAGGAAGAATGTTCTTTGGCTTACTGAGTAACCTGAGCACTTAAGGCACGTAAGTGCACTTACGCAGCACCTGTTTTTCAGCCCCTAGCAGACTGTGCAGTCTCATGACAACAGACCTCATGACTTACCACATTTCCTTGGAACCAATTTCAGCCTACTTGATCTCGCACCTGATGCTGAGCAGAAATTACCATATACCTTCCACTCATGACTCTTAGAAGTAACATGAGTATATGAGCTAGACACCAATACAGGGCTGAATACAGATCATGATTTGGTTTTATGCTAGATTTTAGTCTGCCCTCTTCCTACAATAAACCTCTTTGACTCTCAGAGCCTAAAAGGTACATATCTCTACTTTTTTGTGTAAAATACTTACAGCTCACCTTTTTCATCATACCCTCCCACTTCCTTTACCTGCAAAATTGCCCTGCAACCCAGACATGTCAACCTAGACATGTATTTTTTATATTTAGTTTTGAAGTTTAATGCTTCTGTTTTGAAGCATTGAATTGATGGGCCTATATGCCTGAAAGTTTAGGAAAACCGTTACAGGAAGATGGGAGGAAAATTTGAGAAATGCCTAAGGAATTGTTGGTAACAAACAGGTGACACATAAACTAGAGCTCAGATAAACCCACAGTTTAGGATAGGGTGGAGATGAGTGATAATTCATCACTCTTTCTGTTACGATATTTATTACAAAAAAACAACTCTTTTTCTCACCAGTTTAGCTTTGCAGATCTTAAGGACTGGAGGAACTGCTGGTATTGTACGACCAGGTCATCTGTTCTCCATAGCCATATAAATTTCAGCATTGCTCCATCTTATGTTGATGACATTAGCAAGTGTACTATGGCATTACCATCAACAGGTCTATGGGCAACAGTACTGCTGCCGTTTCACATGGAGCACTCAAATGAGGTAGATGGGTATACCTTGCCACTGCTTCCTAAACCTGCATTCTTCTCTGCATCAGCAAAGACTCTAGAGTACACTGATGCATGGGAAAATGTCCATTTTAGGATCATGGTATTCAGCTCCTGGCAGTAATCAGCTTTTTTGCAGATATGGCCAATAACAGAAGCAGTAAGCTTCCTCTCCTCTTTATGGTAGTCTCTTTTTCAGAGATCTTAGGTACAGGGATAGAGGTGATATCAACATATACATAGCTGAGTATCTCTGTTGACCATTAGCTGCTTTTTCCCAGAACACTTTTGGCAAGACCTGAGAAACAGAAGCTGTCTTTCACAACTGCATGTTGGATCTGTTTCACAATCATTTTGTGACCATGGGTTTCCAGCGAAATACCAAACCTTGAGGATGAATGCCCTCAAATGGACAGAAAGTTAAGAGTTTTTGGCCTCATACTACTATACAGTCTACGTGAGAGAACTCTATACATATGCTTAAGTGGACAGTGTCCTGGTTTGAGTTACAACTGAACTAGCTCTGTTAAAGAGATTTTACTTTTCAGCTAGGTCTAAGGAACTGTAGTTCTGAAGTTAACCGCTACTACCCAGGATTGGGATGCAAAAAGGCTCATGTTTATGCTTGCCCCCATGAAGACAAAGGTCACTGTTAAATCTTGTATCATCTTAGGGTGCAGCAAGTTAGAGGGAGAAGCAGACAGGAGAGGTGATCCTAAACTGACCAACAAGGTATTCCACTCACTCCACCCGCTACGCGATATTTGGTAAAAAGCTGAGGCACTACAAGGATCAGTCTCTCTTCTTCCATAGCAGCTGTAGTTTTCCAGTCCCCAAGTCTCTCTCTGTTACTCTCATTCTCTTCACTTTTTTGGGACGAAAGGGGTTAACACAGAGCGTCTGTCATTCCTCTCCCGGTACAGTGCTTTGCAGGCTGCTGTTACTCCACTGCTCCCACCGTTGCCCGGGGAGGCCTCTCCAGCACCACCTTTCTCACGCAGAACAGCCACGAACGGGCACCGCAGAACCGGCCTGGTCCCGGGCGCGATGCGCAGCCCGAAGGCGCAAGCTCTTTTCTCTGTCGAAAACCTGGACGCAAACCTAGGGCCCGGATTCGGAGGATGAAGCTGTGGGAGTGCAACCCCTCGGAGACCAGGTAAACTGAGGCAGAGTCCACGCCCTTCTCAAAGTGTCCCGGAGCAAGGCGGAGGTGCGGCAGGTCTGTTGGCCGGGGCTGATGCCGCGCTCTGTTTACCCCCTTCTCCCCCGCGGGTCCAAACCCCTGCTCTTGGCTTCTCCCCACACGACGAACGACGCGGACGTTCCACTGCCGGCCCCCAGCAGCGCAAAGTCCGAGGGGCGGTGCGTGCCCGGCCCCTCCCCTCCCACCGCCCACTTGTCCGGTCCTGCTGCTGACGGCCGTCGCAACGGTCCCCGCCTCCGGCCCGGGCACGCCCCACGCCGCTGCCCGGTGAAGCGGGACAGGGCGGCCTCGAGGCCGCCTTTATAAGTGCCCCGTGGCGGAGCGACGGGAGGTAACGGATCGCGAGGAGCGTGATGGAGGAGGCGGACGACAGGCACCCTCCTGGAGGGCCGCGCTCCCTGTGCAGGGCCTTGTCCGTCTCCCGCTCCGCAGAGCGCTGCGGCTGTCCCCCGGGACCACCCAGCGGCGCGACGGCCGAGGCGCGGGTGCTGGTCATCAACACGGGCGGCACTATCGGCATGGTTCAGGACGCCAACGGTGAGGGGCCGCAGGGCTGGCGGGGCGATGGCTGCGGGGTCACAGGCTGCCCTTTCCTCAGCCCGCAGAGATGCTGCGCGACCCCTGCCTGCGCGGCTCGCGGTTCAGCATCCCTAGGTTTCCGGTAACTGGGGCGCCTGAAGGGCGCCTGGTCCTCTGCCCTTCGCAGCTGCTCGTTTCGGTCGCTTAACTGAGTGGCACCCGCGTGATGACAAGTCAGTCTCGCCGCTGGTTAGAGCAGGCTCTCGCAGAGGACAACGTGTTTCCTGAGATACGAGCCCTGCCCACCGTTGCAAACTGAAAACAAAACCAGCTTAGCCGTACCAGCCGCGCGTTCTTCTTATAGCCCCTAAAGAGCCACCGTTGCAGGCTACCTAGAGAGCATGTGCCTCGCATTCCCACTGGGAAGAGCGTGGGCTGTTGGGAGGTGGTGGCCCGTCTAGGATTTTCAAGTGGTGACCTGACAGATACAACTGATGCAAATGTGGCAGCATACTCACTGCCAAGTGCCATACGAGCAAGATCAGATGAAGCATCTGTGCTCAGCTGTCTCTAGGCAGGCTTCTGCTGTGCTTCTTCCAGCTTTTAACTTCCTTCAGAAAATCCTTGAAGAGCTCTGCTTTGCCCTACTAAGGGAAGGTGAGACTTAAGTTGACAAAAAGGTTGGACGTGTCCAACCTTCCCTCCCACAAGGTGAAAGATGTTTAAATCCAAAAGTCTTAGTATGCTGCCTGCATTTTACCTGAAACCTTCCTAGGTCCCTGTAGGTATATGCTGTCTGTTTTCAGGTGCTCCTAAATACCAGCAGGTAAGTGCCTAAACTCACCAAACACACACTTCTTCAGGTTCCAGCCAAGAAACTTGGCTGGAGTGGTACCTAAACACCACAAGACCCCCACTCAGTGGACACAGATCCAAGGGGATGCCAGAAGCCTCAGTCAACTAATGTGTCTGGGGAAAGAACAGATTTCACTCGGGTGTGACCTGCTGCAGGGCTGTGTGTTTACCACTGTTTGTTCAAAGGGAAAGAATAACACATTACGGGTGGGGGGGTGGGAAGGGGAAGCAGTCGAAATGTTGATAAACATCTATTCAGTTTCCTTCCACCTTCACTTGGAAAGCAGTGGAGTATCCCAGGGCTTCCAGAATTGTTGCTGTTTGTGTTCAGAAGTGTGCATTCTTGCTTTCCCAACCACAGAGTTTCAAGCTCCTGCCTGAATCACTATCTCAGCTACTGATCTGTAGGACTAAAACACTTGGGGATTCACTTCAGTGAATTCTAGACTAGTTTTTTTTTTTTTCCTAGTACATACCCCCATCCTCACGAGATGGGGGCTGGATGATTCTTATTATTGTAGGGAAGATGCTTTAAGGGGTTGTTCTGCTTTAGTCTGGGAGATTTTTTATGACTGTCCTCTTTTTGTTTATCAAAGTTATAAAAAAACCCCAAACAATCTGTAAGTGTATGTCACATGACACATGCTGATTTTCCTGTCTCTGTCTGCATTGGTTACAATAAACTAATTTCATACTGCTACTCTCTCGACTTTCCAAATACTTTTTTTAATCCAAGTAAAAGGCATCTTATTCTTTTGTAAGTGAACTCTGTAATCTCTTCTCATCTTGTATGTGTTTTCCCCCCCTTTGCTTAACAAGTGTCAATTGTTAATGTATGTGCAAACAGTCTCGCAGTTAGGATCCAGTGATGCTGATTTGCTGTACCCTGGTGAGGGTTGCAACCTGCTTTTCACACATAGATCTAGGAGGAGAGCAGCCAGAGTCTGCCTCTTTCAGAATATTTGGCAGTCTTGAGTGTTCAGGCAGAAACTGGTAAAAGGGCATGGGAAAGGCAGCAAGCTTCAGAGGAATAAACAATAGATGCTCATTTCTTTTAATAATCAGTGGATAGAAAATATCTGTTTACAACCATACCTACGACTGAGTGTTTTATTTGAAACAAAGGTCAACAGAAGGATCTCCCTCAAGCTGCATGAAACCTTTCATAGCAGTAACTGTTCAAAGTGAAGTGTCAAGCTGAGTTTCTACCTAACTAACTTCTGTCCAGGCTTACAAGCTTCTCTGTAGTCTTTCATTTGTGGAGAGAAGACAACTGCATTTTTAAACATCAGACAGTTTTTTTCAAGGAATATGTTCCTGCGCAGAACTGCCCCCATGTACAAGACTGATACAATCACATTCCCTGGGCTGATTTGACGTGGATGTAGTGTTTACATACACGTCTTTAGCATCATGGTATCTAACTATAAACCTGTGGCAGTTCCAGCATGTCTTGGACCTGTTGGGCTTTCTCTATACCTACAGGATACCTGCGCTGGAGTAATTTTCAGAGGATGAGTAGTCTATGAGTTGAGTGACAGCCAGACTTAATTGCAGACTCTCTCTCAGTATTCATGATTTTGCTGTCAAATAAGCAAGTTCAATGTGTTTTTAAAATGTCTTCTTTCTACACCCTCCTACTCCATTTCTTTAGTCTACAACAGCCTCTTTTGCCTTATCAGTAGCACGTTTCAGAAAGTGAACCTTACTGGACTCCTTACTGAGGCTACTGTGATACTAATCTTTGCAGCAGACGTTCTTTGTGGCTGGTGTCTTTAGGAGAATCTCTTCCGTGGAGTAGTGGGCTGGATCTCTTTCCTAGCTTTTACTTGAACTATTAAAAAGCACTAACCTAACAAATAAAAGTAGAACTGAGAGAACTGAGTCCCCTTAGAAAGAAGAGTTATATTGGAATCAGTATGCCTACTTAATTGTCTTTTCTAGGCACCCTAGACTGCTAAAGGACTGTGGATGTAGTCCAAACCATTTTAGATTTGAAAGCTGTGCACCTTGCTTCTCAAAGCTTCAAGTGCTAGAGATGCAGAAATGAATATTTTGGAGACTGCTTTCTGCTTCTCTGTCTTTGCAAAACTAGTTACTTTTGGGATCGGGCACCATATATGTGTGTGCCATTTGTATTGATATTCGTTGATACTGATATTCCAGTAAAAGCTCGTTTAGTCCTTTGAGTCCCTCAGCTTGGAGGGTTTCTGAGCACTGGGGACAATGCCCTCAGCGTGCTGATGTACAGTATGGTACTTCTCTCCAGTGCTTGTTGTTTCTTGTGTGCAGAACCCTACTGACACAGCTGAATCAGACTTTTTCGGCAACCTGTTCTTCACTGCAGCACAGACTATAGGATATCTTGATTGGCAAGCAGCTATAACTGTCTTATCATAGAATCATAGATAAGGGTTGGAAGGCACCTCTGGAGATCATCTAGTTCAAGTCCTCTGCCAGAGCAAGATCACCTAGAGAAAATTGCACCAGAACATGTCCAAGCAGGTTTTTAATGTCTCCAGAGTGAGAGACTCCATAGCCTCTCTGGGTAATTTGTTCCAGGGCTTTATCACCCTCACCATGAAAATGTTTTTCTTTATGTTTAAATGGAACCTCCTGTGTTCTAATTTATGCCCATTGCCCCTTGTCCTATTGCTGATCAGCACCAGAAGAGTCTGGTCATATTCTGCTGACACTCACTCTTTAGACATTTATAAGCATTTATGAGATCTCCTGTTGGGCTCCTCCTCTCCAGGTTAAATAGCTCCAGCTCTCTGAACCTCTCCTCATAAGGCACCAACTTAGTGGCTCTGTGCTGGACTTTGTCCAGTAGCTCCCTGTCCTTCTTGAACCATGGAATCCAGAACTGAATGCAGTATTCCAGATGTGGCCTAACCAGAACAGAGGAGGAGAAGAACCTCTCCTCAACCTACTGGCTCTGTCTATGGCACAGCCATGAAAAGCAGAGTCATTTGGGCAAGTTGCACAGGCTGCCTCTTTGCACAGGTGAAGTTGCTTCAAACATTTGGTTAACAAGCTTGGCTCATAGATGTTTGCTATGTGTAGTGAAGTAGAAGTGCTCTTGAAATGGTGGCACTTGAGTTCTCCAGTGTTTGCATCTTGAGGCTGGAGAGCATAAAGCGCCGCTAAACGTGGATGTGTTCAGGGGATGGCATAGGTTGTAGGTGGGTCATCTTGCATACATCTGCAGAATGTCTGAAAAACAGAGGTTTCAATTCAGTACAAACAGTAACGGAAAAATCCTGATTCAGAGAAGAGAAACTGCTGTTTGTAGAGATGGGGTTTAAGAAATTAATATCCATCATCTCTTCAGTTCCTGGGACAAATACAAGAACTAAACAGTGTAACCATTGTCAAGATTCAGAGGAGGTTGAGCATTGGACAAACACAAGAGCAGTCAGAAAACTGGGCTGCGTTTCAGAGCCAAAATAACTGCGCCCAAACAGGGCAGAAGTGGTTGTTTGTGACTAAGCTAGGGACATCCTTAATAGGAAAAGCAGGTATTACAGCTGAATGAATGAAACATCCAAAGCTTAAGAGCAGGTTAAGTGTGTATTTTGTAAAAAAAAAAAGTAAATATATATCCCAGGCAGGAATCTAAACAAAGCTACTCAAATGCTGGTGCTGTCCTTTCCTGAGAAAGCTGGGTGTGAAGAGGCCTGTTACTTCATTTAAGGCAAGCCAGAGGGAGATTAGGGAGTTCCTAAGGAATTTTTCAGCCAGATTGGAAAGTAAATGGAAAAAGTTAGAAATACTGTTGTTATTGCTTACTTTTTGGGGGAGTATTTTTAAATAAGCTTCTCTGTTTGAAGGTGAAGCAAAAATCCCAAACAGCTGGATGCTAATTTGAATGAGAATCATGTTTAAACAAACAGAACTAAGGAAGTTGGAGGGAATTATGTGGCCTCCAAGTAGGAATAACTATAAGTAGCAGATGTGGAGTAAGAAGGACTGAGAGTTTGTTCTCCATCTGAACAGATGATATAAAGCTTTCACTGAGATCAAACTGAACAGGACAGTTATGCCAGTAGAATCCAGAAGGAATGACCTCAGATGAAGTTCCTTGAATGGAAAACATCTCAAAGAGTCAGACTTAACGAAAATAGAGTGACTTCTCACTCTGGGCACAGGACTGTAGCTGTCTTACCTGAAACAAGGTATTGGGAGATGAGTTTCAATTTAGACTCCTAAATTAACTCAGTTGTGTGATACTGAGAATTTCAACATGAAAAGATGTAGGTTCCTGACACAGAATGGCAAGGTGCATCTCCTCTGAAATACCTGCTTGCAGTCAGGATGCCTGCAGATCCAGCACATACTAAATGTACTCGGGCTCCTTTAAGCTCCACCTATTTTAGGGCCTCTTCCACAAAGAGTAAGACAACAGGACAGGTAGGAAGAGGCCAAACAGAGCTTAGGATCCATCCATGCTTTTCACCTTATCTATTCAGCAGCCTATGCACCTTCTCTACCTTTTGTCATTTGAGATGTTCAGTCCTAACCTAGGAAGGTACCTGTTCAAGACAGAATGGGTGGAGCAGACATACATAGATCTCCGTCTGTGTGCGTCAATGCTCAGTTCTGACTGTGGCATTTGTTTCACCTTTCTCTATGCTCTTCTGTGTGGAAAAGCTATTGTCACTGACATGAGATGTGAGATGGAGCTTTCCAACATAGGGCCTGGCTGTTTGTGACAGTACTGCTGTAGACTGAGAAGCCTAGGTAGAAATATCACGAAGTAACACAAGATTGTTTTCCAAGTTTTCTGCTGCTAGCTAGCGAATAGCTACAGCAAACGTGAAGCAGAATGGAAGCTTTTTGCTGCTGTTGCAAAAATGCTGAGCAGTGTTTGCACACAAGCAACAGTTAAGGACAGGTAGCACATAAATATTTGTTATGGAGGATATTTGTAATATTACTACTTAAATAAAGGATTTAGTATTTCATGTTAAGAAAAGAATAGCTGCATGCAGATTTATTGGTTATATTTGGGTTATGTGTTTTTAAGCTGGCAGTAGACTGCTTACGTTTTCATTTGGAAGGGCAGGTAAGCAGCTATGTAACCTGACTTCTTCCTTCCTTACTGTGCCTTACTCTCCTTTATTTACTTCCTTTATTCCTTATTTTTAAGGACTTGCTCCTGAAGCCAATAAACTAGTAAACAGCTTGAAAATGATGCCAATGCTGCATGATGAGGCGTATGCCTTGGAAACAAAACGGAATAACTCCCATGAATTTCCAGATAACACACTGGTGCTCCCGTAAGTACACTTTCCTTGGGGAGGGGGAGGGTTAGGAAGTATCTTGTTGATTTTCAAATAGTTATATCTCTAAACATTTAATGTGAGGAATCCATTATGAGATGAGCAAAAGTGCTTACGTTAACTTAAAAGCTTGGCGTGGTAGAAATGCCTGTGTTGATGCACCTGCAACCAGGAATCTTACAAGTGCTGGAGAAGTTAACTTTTAAAATAGACAGAATGGTTACTTGTTGTCTAACTTAGTCTTGCATTGTTTCTTGTTTTGGATATTATTGTGCTACTGTGCAAACATACAAATCTTCTAGAGAAACTAAGAAAACTGTATGTACAGCTGTGTGATTATCTTCAGCATGTCTGAAGAAGTGACATCTAATTAATGCATCTGTGAGTAGACCTCATGCTTTAATTCTACAGGCCTTCTGTTTTTAAAAAGCCCTAACAGCTGATTGTCTTTCCCAAGTTTATGCACTATTAGGGCAATAAGCAATGGGCTTATGATTTGCATTGCTTAACTGTTGGGCAATGAATAATAGGCTTAGAGGTTTTCTTCAGAGGGCAGTGTGCTAATTTGAGGTATTCTCCAGCTGTGATGAATGACCTATCCCTGCAAACATGTTAACTTTGCACAAAGAATGATTTTGCACAGTCATTCAAAAACAAATGGGGCTGTAGCAGTTTTGCTGTATGAGTAAAATTGGATATTCTTTCATCTTTAAGGAGAAAATCAGAGTACACAAAGAGAATGTAAGTTTTAGTAATTTATTTTTATTTTGTAGTGAGGTTTCTGTAAAGCTTTTAAAAGTAACCACTTAAAGGCAGAAGGCAAGAAAAGGGGTAAGGGCTGAAGAAATGGACTCCTGGTGGAGTGCTGTTGTTGTGAACATACAATTTCTGTTAAGTATGATGATTATACTAAGAAAAATGGAGCTTTGTTATGTAACCAAGTAACTTCTAAATACTTTATATTTTTGTACTTTAAATATAACAAAAGTACAATAGTACACCCATTTGAGTCCTGAATGTACTTTTCCTGTCATGTCCCTTCCATGAAGAACAGAAAAGCTTGAAACAATCATTCACACGAAAAAGTGACATTTAAAAAACAGTCTTGTCTTGTTTATCTGGCACTGCTGAGTGCTGTTTCTGGAGGTTAGTTGTGGCAATTTGCCATTTTGCCTTTTGTGCTAGCCAAGTGATATTTTAACTAGGAAGTTGAGAAATATCCTGAGTTTCTGACAGGAGAAAATAGTATTTTGTGAACTTTGACTATGTGTGTGATAACCTCAGTGTAAGAGAGGCATTAAAAATCGTAGAGTAGGCTGGTCTCTGGTGTCAGTATGTTGTGTTTGATTTGAATTCCACATCCTCGGGGGAGCTTTCTTTCCACAGATTTTCTACTGTCTTCAGAAGTTACTCTTGGCATGTGTAAACATGATTCCCAGCAAGGCAGTTTTTCATATAAATTCAACTTTTAGGTACAGTGTGTTGATTGGTTATGAATGAAAACTGCACATTGTTTAAATGCTCTCTCTGCTGTATGCTCTTAGAGGCCTCATAAGGAGAGTGGGTCTGTGGATCTTATTGATGAATTGATAGCTGGCTCTTGTTTTTGCATTTTTTTGTATTGTTATAAATGCAAACAAGAGTAGCATGTAGGAGCAAAACCCTGTCTCACCTGCCAAGGGAAGGTAAACAACTTTTCTGTGCTCTAAGCACCTTATTTTGATAACGTTTATGCATCAACTCAGCATCCTGGTCTTTTTTATAGTCTTGGACTGTTACCTAGTGTAAACACGGAAGTGTCACTTCCAGTTGGAGCTTTCAAGATACTTTCCATCATTCGCAGGCAGTTGAAAAGCACTGAAAACCCTCTGAAGAGGATTTTGTTAAACATGGTCCAGATGGACAGAGCTGGCTTGCTAGTAGGTCTTTGCCAGCCTTTACTAAATAGTAACATATTCCAACTACCATAAGCATGGGTGAAAATGGTGGATAGGGTATCTTCTTCCAGTCTTCAGAAAGGTAGCAGAAAATATTACTAGTAAGGGTTTTATTACACCAAATGTTAACTGGCAAGCTGAGTTTATATATAGTTGTCTTCATTTTGAGAGGTTTGAAGGGGAATGGGGCAATGTGCAGAAATTAGCATGGTTTCAGAGGGTAAAATGTTCTGTCTTTGCAGTCCATTTGGCTGTCAAATTAAAGGTCTCTGAAGAGTCAGACTTCTTGAGATAGGAAGGTGGCAGGGGGAGAGATAGTCAGACTTCTTGACATAGGCAAGGTGGTCCTTGGAAACAGGGAGGGCAGACAGACAGCATGCTTAGACTCCCGCTGTGATTCCATAGCCTTCATCACCTTTGGTAAGTCCCCTCCAAATTTGGGATCGTGTGTTTTTATAAGATGTTTGAGTGTCTAGAAAATGTTTAGCCTCCGTCTGCAGGGCTACACCTCGTTATGTTTTCAAGTGTTGTGTTCCTCAGCCCAACAGGTTCCTGTTGTTTGCTGTTTTGATTTGGGTATTTCTTCCTTGCATAGTTGCTTTGTCTTGTTTTCATTGTACTTATAACAGTCTTTTCCCAGCTGTCATAGTTACACTTATTCAGTGGTCAATAATTGATTGCCAGTGACTTGCTTATAGACCTGATGTCTCTGTTTTCCACCTATACCAATACTTTAAGATTCTTGCCATTACCACATGCTTGAACTTCCCATCACAGCAAGAGACAGCTGGTACCATGTAGCAAGTTTTATGACAAGAGAAGAGTTCATCTTCTAAAGGCCACAAAAATTATACTCAGTCACAAGACTCTGCAGAGAAGATGCCATTCGTGTCTATTTATAACATATCTATGTATATTTATCAAAGGATCAAAAAGTTGTAGCAATTCTTCTGTTGACCTCCTGTAAACCTTGGGATCTTCATAGATTCCTCTCAATAGCTTATGAACCAGTTTTAAACTTTAAGGCTTTGCATTTATTTTTGGAAGAACTCAGTTGCAAACTTGGTGTGAGTCTGGGTTCTTCATTCCTGTCTTTGATTTTGCCAGCCTCTCTCTGCATCCCAAGTTTTATCTATCGCAACATTTAGGAATTTGTGCTTTACATCATATTGAACCATGAAATTCTGAACTTAACAGGGGTTTTTTTGTGCCATAAGCTTCAGGGATGAGGGTGCAAACTATTGATTTAGAGAACAAATAAAAAGTGTTGTGCTGATAGTAGCTCTAAGAATTTTTTTCCCAAATTCTTTCCTCGTAGCCTCTCTAAACAAAACAAAAGAATTTTTTACACTATCCTGGAGCTCTCACCGCTGCTTGATTCTTCCAACATGACACCAGACGACTGGGCCACAATTGCAAAGAAACTGAAGGTACTGTGGTGTGGGATAAGTTGTTGCTTAAATTAAAACCAGCAGCATGTATAGTATCCACTAATAATAGCATGTGTAGTACTTAGTGAGCGAAAACAATTCTGTTGTGCTGTACGCATATTTTTGTTTTTATAAGTGTTACGTGCCTCACGTAGTTACTGCAAAGTAGCAGGCACTGGGCTTGCAAAGCTTGCTGAATTCTTTTCCTTTAAAAATGTTGCAAACTGCTTGAACTTGTGCAGTTCTTCCAACGATTAGCCATGTTGTAATTCCATACAGGGAAATAAATAGGAAAATCTCAGCCGTGATCACATAAGCTATTTATATCTAGGTCGATAATTAAAGTCAACGCTTTAGAACTTCACTGTCCAATAATGTTGAATAAAATCCTTAGATGAAGGTGACTTAATTACAGGTTGCTTAGTCAAACATAATTTGAATGTTCAGGTATCTTACTAATGGGTTATTGACCTGGAAAATGTATTGTTTCTATGCCTTTCTTACTGTCGTACTCCAGATACAGACAGACCTGATTAGCTTTGGCTTTGCAGTCAGTAGGAAAATGCTGTAATGGTTAGGTTTCCCACACTGTAAAATGCTTAAGGCCTTGGGTATTTCTGCATATATAGAAAAATTCATTCATCCTTCTCTAGATAAGAAAACAATGTCCCTGTGTCTGGACTTAGCTGTCTGTTTTTAAGGAAGTAGAAGCATTTTAAACACTTCACATCAGGAATTCATATACAGCCGTTAGAAATAGCTAACCATGGGCCCAGTAACACTGCTTTTGCATTCCTGCTCGCCCTGTGATAGTGGGCTTTATAGTGTAAATTGCCTTCTTCAACCAAGCTGGAGCAATGCCTGCAAATGGTATAAAAATAATGCAGGCAGTGATGCTGAAGATTAGAGTCTTTCACTGTTAGGTCCTGTAATCCTGAAACTACCAAACTGGGAATGGTGCTTCTTCTATTGAATGCATCTTGCCAGGGCAGAGAAGAGATGGAGCTGGTGTATGGGTGGAGAACCTCTAGGATAGAATAGGGGTGCAGCCCAGCGCCAAGTCAGCAATCCCGTGCTGAGGAAGGGAGGATTTACATTTCTTCCTTAACTGCATGGCTTTTTGTTTGGGTTTTTTTTTTTCAAAGAAACGTTTATTCCTTGTACACACAATGCAACTTCTCTGTCTACAGAAATGTTGAGTATGTGTAACCAAAGTGAAAAGTGCTGAGAAGTAAATAAAACAACTCTTTCAGCTGCCTGGCTTATGCATAGGCACTGCTCCTTAGTGTTCATCTGGGACACGTACGTGGCACGTGTGTAACGTGCTGATGACTTTCCAGAATGAAACGCTAAAGTTTTTGTGGGATGTCTCCTTAATTGTCAGACTGATCTTTTTGCATCTAATTAGGTTCATAAGGCTGAGAACATTTGTGAGTGCACTGAGTTAGAGAGCACAAGTGGCTTTCTGTGATTCCAGCACTTCTCAAAACTTACCTTGTTGGTGCATTGGTGGATAACTCCAGCATGCTTTGTGCATCACGCTGTAGTTTGGCCTGAAGAGAGATCTTGCAACACTGGCTGTTGTTGTGCCTGAAACTTGCAGTAGGTAGCGACATGTAGGCATGAGTATCAGTGAAGAAATAGCAAAAGGACAAGTTGAAATCTGCAGGTGAGTTTGGAGGTGACCTTATCAGGAGATGCCAAACGTGTGTGCCTACTGTAGCATAAGAAGTAGAATTAGGAAGAAATTGAACTATATAGCAACCCTCCTTTTTTCCACCCCGTGCTGCCACTGGTTTAACTTCTTTGTAACCCTTTCTCTGTTACCAAATCACATCAAGAGGTATCAGTGCCTCTTACTACAATGCTCCTCAAATACAGGAACAAATTTCTTCTTCCCTCCAAAAGTCAGCAGATAACTTTATTCCAACAAGATGAACTGTCTCATCTTTGCTAACGCTAAGAAAAATTCCTGGGTGGAATTGTATGTAGATTACAGTTATGATAACATTCCTTTTTGTATTTGTTCATGTCTGATAGGCTAAGGGACTTCTCAAAAGGCAGCAAGTGCAGGTGCCTTCCCAAAGAGCGAGAAGCCCTTTGCTCCAGTTCTGCTTCAGGGCGGGTACTGCTACAGGGAGGATGACTTCTGAACAGGAGAGGGCGCTCTTACACTGGCAGTTTGCCTGTCCACCACCGGGATTAAATGAACTGGATTTTTTGTGTGTGGTGATAGCCTTGGTTGCCTAATCTGTTCCTGTAAATGCTGTAATCCCTAAAGTAAAACGGCAACAAAAATCAGACTATACAACTAATTTGCATATGTTAACATTCCTGTTTAAAGCCATTGCTAAGCTTTTCTTAATTAGCAGTCTTCTGGTCTTAAAATGCTCATTAATATGTATAAATAGAGGAAGCTTTTTGGCTGTCTCATAATTAGAATTACTGGCTCTAGTGCTTAGTGTCCTATTAACCCTTAACTGTCTTTAAACAGAAAACAGGGTAACTTTAGAGGAACTATGTGTGTCATCTCCTTTAAAGTATAGTGCTGTAGCTTGCATCAGTGAAAGTCATGCAGGATGTACCTCACTTGCTGATGCCTGTGCATGGCTCTAACAGTGTGAAAACTGCCTCTCCGTCTGCAGGAACACTATGAGAAGTATGATGGTTTTGTGATACTTCACGGCACTGATACCATGGCCTATACAGCTTCAGCCTTATCCTTCATGTGTGAGAACCTGGGTAAAACTGTTGTTCTGACAGGATCTCAGGTAAATGACCTTATATGAAGTTGAAAGCCTCACTTTTTGTTTTTATATGCCAAACTAGTAGTATCCTGATTATCACTGATCAGTTGAATAGTGCAGAGCAGTTCTCTGGCCAGGACAAATGGCCACATAGAAATTAGTGAGCTGAGAATCACCAGCTGAGAACCTGCCCCATAATTTTATCATTAATGACTTTACAACTCTGTACCAAAGCAGACAGTAGTTCATTATGGCTGGAGCCAGATGCTTCAGAGAAGGATACAAGAGCCTGTCACTGGCCATTGTGTATTAATTGGTTTATATACGAAATCTTTCTAGCCTCAGGTGGCTGCTGGTTGTTAGCTGCTTTTTTTCCTTCTAAACCTCTGAAGCTTATTACTTTTAACTTCACCAGTGGTTATCCAATCTCAGGTTACTCATTGTTACAGTCTTTATCTTTCTTTGGTTTTTTGTAATCTAAGCATTAGATGTGTGTTTGATCATTTCTATTCCACAAAGCATCAAACATGATTTGTTTCCTTTCCTCAAAAGACTGCATGTATTAATTTTCATTCTCTTAGCTGATCAGCCCTTTGCATACTGTCTGAGGGGGAGGGGTTGTCTTACTAGACTAGCATGCTTGAGTGTAAAATGCAGCTCTAATCACAAAGGAGAGATGAAACAATGTGCTATAAAATTACCCTCCCCCATCTCATAACTTCCCTTTCATATGTGGTCTATTTGAAGTAAAAATACAGTAGTCTAGGAAGGAGTAGGCTCCCACTTACTGTCTTGACATGGGTCAGTCTGGTTGTGATACATCATATTCAAGGTTTTGCTTTCTCTTTGGCTATATTGCATCTGTATGATCTAGCAATGGAGCAAATTATTTATTTCCTTTTTTTTTTTCCACTGCTGAAAGGAGCTCTGACTCTAATAATAAAGAGGCAATCTGAAAAGGCATTGAAGTCATCACTCAGCAGGCCAAATTTCTGGTTTTAATCTTGCCCTTTTCCACCAGTAGTAATCTGCTGGCTCAGTTTTTCTGTACTACGAGGGAAGGTGGTGCAAGAGAGCTGTTTTGGAGACTGTAGTGGCTGTTCTGTGTGTTCTGGGGCTGTTGTTCTTTCTTCCTCTGTACAGGCACTTCTCCCATGCTCAGTCACTTTAACTGTGCCTGCTTGCTATTTTTTTAATTTTTCTCGAATCAGTCTTTTAATCTGCCTAATCACACCAGGACCATCTCTATATTGGCTTTCGAACACTTAAATTACAAAAAGTCCGTTAAGCAGAAAGGGAAATCCTGCTATAGTCTTACAATAGTTTGGGTGAAGAAGCTAACTTTATTTTTCAAAAGCCGTTGGTAAATTATTCATATACTTGTATTGCTTCAGCTGGACTCTCTTCTCAGCTGTGTATGCTTTACGTGAAGGACAAAATGTAATATCCGTCTCTGCTCTTCAGGTGCCCATATATGAGCTGCAGAATGATGGCCGAGACAACCTTCTGGGGGCGCTGCTGTTAGCTGGGCAGTTCGTGATTCCTGAGGTCTGTTTGCCTGTGAGAACTGCTTCAAGAAGCCGCTTCTCTTCCTTTAGTCAGGACATGTACTTACACACTCAAAATATCTGGTGGGCAGTAAGGGGAAAAAATGGATTCTGCTGAGGTAACAGGAGCTCGCACGGCAGGGCACATGCTGTTTGCTCGTATTATATATTTTACCTACATATGAGCTGTAAAGGCTACCAAGTCTGGAAGGCAGCTTTCAGCAGACTTGAAATCGGCGTTTCCCTTGCAAGTAGGAGGGACCTGAAATGTTTCTAAGTAAACTTTTCACTGAAAGTCTAAAGTTGCTCTAGGACTGGCTCTAGTTTCTGAAAACTGAAGTGTCGGGGATGCATGGAATGGACATGGAAGTACTTATATGGTTTCAGCACCCTGCCTTTAAAGAACTTTGTGCTGTGCAGCCCAAAAATTAGAGAGAAAATTGCTCATGTTACACTTAATTTGACTTCTGCCATGCTCCCAGCGCAAGTTCTTGTAAAACAACAGTTATAGCTGGCTGTCCAAGTTCTTCATAACTAATAACAACTTTGAGGTATCTCTTTTCCTTCAAATTCCAATTGACAAACGTTAAGGGACTTGAGAAGAAGCTTAATTGTGTATGTGTGGCAACTCTTTTGAAAGTTACCTTCGTTTTGACTAGGCTTTTAGTTAAAGTTTTGGACTCTGAATTTGGTTATAACCAATGGACTTATTAAATACTCTACACTGTTTCTTTGGTCTGTTTCTGAAGTGGAGTCTGGCAGATTTGCAGTCTCCTAGACTATGCCTCCTAAGAGGATTATAGACTAGTTAGCTCTTAACTTGTTTTGTTCATAAATTCTTAAGCCAGTGTGACAGATACACCAACTCTTCTTGAAAGGATAAGAGCTGTAGACATCTCCTAGGCTCTGAGTTTCTTTAAACATTCAGAAAACTATAAAGGATGAACTACAGTATTTATCTACTGAATCTTTTAATTACTGGCTTATTCATAGACCTGTTTCTTTACTTGTCTTGCAGGTGTGCCTGTATTTTTATAATAAACTGTACAGGGGAAATAGGGTGACTAAGGTGGATGCTGGGAGTTTCAATGCCTTTTCCTCACCTAACCTGCCTCCACTTGCAAATGCTGAGGTTGATATTACAAGTAAGCAACATCATCTCTTAAGCCTTGTAATTTATGCCACATGCAGTAGAACTCTAGCTGAAAAGAATCTATGCCTATGTAGCGTAAAATGCTGTTTTTAAACTCAAATATCTTTGAAATCCCTGTAGCTTGACTCCACTTCATCTGCTCTGAAACTGTTTAAATATTAGTAAGACTGAGAATTTGTGACTCAACTGCATTTATCTATTGAATATAGATGTGAGCCAGGCTGACTTTGAATAAGGATCCAGACTAACCAGAGGGAATGTTGCCCCTGCGTAATGAAAATGCTTGCTCTGAAGATAAAAACGAGGGAGTGAGGAGTGAAAGAACAAAGAGTTTAATCTTGTTAATGACCATGCTGGGTTCTGAAATCGGGCAAAAGAGTAATTGCAGAGTACTGGTAGCTTCAACAGATTCTCTGTTTGATGCCTGTCATTGTGTAAAATGTTTTACTGGATATTTTACAGTGCCTGTCTAAACTGCAAGTATGCTGAAGACAGCCGACACAGAATATGTGATGTGATGTGTGAAGTTGGGTTTTTTCCTTCAAACTTACTCAGGCTCCCTGTAATTTCTAAGGAGGAAGAAAACTACATGAAGATTTCAGGACCCATTTGCAAAGTCATTCACACATGGATGTCTGTTCTTGGATAAATGGCACCCTTTCTTTGGGGAGAAGAGACACATTGGGAATATAGCCAAATAAGGAGTTGCCAGAAAACCTAGTAGAAGGCTGTGTTAAAAATGATAACGTACTATGCAAGCTGCTTTGGATAGGCTACGTATATTAACCCTGTGCAACTTGGTCTAGGTGATCCTGCTCTGGCAGGGGGATTGGATTAGATGATCTTTCTGAGGTCCTTTCCATTCCCTAACGTTCTGTGATTCTGTGAAAAAGGAGTAGGACTTTGTGAAAGTCTCTGTTATTACAAAAAACAGGAATGCGAGGGGGTTCCCAAATTCTTTTGCTATGTGCTGTTAGTGGAAACCTAGCATTGTGCCATGCAGTGTGCCACTCTGGATGGTTTCTGCCACTAGAGAGAAGCATTCTGAAGTTTGGAAAAATAAACTTAGCCCTTCAGTGTAGTGAGTGGGAGTTCCTTTACAAAGCTGCGGGATCAAAGTGTGTTTGTAGCAGTCAGATATAAAACTAGCAAGTCTGTGAAATACTGTAGTGGTCTGTAAGAGATATCTCAGGTGGAGTCTGCCACTGTTGCCATCACTGTGCTGTATCAAATATGGGTTATCTGACATCAGAAGAAATGCTGTCAGTTGATTGTTGCAGTAAATTGGGGAGAATCTTATTTCTTGGGTTTTTACGAACCACATCAAATATAGGGTATAAATAAATCGTATTTACTGACTGATCAATAATGAAATCGCGCTGCAAATTGCATGCTATTTCTCTCTTGGATTTGAGTGAACTGCTTTGTGATTCCTTGTGTATAGCAGAAAAATGAGAAAGTTACAAAGTACTTCCCTTTGCCCATATTGGGTCCCTTTATCTTTTCAGTAGAATGGCCCATTGAGATCAGAGGGGATTTCTGATTTAAAAACTGATGGTGTGATGGACTCAATTTTTATTTGTTTCAGTTGATTACCCAGTTAGGGTGGCATCATTTATCGAAGATAACAGTGTCAGTATTGAAGGATTGTTTCATTTTGAAAAAACACCGTTTATTTTGTGAGCAATCCACAAGTGCTGCTTTATTTTGTACAAAGTAATGGTTTGAAACATCACTCTCTCCCTTGAGCTTGCTCATACAATCCTCATTTGGAGTTTTCATGGAGACAAGGAACTGCTTGAGCTTTCAAAACCAAACCAATGTAACATCTTCCAATTTTTTTTCTTTCAGATGACTTTGTATAATATCTCTGTCTTCCTGTAGACAGGACTGACTGTAGAAGGGGCTGCCTATTGCTGCTTCAGCATTATGAAAAGCAACCTGAGGACGCCAGAAGGAATAGGCCATGTGCAGAAAACCTTCTGTAGGCTTCCTGTTTTGAACAAAACTGGGAATGAAAATTCCAGAGGAGGAGAGGGGGAGCTTTGACGTGATGGGGAGAGTGAGGAGCATAATAGGATCATGGAGTCCATATACAGAAATGGGGAGAGGACATGCTGTTTGAGACTAGGGATACCAAATAAAAAACAACCACCTACTTCAGAGCCAGAGTGGAGAGGGTGGAGCTTAAGTCTACTTCCCTTCCCTACCCTAACTTCATTGTTTTATGTCCATTTTTCACCATGTTCTCTGAGGCTCAGTCTGTTACTAATCCTATAACCTGGCTGTGCTCTTGGCCAGATCCTTAACTGTTAGAAACCTCCAAGAGTCCTGCTTTCCAGTTTTAGGTGGGCGAGTGTGTCAGCTTCCTCAAAGCTTTCAGTTTAGCACAAGAAATTCCTGTAAGAAGTGAAAAATTGTAGCCCACTGCTGAGATGAATGGGAAACCCAATGTTGATGGGACATACTTTTGCAGCAGAATCAGAAACCTCTGTATGAAATGGGCAATACAGGAATAACAAAAAACCATTTCTAAAATCTTAGTGCTCATCAGATACAAGACCTTGCTTGCCATATGGGAGAAATATAGGAAAATAGAAGAGACAAGGACTATTTCACTTGAAATATGTAAAGAGTCTCAGTATATTTCATAACTGATTACTCTTCTGTGTTCTCAGTTGTTCTGATGAAGCAAATGTGAGACTTGCTTTGTTACCACAGCTAGACTTTCATCATCACACATGCATGTAACTTCTGGGAGTGGCGCACATGTGTAGGACATGTACGATGGGAAGCATAACTTGTGTGTGAACAGAGCCCGTGTGACTGCGCGTGCAGACACAGTGCAGCAGGTTAGAGGGCCCTTTTGGGCTTGTCTACTCATCAGTCTCTTTAGAGGGAAGGTATTTGGCACTGGCCAAGTCTATGTCTTGGTTGGCTCTTCTGGTTATTTATAGTAAAAAGCCCAGGTCGTTTACGCGTTAAGGCAAATTCCAGCTCTCCTCACTGCAGTGCTTTTGCCCTCCCCTTGCCTTGCAAGTAGGCATGTTGGTTCTTGCAATGGCACCATTCAATTTAAATATTAATTTCAAAAGGTGTGTGTCAATTGTTTTAGAACAAACTGCCAAAAAAGGGGATCTGTGTTTGTTGGCCTGTTTCAGAAATTTGCACCCATAGGTTGGCCTGCACTCCCCACCCCTTGGCTGCTGCTGTGAATCGTAATGAAGGCCGTGGCAGCTTATATAATGGTAGGGCTCGTCTGTATCCCTTCAGAGGAGGATGAGAAGAAAGCACTGCTGTTTGTCTGGAGTTCTGCAATCACGAAAAGCTGTATTTCTTGTTTGATTTCATAACTCGGAGTTCAGTCACCACTCCTAAGGGAGGTGTCGCTCCTAGTTGCCGCTCTCATTTTCTAAGTTGAAACCTGCATTGTGGCATGAGTGCTGTTGAACCACCGGGGGTTTTTGCTGCTTTCTGGACTGTGCAGAGCTGTTTCTCATTTTATTTTTAGGTCGGGTTGTTGTGTTTTCAGATCTGATCCTGTGTCTGTGTGTGAGAATAAAGCTGAATAAGATGAGGATGTCTTGTTTGAGGTACAGTTTTACAAGCTGTAGTATTTGGTAGAGAGGGAGAGATTTGAAATAGCAATCTTGTTGATGTGGTGATTTTATACGGTAGAATAAACTAAATACCGTAATATCTTGAATGCAGTCTCCTTGAATGACGCAATCTTTTTGTATCCCAAGCCATTTTGGATACAGTAGATAAATAGCCATGACAACTTTATCTTTTCTGTATAGCTTTAAACACTTTCCAGTGTGCAACTGTAGCAGCTAGCTTACGCTCGTTCCTCAGCTTTGTGTCCGTAGTTAAGTAACGTAGTACCCTGTGTTGGTTACACTCTTCACAAGCGCAGGCCATCCAAATCAGAGCAGGTGTCCTGCCTTGTACCAAACCCGAATCTCCTGAATTAGTCACTCTTATTCATAGGATAAGAAACTGTTAATGAACGCTAATATAGACAGGTTTTTGTCTTACTTGAGAATTTCAGTGGTTCCTAAGACTTTTGGGGATGTTTTATTTAACAGACTGCTGTGTGGTGTGACTGTAGGCCACCATACGTCTGTTTCATTCAGTGCAGTGAAAATGCCTGAACTTAATAGTCTTCCTTTTTGGTGATGCAGTCTTTGAAATGAAGGATGAAAAGGGTGTATTCTACAATCTCCTGCATGGTGCTCTGCCTCACAGTACTTCTGAGTAAATCTGAGATGAAGTCAAGCTTTTATGTACGTTTGCCTTTTGTTCTGCCTTTTGGAGTCATTTGTCTAGTGGGAAACTGACATCTGTGGAGTCTGCAGTACCAAATATGTTATGAAAGCAGATGAGGTTCATGACCAAGAGAATGTTATCTCAAGGACAGTCTTTAGTTCTTTGTTGCATATAATTTGGAATTACATTGCTCTACTACGTCTGCATGCATTACATTTATATTAAAGATTATTTTAGAGCATGTTCCAGGAGTCCAGGTGTAGGCCTGGTGTAGATCTGACATCTGAACCTATTCTCTGATCAGCTTGGTCTTCTACTTTTGGGAGTATCTTAGTGATCCATGCCAAGGCAGGTTTCCTCAGTTCATTCAAGTTCATTACGGGCATTAGGGATACTAGTACTTGGTGCACTTAGTCATATGCATTTGTGAAGTTTTGGCAGGGAGTCCTAGCTTATGAAGGATAAAGGAAAGAGAGCTCTGATTGCAGTTTTATTGCCATCCCTTGCAGAAGGCTGCTTTTAAAGAATTAATCCCTGTGTTAGAAGGTTGGATTTATTGCTAAATGCTGCTGCTTCTTGAAGTGCAGTGCCCATGAGTAAACATGATTATTAATCAGTCAGGCTTACAAACCTCAGTCAAAACAAATGTATGGTTTTCTGCAGTCACCAGTGTGCCTCCTACAAGTCTTTCTAACTGGAAAGCTCATGGAGGCCTTCAAAAAGTATGTGGCTCTCTACTGAATCCAACCGGGTGGTTGCAGAACCACGCTGGCCAACTTAGCACAGAGAAACTGTAGAAATGGTCTATATTTCTGTTCTACCATTCCCAGGGCATTGAGTCCACGTGCTGAAATGTGCCTGTTTGGACAAACATGATTCTGTGAGTCTGCGATTCCAAACCAACTGCTTGTGACCTGTTTAACATCGTGCAGTATGTTTTTAGAAAGAACTAGCTCTCATTAATGGCAGGGCATCGCAACAGGAAGAAGAAGTTGGTAGTCTTATAGGAGACTGTCCTGACTTAATGGATTTTGTAATTTTTATGATCTCTGGCAATGGGGCAGTACAGTAGGTTTCACTGGAGACTTTTAAGCATACTCTGCATTTTATTTTATTCTTTTTGCAAATGGCTGTCTGCTGATTGCAAGAGATTGCAACAGTAATTGGTGTGAGTAATGCTCCGCATGGCTGAGAGCAAGTCAGTATTATGCACGCCAATCTTTTATCTGTCCTGCTGCTTGGGAGTGTTTTCAAAATCTAAAAAGCTTAAATCATGAGGGGGAAACAGGTAGGTCTACGGCATGTTCAGGTTTCATTGAAGCATGACATACTGACCTGTTGGCTGCTGTTAAACCTCTTGCACTGCCTTCCTTGTAGATGCTGTCAGCACTACCAGTGCTGCCCTACTACACTGAAGTAGTAAAATTTTGAAATCAATAATGCATGACTTGGCTTCTAATAATGAAACACAAACAAACTATTAGTTACACAGCTGGCTTCTGGCTCTAAGTGTATAATCAGCCTTAATTGAATCCTTGCTATTTTATGTAATTGTTAGTAGCTACCTAATAAAGTCTGAAGGTGATTAGCAGCAACAGTTAACTGCATTTGTCGTCTCTTGTGTCTGGGAAGACGAAAGTCTGTTTTCTAGACATGATTCGAGGCTGGTATCAGGCCAACGACATAACAGTGAAGTTCAGGTCACTGTGTGACAAGTAAATATCTCACCTATGCTAGATCTGCACAGCACTCTGTTGGTTGACACACTCTGTGATCTGGGAGAGTTGGTGCTAGCAGGTCATTGTGAACCCCCCAAAAAAATCTAGTACTTAGATGCTTTTCACAACTATCAGACTTCTATTTTGAAGAGTTTTACAGCATTGTGCCTCATAGATCATCCTGATCATCAATGGTCATTGAGCTAAAATATCCATTTTTTAAGCCTTTGGCTAGAAAACACTGAATTTAGAAATACTGACTAATACTGATACATATCAGAATCTGTAATGTTTTGGAATTAAAAGTAAGATGTAACACAGCTGAGCCTGACCTAGATCTGCACTTGAAGATGCATTTTGTGACACCTAATAAATAAGGTGTGTTAGATCATCTGCAGTCACTGCTGTCTTAAATGGGCATTTATTTTCTTTTTTTTAAATATTGTGTTGACTTTAATGAATCCCCTACTTAAGAAACAGTTTTAAAGACAATGCTTTAAGTATTACATGCTTGCAAGTGCACTTAATACTATGGTTTAATATTAAATTAAAAAAGGCCTTTTCTCTTAACAGTAAACTGGGAAACGGTGTGGAGAGCCAATACAAAGAAGAAATTTCAAGTTCACACCAATATGAACAGGAATGTTGGGCTTCTGCGACTCTTCCCGGGAATCACTGTTGCTGCTGTAAGTGTCACCACTGTGTTTTTGGAAGTGGGTGAAGTGATGCTCAAATAATTGATTAGTTATCTGCAGGGTGGAAGCTACACTGTTCATAGCAGTTATGGGGGTTTTGGGGGAAAAGGAAAGGATCTGTCTTTTTCCGATAAGTGGTTTTTGGAATATCAGAGCATTCAAAGACTATTTTCATATGCCATAAACTATTGGTAAAAGATTTTCAAATGTCTTTTGTCTAAACTACCTGGGCTCTAAAACTTTCTTATCAGGGCTCATGGATAGGTCCAGAGGGCTTTTCTAAACAGTTGCAGGCTACAGTGTCCATGGCAATGCTCTCTTGCTGCATGTCAATCCTATTAATGGATATGTTGTCAAAGAATACACAGTGTGATGGGTGAAAGGGACAGAGAGTGTTCCTCTAACTTTGTTTTTAAGGTTCATTTTGTCTCACAGTGATGGTTAACATGGCTATCAGCATTCATACAGACCTGAAAAAGAGAAATGGAATTTTGCTGCTGAAAAAGAAGTGGGAATTTTTTTGTAGAACTGTGGTATTAGGTAGATTTGTCTTTAAGTTTTTGTTTAATGTGAGTTATATTAAATTGACAGGTCTTTTGTGACTACTGCCATCTTTAATTGAATCCAGTAGTTTAAGCAGAACTCCTCACGTATGTTACCATTATTTTTAGGTGAATGTGAACAGATGGAAAGGCAGAGGGCTGGTATATTTGCGGTAATGTCCAACTGCATATTTAGCCTCATGGGGGCTTACAGTTTATTGTATTTAGCATATGTCATTAGCAAGAAAACAGTTTGGTTCTTTAAAATATATCCTCTAGGAAGAGGCCTTTGCTGGACATTCTGTTGGTGAAGTACAATAGCAACCTCATCAACAACTGGCCCGGAATGTATTAAAGCCTTCTGTTTTTTTCCTTGCCTTAAGTCAATTGGATTTTGAGTTAAAAAAACTCCAAGCTTCATTGAATGTTCTTTCTTGAAAGGTGAGACACACTCTCTCTTAGGCAGACATTTGTTAGCAAGACCCTCTGCTGAAGTAACAAATCTGGACAGGGGTTCTAATCTTATTTAATAACTCTACACTTATTTCATAAGTGTAAATCTACCTTCTTTGCTTCGTCTTGGTGCAGTGCTATATAGCCTGTTAATGGCTGTTGAACGATAGCATCCTTTTTCACACTAAGGTCATGACTCTAGAAAATAGTTTGGTTTAAAATCTGTCCCCCCAGGAATTTTAAAGAAAGCTAGAAAGTGAAATTTTATTTTTTTTTTTTTAAGTTTATCCTGTAGTTTCAGTTACTGCAAAGGGGGAGCAGAGAAGGGCATGAGAAGTCTGTAAAGCATGAGTCTGTGGGACTGTAACAGCAATTAAATGACAGTTTTAAGAACTCTGCCAAACATGAAAATCTTAATGTGACTTAGAGACCTTTTGTGTATTTTTCCTGCCTTGTTTTCAAACAGGTGAAAGCATTTCTTCAGCCTCCAATTGAGGGTATTGTGCTTGAAACCTATGGAAGTGGCAATGCCCCAAACAACAGAGAAGACTTGCTGGAAGAACTAAAGAAAGCAACTGAACGAAAAGTCGTGATTCTAAACTGTACCCAGTGCTTACGAGGATGTGTTAAAACAGTCTATGCAACCGGGCAGGTAAGTGTTGTACAATGAGTTCAAACTGTACTGCTGTGTAAAGAAACATTGCACCAGGACAACTAGACCGTGTACTTCCAGTAGTCCCTGCGTATAATTAGCTGTAAAGATACTGCTCATAAAATAATCTAACTGAAAAGTCATCATCTGCAAGCATTTAAATATACGTAAACAAGGTTCTGTTACTCCTACTCTGACTGATCATTAACAGTCAGCTGAAGTTCCAAACTCGTGATTGCTTGCTCCTGTCGTGTGCAACAATCCAGGAAAACTTGTATTAGATTGGTCATCTCTTCCAAAGGGGTTCCTCTGAGCTTGAAGCTAGCTTAGAGGTCTAGTGATTAAATAGAGTAGTATTTGATAGGCTAGCAATTACTTAGCTGCAGTGTAAGAACATCCAGAAAACCTGCAAATCCAAGTAATATCAGAAACCCCATTTTTTATTTGACTGTAAGTAAAATTGAATTCAGTATGTAAGGAAGCATCTCTCTTGCAGAATGGAAATCCATTGTGTTGACTCATGAAGGCTTACAGCAGGCTTTATGTAGATACTGCTCATATTCAGACCATTTTGTAGTGAGTTTCTTAATTGTATATGAAGACGTGACTTCACTAGGACTACTAAGAGCTCAAAGCCATGTGAGAGTGTTGCGTGTGGTAGTATGAAAAAAGCTGGTTTAACTGGCCTTTGTTAAAAATGGCTAGCCATTTATGGCTAAGAGGCTCTGCCAGAGGGTGACTAATCCCCTTTAGACACCTGATTTTACTGGGACCAACCACCCATGTGGCAGAGCCAGACCCTTCATTGACTGTAAGGCAAATCTAGATACTCTATCCTGGTGCTAAAACTTACCTCTTTTAACATTGGTTTTGACACAGATTTGAATTCTGTTTTCTTCAAGAACACACAGTCTGTTCTGAGGAGAAAGGTTGCAAGAGTTTCTTTCCACCTCTTCATTATCCAAACATGGTATTTCCTGATGCGGGCAGTCATTGGGCATTGATACAATTTTTTGTGTGTCACTTAATGGAGATGCTTTGAGAAGTGAGGTACTAACTTGTGCAAAGATCCTGTGATCTGTAGCAAATACAATAAGAAATACGTGGGTTGTGTAGAATAGTTCAAGTGGAAGGAAGGAAGCAGTTAAGTCAATAAGACATGAAACAGTTTTTAAAAACAACAAAATGAAACCTAGCCTTTATATGATCTTTTGCTTGAAACGAGCTTCTAAAATGTGTGGGGAAAAAGCAAAAAAACTTTCAGATTTCTGGTTAAAAGAGTCTCTAATTAGACACCTCTAAAATGACTTGTTGTACGTTGGTCCAGACTGTCTATATGCTGAATTTAAATATTCTGCTTAGGTCTTTCTGAACCACGGTAAGGCTGTATGGAAATGTGTTCAGTCCCGGCTTCCACTTTTTGTATGCAGCATGTATTATGTTGCTTCAGCATCCAGTGATGGAGGCTGCATTGTTTTCTTGGCATCAAGTAGCCAAGTCCTACAAAATGACTTTATACTTGTTCTTTCATTGCCTTCCCATAAGGAACTGTTCAGCGGAGGAAGTATCATGGGTGAAAGATGCTGTAATGTTAAATTTATTTTGATTTTTCTTTAAATAAAGACTTTCACAGGACTTTTCATATGGCTATGCCATATTTTACTTGTTCAAGCTAGCCAGGTGAGTCTACTGAGTCCTTGATTTCTCTTGAAGTGTTTTGCATTAACCAGATGTCTGGCCTCTGATCCGTTGGCACAGTAGAAACCTAAATTTGAGGGGACTGTAGGTATAGAAAGGAAGCTGGGAAATCCCTTCCTCCTCCACTTTTCCAGGGTCTCTGAAAAAGCCCTAACTGCTCTTTGGCTAGCTTGGCAATACAGACTTTCTCACTTTCTCTGTATCCTACAGATTTTTGAAAATGTTAGTCTGGGGCTTTCAGAGGTGCTTAATGAGCTGATTAAGACTCTGTACAAGTTTAAAACGTGTAGTTTATATACAAGGTGTGTAAAAGTAAAATGCGGTTTGAAGAACCTGTTGTAAGATACTTAACTGTGAGGCATCACATTAGGTCAAAGATGACCTGTGGTTTAGAGAAGTGCAAACGTTTGCCCAGGTGCAATACAGTGAGAAGACATCTGAAATCTCCTTTGCCTTTGCTGTCTTGCTCACTGCATACTTACAGGGCTTGCTGTCCGCAGCAAAAATCTTACTGCTTTTTGCTTTTGTTCAGATGGTGTGGGGTTTTTTCAACTACTGGAAGGATAAGTTAAAAAGGTCGTCTTTTTCAGTTGTTCTTGTCAGAACTGTGTAAGTTACATATTTTAGTTGCATGTCCTGAATCATACACTGCTAGTACAGCCTGAAAGGATCTGAAAACACTCCTGCTGTGAGCATGCTGTAGTGCTGGAATTCATTCAAAGCAATGCCCCATAAAAGAATGGTAAATATGTCTGTGTGAGAACAGCCTACTTGGCAATGTTCAAAATGCCACTAGGTTAAAATAGAGTAACTGCAGCTTTTCAATAAAGGCAATCTGACAACTCTGCAGATAGCTGATATGGACCTGTAATCTTTCCCTTTTAGCATAGTAAGTGACTGTGGCCAGCCTTTGGATGAATTCTTCAGTGTTACTGCATGAAAAGGAATTTGAAGTAAAAGACAGCTGGCTTTATTATTTGCTTGGTATTTGGTAACTAAAATGACAGAAATTACAGTGGCCGTAAGAGGAGGAAGAGAGTGCAGCCATGGCTGTGTAGTGTATTCTATGCAGCTAGCTATTCATCATTCATATATATGTTCTGTTCACACAGATAGTTCTGAATTTTATGCTAATTGGACTCATTATTCTTTTTCATTCAGACTCTCGCTGATGTTGGGGTAATTCCTGGAGGTGATATGACACCAGAGGCAGCCCTAACTAAACTATCATACACACTCAGCAAGAATAATCTTAGCTGGGAGGAGAAGAGGCGGGTGAGTATTTCAGCATGACCTTGAGAGGCTCAAACTTTCTCATCTACTGTACTAACTTCTGCTTAGACGAACGCCTTGAGCTTCTCTCTTGCATTTGAACGCAGTTGGTTCCAGAGCTGTAAAGTGAATGCCATGGGGATTTTTTTTTTTTTTTCATTCAGGAAGATACTGTTAGGCAATAAATGTATGTAGATTGGGAGAGAAAAAAAGAGTTCTTTGCGTAAGTCAGTTGAAACCATTATTGAGGCATAAAAATGCTATCCTCAGATGGTAGTAGTATGCCTTGGACATCCCTGAACTAAAATCCCTATGTGGAAATTTGTATGTGAGACAGAATCCTAGCCCTGCTGAAGTCAGCAAAGATCTTGTCATTGATCTTACTCTGGCAAAGATTTTATCCAAGACTCATTCGCTTAAAGATAATTCTGAAAAATAAATATTGCCTGAAGCCTCTTCCTTTAGAGCATTACTCATGACACTGTTAGACTTTATTTTTCAAAGAGAAAATACACTTCACCAATAAATAAGTAGAACATTGTTGCAAGAACCAATTGTAACTGTTTTTACAATCCTAACTCCTACCATGGTTTTTCCCCTTGAATTAAGTAATTATATGTCATGTTCTTTTTATACAAGGAACATAAATCTCTGAATTACATAGGGGAGCAGCAGTCTGCAGGACTGCATTGTTTCCCTGTGCTTATATGCAGTGAAATCATAATCCTGACACTTGGGGAGATGACTTAATGAATCACTCTCTAGACTTCAGCACTGAATACACGTGTGTAGCTTATGATGGTGTCTTTTTTTATTAAAACGGAAACAAATTTTGAGCATTATTTCACGCTCAGTAGCTTCCAACCTGTAGCAGCTCAAGACACACTGGAAGGGCCACTGGCCACACTCGAACAGTTTCAGACTCTGAGATTTCAGTTGTTTGCTAAAGCTGTTGCTCTGAAAAATTAGAGAAGGAGGAGCTGTGTATTTCTTCTGTGAGGATGGCAAGAGCACACTCTGCACAAGGACATGGTTGACAAACAACGTAATGCTGTGTGAAGAGCAGTGGTATTGCACACGTTTGTGTACGTGCACTTCAGAAACTGAGGTCCTTCACTGATGCCCGCGTGGTACACTCACTGACCCTGGATCATACATGTACTATCCTGCTTTTTCAGTGGAGGCTTTAATCTTCTTACACAGAGGACTATTTGACCTGAGACAGGAGAAACCTTTTCCAGCTGGCTCATGCCTAAGTTAAATTTTAATATGAAATGCAGATTGGTGAGGTGAGATAGCTGACTTACTCAGGTGAGGACTGGGGGTAGGATGTTTCAGATACCACTGGCACAAGGTATTTCTGCATCTTCGTGTGCTGCCCTTCAGAATATGTTGCTCAGCCTTTTTGTGCTGGGATCTCCCTGACATGGTTAGAAAAACAAAACGCTTTTGCAATTTCTTTGAGTTAAGCGGGATCAGTTTCCTCGTTTGACTCATTGTACAGTCCCACAAACAATTGTGTTGGCACAACTAAGAGAGCAGCATGCTGCATTGCCTGGACAGGAATGAGTGGTAGAGACCAAGAGAAGAAAGCCTGGAAATATGTTGTCTGTGGCAATATCTTCAGCTAAACATATCACCAAACAATAGTCTCCCATGAGACAGAAGCTCTCTTGAAGCTGGCGTGGTTATTTTAGGATTCTCTTTCAACACGAAGAGGCAAGGAATGTGCCCCCAGACACATGAAATGTCTGCAGAGCTGGACTGAGTAAGGACTGCGTAAGACACATAGGGCTTTGCACTGGATGCATTTAGCACAGGTGCCAGTTGCTGAAGTAACTGTTCAAAGCTATGATCTCAACCTGTCAAACTCTAAAAGTGTGCCAAAGCAGTTGGTATCCTCTGAGTTACTTGTACATGAGACTCCCAGCAGACAGCTACAGTGCTGTCAGTGCTTGGAGTATTTTCTAATAACAGGCATGCCTAGACATAAGTAAACGTGGGGCATTCCACCTTCCAACATCACATCAGTTTCTTGCAAACTTTCACAATCCTGCTTTTTAAAATTTTAATTGAAATAACTATGTACTTTATAGAATGCCAGTAAGTAAAATTGTCAGAATTGAGGAAACCAGTTGCTATTTCTTAATGGCTGGCTTCTCATGCTGTTCTCTAAGTCCCTCAGAACTTTCCTTTTGGAGTATTTTCACGTCTTTATTTCCATATTCAAGCACTTTCTACACATGAATTTTTTTGTTCATGGCTATATTGATTATGCCCTTCCCGCTAACTGTTGCGTTCATGGCTGAATTTTAACACCTGGGCTAGTGGGGCTGCCTGAAAGGCCATTGAATTACACAACTGTCCACAGGTGGCACTGGGCTTTGCTCTGAGCTCTACGTACACGATCTGTGTATTGGTACTAAGCTTTGAGAGTGCTGTTAAAAGGCAGCATTTCAGAATATTCTGGTCTTCAGCCTTACTCTGCTAATTGCTTACTATCTTTGTTTTCACAGCTAAGCCCACCACAGAACTGCATACTCTAAAAATTGGGGTGTTTTGTTATGTGCTTGTTTTGGCTTCTATGCATTGGAAGAAAATTGTGTTTGCCAGTCTCTTGCTGCCTCACGCGCACCCCCCAGTCTTTTTCTCTTGTTATCTTCTTGGGACAGTACTGTTTCTTTAATCTTTTGTTTGCAGTCAGTTTGTTTTCATTATTCTTCCGAACAATTTTCTAACTTGATCATAGAATCATAGAATCATTAGGGATTGGAAGTGACCTCAAAGGATCATCCAGTCCAATCCCCCCTGACACAGCAGGATCACCTAGACCAAGTCACACTGTAGCACATCCAGGCAGGTCTTAAACGTCTCCAGTGAAGGAGACTCCACAACCTCCCTGAGCAGCCTGTTCCAGTGCTCTGTCACCCTCACTGTGAAGAAGGTCCTTCTGATATGTATGTGGAACCTCCTATGTTCCAGCTTACAACCATTGCCCCTTGTCCTATCACTAGACTGTTATTGCAGTAACAGTTTGAAAATCAGCAATGCCAGCTCTTGAAACGGGAGTCTGAAACATTAACTGATCAGAATGCGTCCAGAGTAACAGAAAAGAAACATGAATTAACTTCCCTTATTTTGCAGTTTACTTGCAACTAGTCATTGCCTCTGCCACACTTGCATTACACTTCTACCATATTTTTTCTCTGCTAACAAAGGAATTGATTGCTTGCTTTTCAGATGCTGGGTGAGAATCTGAGAGGAGAAATGACTGTCGTACCCACAGGAGCCAAGATCTCTCTGAGAGATAGCAAGTTTATTCAAGTGATTGCCAAATCTCTAAGTATCAGCAGCAAGGAGGTAGATACTGCAATATTTAGAATTAAACTCATGTAAAACTATAAACTCGGTTAAATGAACCTGGCTTAAAGATGAACTGCAAAGCTGAAAGATGAATGAAACATTGGAGCTTTTATATCACCTTTTAGTGCTGAATGTCTCAGCTAACCAGCTGGATTAGGGAGAAAGGATACCATGACAAGCATAATATTAAAATGCTTTTAATTAAAAACATACTAACTTTTTTCTCCCCTGTCTTTGTATCCCCATCTTGGGTTTATTTTCTTGGCTGGCTGGTTGCAATAACAGGCTTCAGACAGTTACTGTAATTGGGGTATCAATGATACAAAAAATTGCTTTGTATTTTTGGGGTCAAATGCATTGACATTTTGGAGCAATCCGAATAATAATGGGTAAAACAGCATAATTGTACAAGCAGTCGTACAAGACTGATACTAAGGAAGCACTATGATGCAAGCGTAAATTGTGGTGGTTAGTATTACTTCCTTCCAACTGGAAAATCAGAAAATGTAATATAGATTGTAAGTTACAAGTATTTGCTTTTCTCTTGTCTTAGATTCAGGGAAAATGGGATTTTTAGTAGCTAGGGAATATTGAATGTGTGTTTCTGAATAAGAGTAAGAAATGGAAGGATATTCAGGGAGCCTGTAGGGCTTGTCAGTGGATGTTTGAATCGTAGAATTTCCTGGATTGGAAGGGACCTCCAAAAGTCATCTAGTCCAGTCTCCCTTCAGTAAGTAGGGACATTGTCAACTAGATCAGGTTGCCCAGAGCCTTACCCAGCCTCACCTTGAATATCTCCAGGGATGGGGCCTCAACAACCTGGGCAGCCTGTTCCAGTGTTCAACCACTCTCATACTAAAGAACTCCTTCCTAACATCCAATCATCCAATTTAATTCTACCTTTCTCTAATTTGAAACCATTTTGCCTCATCCTAACACTGCAGGCCTTTGTAATCAGTCACTCTCCATCCTTCTTGTAGCCCTCCTTCAGGTACTGGAAGGTCACTATCAGGTTCCCCTGGAGCCTTGTATTCTCCAGGCTAAACAAACCCAGCTCCCTCAACCTGTCCATACAGGTTATATAAAGATCTGAGGATCACATGATAAAGTTGATCCGGTCTTGAGGAGACTGGACTATATGGTCTTTCCCAAATACTTCCAGTCCCATTTCTTTACTGCACTGTGTGTATTATGTGTAACTATGGCAGCACAGATGGTGATTAATGTGTGCCCCTTAAATGGTATCTATAGATATCAGGTAATTGTAGTGTTGCTAGGGAGGAATATAAATCTTACGGATGTGAGACTGTCCAAAGGTAAAATAGACATGAGTCGTCTTTCCTTACAAGAACTAAATGCTACCATTTTTAAATAGCCAAATGACTAATTTGGAAACTTTACATGAAAGCAAAGGCAATGTGTTTTTATGACTTGGACATCAACCACATTAGAGGCAAGGCTGGTATTAAATGTTTAATTTTACTTGTTTTTCAGGAGTTAGCAGCTGTAAGAGACGCATTAATTCCACCTCTGGCTTGTGCTGCAGCTAAACTGGGTGACATAGATGCACTAAGAACCATAGCAGAAATGGTAATGTAAAATTAACAGTTGGTACAAAACAAGAGTTACTAAATAGAGCTGCAAATAACAGCACAAAACTATACTTACTGGGAAGCAAGTCTTAGAATCAAGGTGCTTTGAGTAATACAGTTGGTTTCTAGGCTACTCAGCCCTCAGTCTTTGCTTTTAAAAACTGGTATGTTCTTCCCCCCAGTCTGGCTCTCCATGGTTTTTCTGAGCTGTGAAAATACAGGTAAATTAAAATGCAAGTTCTTATCTGCTAACTTTGAAATTTTAAAATGGTTTGTGCTGCTTTCTTGTGCTTAGTTTTCTTTATGCATATTCACCCAGCTTTTGGATAAAAATCTGTTGTGATTTTAAAAAAAAGAACTTGAAAATGATGTTTAAGTAAAACAGTGCAGTGCTAGTTCAGGATTGTTGTCCCCATAACTCTAACCTGAGTTGCACATGACACAGAGAAATGCCTCTCTTTTTTTATCATCTATTTTTTTCCTCTTGGCATTTATTTACCTTCTGTTAATGGGCTTTAAGAAAGTGTAAATACATCTTCAAAATAACAACAAAGACCAGTAAAATTAGCAGACTACAGGCACAAAGCTGCTCTATGGTGTACTGCAGTAAAGAGCATATCTGAAGGGGCTGCAAAGAGAACATATGTAGAGGGGACAACCTGTAACAGGTGGAATAAATATCTCTGTTGGTGCTAAGACAACAAGATAAAGTAAATTTGACAAGCTTAACATTTCGGCAAATTTAAGATTTTATCTGTTGCATCTACCGTTGTACCGACGACTTAATGTGCAGCCATTATCTTTTCAGCATGTGAAGCATCTCTCCTTTTCTAGGGTGGAAACTTGAGCTGTGGAGACTATGATGGCCGAACTCCACTTCATATTGCAGCCTCCGAAGGACACTTACCATTAGTTGAGTATTTGTTGACATCTGGCGCAACTGTTTATGCTAGAGACAGATACGGATCTACCCCACTGCTGAATGCAATCAAGTTCAGGTAACAATTTATGCACCGCTCTGTGTAAAGTTTATAAACCTTCTATCATTTTGCATTTAAGGTCCACCCCTGTATTTTGGTCTCAGCAGTTGTGTGTAAATGACAGCAATGAAACGAACACAAACCAACTTCATTGCAGAGGATGTGACTAGTCTGAATTAAAAAAAAAGATTTTTTTTTTTTAAGTAACGTGAAATTAAACGTGGTGTGCGTGCAGAATTTTAACATAAGGTAACATGTTGCTGCATTTCTGCCAGGACTTTATCTGTAATTTCAGGGATTTCTTTGTTATGAGGCTTCCTTATAAAACAGAGCCAAACTGATCTATCCTTTTGACTGTCAGAAGTGAATGTAGGACCAAGGGCTGTCTGTTTTCTTTCTGCCCTTCTCTTTCTCTTCAAGACCAGACTGTTTCAATTGGCACAAAATACACTGGTAGATTAACATGTTTTATCCTTTCCCTTACTCCAGTGCTTTCCTGACTCTCTTGCTTGGTGACTGGTTTTTCGATTTTTCCCTTCCTCCCACTCATAATTAAATGGGATGGCTGCGTGGCTCTGCCTGATTTGTGGATTTCCTCTTCCTGTTGTTCTGGGTGCCAGCATTTCTCGACTGGTGATCAAGGACACGTGATCTACTGGTCTTTTTCCATGTTGTATAGTCCTAAGGAATGGCCGCAGCACAGAATGGGAAAGTAATCAAATATCAGTTTAATTTAAAACCACTTCGTTTATTTAGCCTGGGGATTCACAGAGCCATTGGTCTGCTAACATGTTAGAAGCTGCACACCCTAATCTTGTCTTGTTTCTTTGATCCCCTCTCAGGTCCTTATCTCATATTCAGTCTGTATGATGGCAAGAGAAGCTTTTTCTCTGTGAAGGAGCTTGAAGCGATAGAGTTTTCATGGCCTTCATGGATGTCTGTCCCCAAGTATTCCTGCAGCTTTCTAATGCTGACAAGTTCACCTGGTCTATCAGGCTCGACTTAGCTGCCTGGGAGGTCTGACAGTGCTAGTTCTGCATTGACTGCAGGAATTACTCGAAGGCTTCTTCTGCCTCAAAGACAGCTTTCTGTCTCAAAGATGTAGAAACCTCAACAGGGATCTATTAACTGGAGACTCAAAGTTCTATATGGCCACACTGTGCTATTGCCATACCTACTGCATAGGCCCCGTGACTTTGTAGTTGTTGCTGTACTTCATGAATGTATAAGCCCTTCAGTGGCAAGCCCTTAAAGTCTTAAAGCAAAAACAAGCCCAACAGCAAATCAAACAAATAACCTTGCAGTTGAATAGAGATGGCTCTGGTCCAACGTGAGAAAATACTAAAGCACTAGATACCATTAGATGTTCCTGCAAATCAGGCACCAACTTTTTTTACCGCACCCATCTACCGCCTGAGGAATTTCACATGAGCTTGTTGTTTGGATTCCTTAGCGTTGCCACTCCTATATTAGACTCCTACTATGACTCTTAAGCTCTTTAAAACTGCACACCCATTTTGATATAGGGAACAGTAAAAGGAAACTGCACCATAACCATTTTCAGTTTCTCTTTTTGTTTCTGCTGTTGGAATGAGAGGAAGGGTTGACTTAGAACTGATCTTGTAAATGTGTATTTATGTGCAGTGCTCACACTGCATTTCACACTGATGAGCTTATAAAGAAGAATGGTAAAGATCAGACAGCTGTAAATGTGCGTAATTAGATACCCACTGAAGAGATTTCTGCTACAGAAATATTTAAATTCTGTTTATTAAACAGCTGCATGTGGACAGTGAAGAGATTACCCTGCTGCAGTGCACAGAGTGGCAGAGAGTGAAGAAGGAAAACTGATCTTAATGAACAGTCAATGCTTTAAACTGTTTAATATTGTAAATTTCTCAATTTTACTGAATATTGCATCAGCTTAATCCCATTTTCTGAGGATTAGTATTTGTTTAATTGGCATTTAACTGCAGTACAGTATCCACTCATCTTAAGAATAGCTTGCTTCCAGTTTTTTATGGCACATTTCTCAGCAGCCTGCCTTTTAACCTAGCATGCAAACCTATATAATGATGACTAATTTCTCTTTTCCATATAATAATTTATAAAGATGATCAGGAATTATGTCTCTTCTTAAAAGCTTCTTAACATAGAGCTGTTAGCTTGGTAGCCCAGAAACTTGATCTATGTCAGTGATAGTCTCTTAATTTTATTTTTTTTACTTTAAGTGACTCTTTGTTTCTTTGGATGGCAAAATGTGGAGTCCATTTCCAAGTAAGAAATAAACTACTACATTTCCGCTTTTTCATTTGTAACTCTGCAATTTGCATGCAGTTTCATTCACTTGATGCACAAAGCTAAACAGACCACTGTTAATTTAGGCCAGTTGCTTGACGTATCAAAATTAGTAGCATTCCTTTAATTTCTTGGAGTACCCTCGAGGGACAATTCATGATAACAAAACTCTCTATGCAGGAAAATGTCTTGGATTTAAATTGTGTATATTTTATGTAGTAAAAACACTTCCATTTACTAGTAGAACAGTGGTAAAAGATTGAAAATAGGGAGTTGCTCATACAGTGCTGTGAGAACATCAGATTAGAGGCAGTAAAATTACCTCCCACGTAAATATGAATTTAAATACTTGCTATTTTGCAAGGTTACATTTACATTACTTCAGGAAATCTAAGGCAGAGTGAAAAGTCTAACCACCACTGACTCCAGAAGTGCACTCAAGCCTGTCCTTACTGTATTTGAGCATAACATTCCCACTGATCCCATGCAGAAAACCGAGTAAGTGAAAATAAGCTGACCCTGTCACAACCATTCCAGTTGCTAGGGAAGCAAGTATGAAAAAGAATGAAGCCAGTCAAGTTTGGATATACATTACACCTGCATTTCTTTAAAGACAGTTGGTGGAAGGTGTGCACCCTAAGGCCCAAATCCTGCAAACTCTTACATGTGTGTTAATTTAACATGTGTGATTCATTCCTTTTGAAGTTGATTCACTTTTAGGAAGTGTCTGCCAAGCTGAGGCCCAAGTTGATGCATTCTGTACAGCACCATGGTTGCCGTGAATCCAAAGCAAACTAGTAAAAGTTCAGATGTCTTTATCCGGTGCTCAAAGTTTGCCCATCACAGTGAATGCTGAAGACCATGGAATCGTTTCTTTTGCCATGTATCCATTAAAATATTAGTATACATTGGGGGAGTTTTATTTCCAGTGCCATCACTAATGGAATCTGGCAAGGAAGAGAAACCAGAAATGTATTTTTCTATTTGCCTTTTCCTTCAGAGAGCAGATAATGACAGTGGTAGTATCAAAAGGCTAACTTGAATAAAATACACAAAACAGCTTTGTTTCTATAACCTGGGTCTGACCAAGATCCATGGCTGGTTAACAGAGTGCAGTATGAAGAGGGCAGTGACAATAGCTCCTCATGGTTTTACATACCAGATGGGGCTAGACTGGACAAGCAGCTGTGCACTGCAGGGTAACATGGGGATATTTGCCTTCCCTATACACCTGGGATTTTCATTACCTAGCAGTTGCCCTGCTCTTGGTTTTGTGCTGTTCATGGGAGTTGCATTTGAACCATTTCCGAGAAGTTCAAGGCTTGTGACATCAGCTGAACTGAACTATTTGAGGCTTTTATAAAGTAAGAGAAGCACTTAGAGAAACAGCTTCTAAAGATAAAATACCTCTCATGTGCCTAAGACATTATAGTATCAGAAAATTCACAGCTAGCCTCTTGAATTATGAACAGTGCTTAAGTAGGGCTTAAGTTTCTGCAGAATGTAGATGCCATTTGGGCGCAAGTAGGAACACGCTGTAGTGCGACTTGTGTCCCACATAGGTTTCATGTGGAGTGATGGGAATGTAGAGGTTGCCCATTTGCTTTGTTGCGTGGTTCAGTTTTTTATAGTCACAGTACTAAGTTTGACACTTACGTTCTGCATTACTATTTGTCCCCATTCATCCTCCCCTTCCCTCAACAAGCAATGATCTAGACCACTTCCTCTTCTTCCTGCCATACCACTAAAAGTGATTTGGAGTGATTTCTAGCTGTGAGGATATTGTACTTCTATCTAGAAATGGGTACACCCAATTTCCATGCTTAAGGATAAGGAAAAAAGTGGTTTTAAATAAAATTAATTTAGATTTGCTGTATCAAATGTTTGAGGTAAATGCCCCCAAGTCTGTCCATTTTAAAGACTTGTAGAGTCCTGGTCAGAGTAGTGCTGGGTGTGTGGCACAGGTGAAGTGCTTTCTGGAGGGAATCTCACTACCTGTGAGGAATAAATAGCAACAACAGGGGAAAAGCAAAGCCTAGCTCTTCACTGGAATCTACGCATACAGACTTTATAGTGATAATATATTGAGGGAAGATACCACACAACATTATGTCAGAAGAGGGGTGGTTAGCAGATCAAGAGAGGTTCTTCTCCCCCTCTGCTCTGCCCTGGTGAGACCACACCTAGAGTATTGTGTCCAGTTCTGGGCTCCTCAGTTCAAGAGGGATGTGGAGCTTCTGGAGAGAGTTCGGTGTAGGGCAAAGAAGATGATAAAGGAGGTGAAGCACCTCTCTTACGAGGAGAGGCTGAGGGAGCTGGGTCTCTTTAGCTTGGAGGAGACTGAGGGGTGACCTCATTAATGTCTAAAAATATGTGAGAGGTGGGTGTCGGGAGGATGAAACCGGGCTGTTCTCGGTGTCATGTAGTGATAGGACGAGGGGCAATGGTTGTAAGCTGGAACATAGAAGATTCCACATCAACCTGAAAAGGAACTTCTTCACGGTGAGGGTGACGGAGCACTGGAACAGGCTGCCCAGGGGGTTTGTGGAGTCTCCTTCACTGGAGATATTCAAGACCCGACTGGACGGGTTCCTGTGTGACTTGGTTTAGGTGATCCTGCTGTTGCAGGCGGATTGGACTAGATGATCTTTCGAGGTCCCTTCCAATCCTTAGTGATTCTATGATTCTTTGATTCTACGATTACTGCTTTATATACTTAGTGCTGTTCCATAGCAGAGCTTTTATTTTAAAAAGTGTGGTTTCTTCCTGTGATTTTTGAGTAGAAGTTGGGAAATGAGGAATACTCCAGAGCAGTCACTGGAGAGTAAGCAGACCTTCTCTATATTCAGTTCTGCACCCAGTGTGAGCCAAATATGTTCTACTTTAATCTATTTTAGGTCATGTTTCTTTTCAACTAATTACTGCTTAAGACTGACCTAAAAGTTTTATACATGTAGAATTCATCTTCTTCACTGCAGATTGAAAAATAGGAGGCCATGCCATAATCTGCTGTCTCAAGGAGAATCCTAGTGGATGACCAGCCATGTTGTAAGGGACTCACCCGAGGAAATATTTTAGATAACTGAACAAACTTGCAGTGTGTGCTGTTCCAGCAATGCTTTAACATGGACAAAAAGGTTTAATTTTTTTCTGGCTGTCAAATGAAACACAATATAATTAAAAAAAATCTACCTGGTAGGCTAAGGAACCTCAGTTTGGAAAAGCAGAATCATTCCTATAGCTTCTATACAGCAATTTGTTTAACTTATAAATTAAGATTTATTCATGCTAAGATGGATTTTCGTGAAAAGAAGCTGAACTGCTGTGGCAGGGGGATTGGACTAAGTGATCTTTTGAGGTCCCTTCTGATCCCTAATGATTCTATGATTAGATAAACAGTTTAGCACAGTTCTAAAATGAAAAAAACCCCATGACTGTCTCCAAGAAAATGCAAGTGATTAAGCAGAACATGTATGTGAGCTTATATTTTAATTGTAATTAATACAACTGAGGTTTTAGGCTTGGAAAAACCCATTTATATGAGAATTTATATAAGAATACTTACCACAATTTTGAAGCCCTAAAAACCTGAATAGCTTCTACACTAACCTAAACATTCATTGCTTATCTACAAGACATAAGTTTTATTAAGACGTACATATGGACATTGTGTTCTCCAAAATACAGGAACGATGCAATGTAATAAATGTCCTCACTGCATGTATTTTGATCATTAATATTGCAAGCGTAAAACTAAGCTAGCACTAAGGTAAAGAAAAGAAATATTCTTTATCATCAGATGAATGCATCTCTTTCATTTTCAGAGCTGAATTTAACACTTTAATTCACTTAGTATGTGAATGATTCTTTGATAGTGTGGGCAGATCTGTTTACTACATTTTGTCACCTTGAAGAAGGTTCATTGATTCTGTGATGGTGGTGAACATCATGTAAGGACTTTCACTGACTGTGGATATGAGTAATGCTGGATTTAGGGGGGAAAAAACCAACCTACCAGTCACAACACTTTCTCTGTCTTTTCTATTCCTTTCATAAAGGCACATAGAAGTGATTAATCTGTTACGAGAAACGGGAGCGCACCTTTCAAGCCATGATGTAGAGAATATTGGAAGCATACTCTGCAGGTAAATGTGATATAAGGTGAGGAGGCCCTAAAATTTGGGTGGAGTGGGACGGTTTTTCTGAAGAGACTTTCAGAATGGAGAACAGCGTGTAGATAACTTCCAAGAAACAGTTGGGTCCTTGGCATGTGATGAGGCTATTTCTGTGCTAGATTAATAACGAGGAAACAAATGAAGTGATTAAATTATCAATCAACTCTGCACCGAAGCATCAGTAACTCAAGAGAGCCCCCCAAAAAAGAGTATTGTGGAGATAAATGCACTGGAAATAAACATGCCCCAGGCTTTCCAAGCACTTTCACTGAGAAAGAGTGAGGAGGAAGCTGTGTAAGGCGTGATTTAATTATTAAATTTTAAAATTAACTAAATCAAATAGACAAATAGGTTTAATCCCAGAACTTTTGAACAACTGCTCACTGTCTCTGTATTTAAAATCATTCTAATTCTCTGTTAACGCTGGTTTTTCATGCAGTTGCTTTTGATATAAAAGGTAGTTTAGTGGTATGTGTATATATTATTAGAAGAAATAGATGCTGACTTCCTTTTTTTTACCCACTGTGATCATGAATTACAAACCACTCTGAAAATTGTGAGAAGGTCTCATGTATTTCCTAAAAACTCATTATAGTTTTTACTTCTTCCTCTACTACTTCAATTTCTTCCTTTTTTGGCTTCACAAAAACAAAACAAGGACTGGCTATTCTGTCAAGATTTGGCAGGAAAACATGGCACTTGCAGGGAACAGCCAGTGCTGTGTATTTTCTACAAAACTGTAAGATCAAGGTAAAACTACAAAGTGTTCTGTGTGGAGACTGGACTCTGTCCTTTGAGTAGTTCTGGACTCAAGAAATACTATCTGGAGTGTTGTTGTAATGTGCTCAGAGGAGACTGGGTAGTAAGACTTGTACCATGAAGTTAAAATATGCCCTTCCCAGGGCATTGCAAGTGGTAGGACAGAGCTAAACCCTTGGCTTACTTAGTTTACATTTGCCAAGCAGGCAAGAGGAGTGGCTTAGGGAATTACATTCCTCTGGAAATAAACTGGTCCCTTACTTAGCCCTGGTGCCACATGCAGAACCAGTTTGGCTAGCTGACCTGAGAATACTATATCGAAAAAAGAAGAGAACAAGAGTCCTTTAAAGAACAAGTCATTGTGATGCAGTTTATTACAGCATTTTAAGGAAGAGTGTACACCCTGCACAATCTCCTGTTGTTCAAAGCTAGTATTTTTAAAGATAAACACTTAAGGTATTTTGAACATGCATCGATACTAGTAAGTTTAGTATGAAAACAATCTTCCAAACAGGATGTGAGTGCATGCGTGTGCAGAGGCTGAATGAGGACTTGGCAAGGACTGCCGTACTGAAGACGAAGCAGGGAAGAGACTCTCCCAGCGTTTTGTGGGTCAGGAGTCAGGGCTGTAGCTGTCTCCTGGCTGGCAGCTAGAGTAGCATCCAGAACCAGATGTGTGCCCACTGACAGACAGCACTGCAGGGCCTGTACCAGGAGCGTAGCCATCCTGAGGCAGCAGACGGGCTTTGAGGCAGCACTGAAGTGTCTGTGAAGCAGCGGTTCCCTACGCTGCGCCTGCAGAGCTGAAGAGCTTTCTTACCTTGTGCTCTTTTAGGGGGTCTGGCATAGTCTTTTGCACCCACAGAACATTATTCAGATACTTAAAAGTTACTGTATCATCCTTCTGCCAGAATGTCTCGGATACTTTCTTCTGGAGTACCCTCAGATGACCTGACTGACACACTTATTTTTCCAGCATGCTTGAGATCACTTCTGTCCTACTTCTTACCTCTTTCTTTCAAGTCTTCTCTGTAGACACTGTCTCTGCCATTCACAACAGTCAGTATGTTCACATGGTCAAGCTACTTACAGGACAAGCTGTTTATGACATCTTCCCTCTAATTTAAACTGTTTTTCTACATCTCTTCTATCTTGTAATGTGCCTTAAGTGTGCAGGTTGTCGCTGAGGCATTAGATGAACTTTTGGAGGTTTAGAAAGCCAAAGCTGCTTTCTGAAAAACTCCAATTTCTACACATAACTAACTTTATTTTTTTCCTACCATACAGTTCTCTGTAAGTTAGAAGCTGTTATCATGTTTTCCGTCTTGCTACTTCAAAAAAACTAGCTTTCATAGAAGACTGTTCTTTTTAGAGTAATGACCTTAGTATAGAACAGTTCATTTGAAAGATTTTGGAGATAAAATAAAAAGAAATATGCTCCTTGAGCATCAGTGACATCCAGGTTAGAGCTGGACAGCATCAACAAGAACTCTTGCCTAGGAAGTGGAGATGCACATAAGTACAGCCAAGATGATTTAATAATTAGATCCTGCATGATTCCGTTGGCAGGGTTGTTTTTAGGAAGTGAGAGGTATTAATCTGCTTTTTTGAAATAATCTGTTGATGTTTGGTGTCTGGTTCATGACTTTGTTTTGAGCTGAGAAAGAGATCTCAATGTTATTAGTAACCTGTTAAAAATGCCAGAATATATTGTCATATTGCAGTAGTATTGTCATGTGTCTGCAAAACCAAACCATGACAAGATAAATTGGGACACTTGGACTCATTGTGAAGGCTTGTCAAGTTCTGCAGTTGGTAAACAGCTGCTTTGGTTTTGTTTTATAAAGGAAAGAAAGCCTGCGTAGAATGGAGATACTCTGCTCCAGTCTGTACTTCACAAAATTAATAGGGCCACAAAGCCAAACTAGCTTTCTGTTTCATATTCTTAGATTTCATAAAATGATAAGATTTAGTATTCAGGGATGCAGTATTTCAAAGTCAACAGCTTTCAGAATAAAAAACCTCTTCAATTTAACATAAACTTGGGAGTTAAGGTTGAGGAAGAAGGGTAAATATGCTTCTGAAGGAACTAGGACTAAGATTCTAATGTCTGCTGTCTTTCAGAGACGTGTGTCTCAGCTGAGAGGCACGTGAAGATACTAGCTAAGAGCAGCACTCCTAAATGTGTCCAGGCTAGAACAAACCATGCCTCGCACTGGACTTTAACTTGATTTTTTTGAGGATATTCTTTTTTAAAAAAAGTATTTTCTGTCAAGGTGATGATAGGCCTATAAAAAAGAAAGTCTTTCCTGATTGCTTCATAAGACACTGGCAAAGTATAATTGCTGAAAAAGCAGAACTTTTCAGGAACTTCTTCCTCGTTCGTAATCTAAATCTTCTCACTTTTGGTTTGAAGCCATTGCCCTTTATCCTATGACTACAAGCCCTTATAAAAACATCCCTCTCTGGATTTGCTGTCAGATACTGTAAAGCCACAAAACATTTCCCCAAACTCTTCCTTTCTCAAGGCTTAACAACCCTACCTCTCTCATCCTGTGTTTGTAGGAGAGGTGTTCCAGCCATCTGAACATCCTCATAGCCCTCCTCTGGACCCACTCCAATGGGTCCATGACTACTTGGGATGCAGGCCCTGGAGCTGGACACAGTACTCCAGGTGGCATCTCACAAGAGAGAGAATCACAGGAGGAGAATCACCTTCCTTGACCTGTTGGTCACGCTTTTGATACAGCCCTGAATCTGGTTGGCCTTCTGGGCTGCACTCACACATTGACAGCTGCCCCAAGCCTTCCTTTGCAGGGCCACTCTTAGTCCATAGTCTGCCCAGCCCGTATTTGTGTTTAGGATTGCCCTGACCCAGGTGTAGCGCCTTGCATTGACCTTGTTGAACTTCGTTTTGCATGGGCCCACCTCTCAAGCCTGTGAAGGTTCTTCTGGCAGCCCTTGCCTCCACTATATTGCCTACACCACAAAAGTTGGTGTCATCTGCAAACTTGCTGAGGGTGCGCTCAATGCCACCGACCGTGTCACCAACAAAAAACTTGAAACAGCACTGGTTCCAGTGCCAGTCACATACTCATCACTGGTCTCCACTTGAATATCGAGCTCTTGACTACAACCCTGAGCACATGCAGCCATCCAGCCAATTCCTTATCTGCTGAGTGGATCACTTTTTCTAAATGCATGAGCATTGATAGGCAGCAGACCTAGGATTATCTGCTCAGTCACAGCTTGGTAAAATGTTTTAAATAGTTCTTCGCTAACAAAGCAGATTTTAAAGGTTCTGGTAAGTGTATATTGAAGTTATTTTTATGCCATTTAATGGTATAAAAATGATGGGCTTACTGCGTAGAGGATGCACTTGGGGTTGAGGTCGTAGGCTTAAATATCTTTGAGAAAAATGCAGAGCAAAGGTTCCTGTAGCGTATACTGAGAAGTCCTGTGTCCATACTTGACTACATGAAGAGCACTTAGAGTATTTAAGGGAAATACAGATGTGAATGGCTTTACCGTGGAGATCTGCTATCAAAGTATGTTTTGTGTTGGTCTTGATTATAATCGATGTAGTGCATAGTAGGTGTATTGTGTTTTAGAGGGTATCTCAGTCTTCTTGCAAGCGCCATCACTTTTGATCTCTGAGCCACACTCCTCACAGAATACATTCCTCACTTGACCACTAAATGGTTGCTACAAAATTGAAGATTCTTCTGTGAGTTTGAAATGCTCTAATGTCACCAAATGAGACCACTTCACATTCTGACCTCTGGCAACGTGGGTTAAGTTGCTCTTGCCTGACGGGTGCTATTAGGCAGTCAAATTTTCAAGTAAGCGCAGTAAGTCCGTGTTTGTTGCTTACAGTGATGCTTGTTGAAATGTCCCGGGTATGTGAGTTGACAGTATTTCCAAGTGTGCAGGACTTTGCTCAGAGTGGCCTCTACTCCGCATGTCAGTGAGATTCCATTTAGCATTTCCTGAACAGTGTCAGAGATGCTTGTGACTCTTGGTGGCTAGGTGGGCTTTTTAGCTTCATAATGTTGGGGTCTTCCAATGTCAACAGGAAAAGATTTGTCTTTGTAAATAAATACAACTTCTGTGTCCCAGAAGTGGCTGTTGAGCAATTTCTTCTCTGCTTTACTAATGATTACACTTTTTCTTCATTAACACTTAGGTTGTCCTGCAGTTTCCTTATGGAATTAGCACTGAGCTTCCCATTAGATCTCCTGTGTCTTCCTCCATTTCATTATTGCTTCTTAGCAGCTTTATTTGTGTGATGGCAGTTTTCATACAATTTACTGATCCTGATGTCAGATTGAAGCACTGTGAAATCTCATATCACCCCACCGCCACTTCCCTGTCCCCTAAAGGCCCCAGCTGTAGATCTACCCTGCATCACGGTTGGTGAGGTTTCTTTCACTTTTCATGCCCTGGGACTGCTGCAATTAGGGGCTTCCACTAGCCCGAAGACATTTTTTTCAGGCACTTAAAAAGATTTAATCTAACACAAGTGATTTCGGCCCAGCAGAGAAGTGAGCGTTGCAACCTTTTGCTTTCATAGTGGTTTTTTCATAATCTTACCTGACGCTCTGCACCTTGCATCTTCCAGCCTTCTCCACTCTTCAGCAGGTCTGCCTGTCTTGGTTGTCATCCCTGGGAGCCCATCACCATCAACCCTCCCTACTGCCAGCAGTATGCTTATCCCCCACAGCAAGCTCTCTTTAAGGCAGCAAATCCTCAATAAGTTTGGGGAGGGTTCCCCCTCTCTTAATGAGATTCAACCTCACTTGATGATTATCAGCAAGGTTTCTGCTGAAACAATTCTGTGAGCACATGGCAAGCTCAGGTGTTGTCAGGGTAGCCTGACAGGCATTGGCATCTTGAGAAAACTGAAGGTAGCACTGCCAGCCTTACAGTCAGCTCAGCCTATCTGCAGACTTGGTACAGGCATTCATGCTTTTGCACAGATGCAGACTGCTAGTCCTTCTTTGGCCAAAACTTAAAAGTCACCTTAAGTATTTTGGACAAGATAACCAGTAGAGGTGTGAGGAGACAATCTGGTGGATGTTCTTCTGAAAACTGTGACTTACTCATTTGTATGTGATTTATTTTGATCCTCTCTGTTGCCGTTACGCATGACAGAAGTTATCCTTAAAAATCTTTTTTTCTCTTGCTGCTCATTTAAATCCTACAAATTTTCTTGTAAAAAAAAAAAAGTATCTTTGTTACTGCCCAAATGATGTCACTTCAATACGTTGTCGTAACTTGAGGTAGCAAACGTAGTTACGCAGACTGGTGAAGGGGGGATTCTTACTGATTACTGGTCAGGCACGCCGATTGCTCGCACATCTGCTTGTGCTCTGACTTACTCAGCTGCATCTTGACATAGCCATTGCCCTCCCCTCAACTCATTTCATGAGATAAATATTGTGTTGTGAAATATGAAACTGCGTGACTTTTTTTCCCCCTTTGGTCATAGTCACACCCACTCTATGAAACTAGCCTGTTGTAAGTACTTATAACACAGCCCTATTAATTTAAGGAACTGATTCATCAAGCTGTGTTGCTTGCTCAGCTCTTCAAAGCTGTTGTAATAGTGTTCCTTTACTTACTTCTCTACTCTGGCAGCCATGTTGAGCCCTTTCTGGTTCAGCATTTGCCTGGACAGGACCCAGGAGCACACTGAAATAAGCTGAAAGATTTAGAAGCAATACTAATTTTTCTTTTTCCAGCCTTACAGCTAAAGGTGATGTCGATGGGTTGCATGCCTGGTACCTAGCTGGTGCAGACCTGAAGCAAACTGGTTATGATGGCAGGAATCCTCTACAAGTAGTAAGTGTGCACATGGCTGTACTCTGTGTGAGTGATACCACTCGCTATCATGTAGTATTAGTTTGGGAAAAGCAAATGCTTCTTTGTGAGTATAAGCCAAATTACAGTTTGTTACAAACTCAGGTCTGGTGCCATTCTGGAGTAATATATTGTTGGAGACAGAGTTTTCTCATCTGTGTCAGAGGAATTAAGATTTAAATTGGGTTTTAATTATTTTGTGGTAACACTTTTACTTCCCACAGTATTTGCATGTCCTGGTACACAGGATGACAGGATTTATTCATGTTTCTACTTACAGGCAGAGGCCATGGGGCAGAAGAAGGTTCTTGACTTCTTTAGACAACAGCATTAAAGAAGGTAAGATCTTGTTTCTGAGTGCTAGATTTCTGGAATGTCCAGCTCAGCATACACTTTTGTATTTAGCCCTTGTTTACCTTAAAGCATCTGCTGCTCACCTTGCCTTAGTTTCTAACATAACTCTGAGTACTTTAATCCTTCTTTGTAGAATAGGGGTTTTATTCCTCCTTCTGCCCGAGCCTGGAACTGCTTTTTTGTGGTGCATTCCACAGTATGGTTCTGAACCTGTTTTGAGAAAGTAAAAGCTGTGAAAGTAAAATCACTGAAGGCAGTAATGTCTTCTTCCATTGGCCCATTGTAGTAAGTTGCTCCTCTGTCTTGCCTTTAGTCAGACACTTTGGTAGGCCTGGCTTTCGGAGTGCCATGCACAGGAGGACGTCCTTCTCTGACTGAGCTGTAAGGAGACAACAGCAATTCAGCTGCATGGCCTCCCACTCAGGAGTTGCTCCTGTGGTACCTGCAGTGTTTCCACCTGTGCTTTCCTTTTGCCTTGTAATGGAGCACGGCACGCCGCCCGTCTGCTAGTGAGACATAGTCAACCATTGTGGGGAATGTGGGGCAGATTTTTCATAGGCAGCAGTTAGTTGCACTTCTTGAAGGCTACAAAAGGCTCTCTGCCGAGGGCTTGCTTTAGGTGCAGGACAAGGCAGTGCCATGGCCTCAGACTTACTCAGACCTCAGATGTAGCCACCTGCTGTCTGACACAGACTCACAGCATGAATCTCTGTACTGTTGACATGCAAGGCGTTTCCCGAGCTGCGTGTGTGCGAGGTGGGCGTAAGCCTTGTGTTCAAAGCATCAGATCTGATAAGTCTCTCCATAGGAAACTTGTCTGGGCATTTGACCTTCTCCAGTGCTGTGCTGTAACTGGAGATATTTAGAACACTTCCCTTTCAGTTCTCAGAACTCCTTTCTGATGTAATGTGTTGATTTAGATATCTCTTCTTCAGTGTATTGGCAAGTCTAATCCCAGTTTAAATATTGAGAGGAGGGTATCTGCTTTATGTCATAAAATTAAAACTTGAAGATTTTTGCTGTATCCATAGCTGCCTTACCACTTGGGTGTCCCATTTGATCAAAGAAAGTGAATTAGAATGTATGTAAAGTAAGGAACTACAACTGGAAAAATAGTTTTTTATCACTGTGTACTCATCTAAAGGAATGTAGGACAGATTCAGGCATTTTTTGCTTTCCTGTAAAGTTTTGAGGGGTTCTTTGGCTTTAGCTGATACAGAAAGGTTAAGATAAAATCTCAAGCATTAAATGGCAGTTTTCTGGTGACCAAGATGAAAATGCTAGAAATACTTTCAGAATATAAATTATGTTGCAGAGTAATTTCCATTTTCAGTGTGCAAAAGTCATTTTTCTTCTGTAACTGGGGAGCAAGTGTGTTAAATCTTCAACACATTTATGGATCATGCCTTAATCCCTTTGGATTGAGCCACCAGTTGTGTAGGCAGTCTGGAGGAAGTCTGGAGGACTGCATGAGAACTTGCTTGACTGGCTACAAATTAATCTCTTCTCATGAAGGCTTTGGATACGCCTAGTTCTAAACATCCATTTTCTCTTTCTCCAGAGGCTGTAGAAGGTGATCGCTCCTCTTCAGAAATACGAGCTTTGAACATTAGCGGTATTACGTGGGCATGTGAGGAAAAGAGGAAAGGAGCAACGGAATGCACTTGGAGCGTACAGGGAAGCTACAACTTAGAAAGATCCTTTATTTATAATCACATTACATTCTTACTGATTCTCTAAAAATTATTTGCCGCTTTGTCTTTTAATCGCCTTTTCTGAAAAGGAGTTTTTTTTAAACAAGCAAGGCTAGAATGTGTTTCCTTTACTGTGTAAGTGCCGTTGTTAAAGAGGCCTTTTCAGTCTTCTACTAAATCAGTGAGGACGGTACTGCAGGCATAGCAAACGGTGAATTCATACCAAGAAAACAAATCAGTGGATTGTGTGTTTCTGGGCTCCAGCTAATAAAGTTCCAGCTAATAAAATCTCTGAAGAACAATGTTGGTTTCACTTTGTCTGGTTCTTTTGCAATGGCTTCTATCACTTCAGTTGCCATTATAACAATTGTGAGCGTCAGTGCAAACAATTGAGTCGGTCATGGGCATCTGCCTGCAGTTGTGTGCTAATCTTCACCAATGCGTCACTGTAAAACCTCACTTAAAATGAGGAGGAGGCAGATGCCATGAAGCGTGTTTGTGGGACTGTCTAAGTGAATTGATTGTTTTGTTTCTAATAGCATCTTTCCCACATCCTGACTGGACTATAATCAAGATTGCTACATGCCGGACACATAATTCTTTGGACTGCAAATGTGATCTCAGCATTGAGACCTCAGTTTAAAGTCCCCACACTTTCCGCCCAAAGAAGAAGAAAAGCAATGCATATCTTTATGGCGGAGTCTGCCCTAAAATATGTAAACATAAAGAGTACTTCAGGCAAATGCATATGTTGGGGATGGCAACTTTTAATTTCACCTACAGCTTCTGCAGTAATCTATGTGGAATTTCTATCTGTTTCATCTGAAGGGAATCTTTGAAGTGCAGATATTTTTTTCTCTTCCTCTTTAGCTGTGGGAAGGCTGAAGAGTATATTCTTATCATGGAGAAAAGCTGCGTGGACCACTCGCTGAGCTTGCTGGCTCTTCTTCCTACAGTGTTTAGGCCCTCAATCTTTCTTAATCCGTAATCTAAAAGTTGATGCACTGAGCTGGGATATCTCTGATAAACCTCTCTGCAAGTGATGTTTTTGGGATTGGAGTACTGAATTGGGGTTTTTTAAATGATTCTCATTGATGCCATTGTTAGTCCACAGCAGCTTCCTTTTTTTACTTCTGTACTACAACAGTGGACTGCAACGTAGACAGAAACATCGATAGTTTCCTTATTTTCATGAAGAGCTCACTTCATCTACAGAAAACTTTTTAAACAATAGTGTTCTTGTATTTCTACAATAAAACATGTGAAGTGCAATGTCCTTTTTCTTCCTTTTGAACAGACAGTAGTATCTGCTGTGAATTACTGAAGGAATAGATCTAATAGTAAAACAGGAGAAGGGAAAAAAAAGCCGTTTTCTTCCTGCATGTGAGCAGGTAAAGACAGGATAGACAGACAGAAAACATTTAGTTAGAAGCTCATAAATCTAAAATAACAATATTGGCTTCTTTCTGAAAAACCATTATAGAATTTCCAGCAGCATATTTATCCTATTAATGTTATCTTGCATAAGATAGTTTTCCTGAGACTTTCCAGAAAACATGCAGTTTGCCTTATAAACAGAGCAATAACCAATGAATGTTGTAATGGCACACGCATGAATGCAAATGTAACATTTACCTGAGAAAAAACTGGGTCTCTTTCATGTATGTAAAAATCTCATTCAAGAACTGTAGCAGTGTACCAGTGTTAAGAGAAACTGTATAGGGCACTGTGGTTAAAGTGGCAAAAATCACCCAGTCAAGGCTAGAAACTTCAGGTCTTGACTCTGTGTTAGGGATGGACTTCACTAATGTTTCTGAGATCCTGTGTTTGTCTGGTTCATCTGTGACACGCTCTGCTCCATGCAGTCGTTGTAATAAGCATAATTATACTCTCTGTGATTACTCCCACTCTTACGATGAATGGTGTGCTGTAACCCTTCATCTTTGCACAGTTACTGGTCAAAAGCAAAATCTTGTTATTAGTAAGGAATGAAAAATTCTACCTGTTTGGCTTAGTTACCATAAGCAGCTGAATTCAAGCTTTCTTTAGCTCAAGTCCACTTGATGTTCTAGAGGCAGCTTAATTTTTTTAACTTGCTAGTTTTTCAAATTATCCCTGAAAAGATCAATTACATTATTCTTTGATCCAGCCATCCTCTGCTTGGTAAAGGTTTGCAGATCAAGCAGCCACACAGGGCCATTGCTACTGCAAACATGCTCGTTCTTTTGCTGGTGCTCACTGTGTGTCCATAACTTCTGTAACAGCTTAACTCGAGTCATCCGTGATGTCCCTTTAATATCTACATCCAGTTGTAGTCTGCTGGACCTAGCACACACCGTGAGGATCACCTCTAAGTCTGTGCTTGGTATTTGACTGGAATATGTGCTTGGGTACACAGTAGAATAGCATGGTGGAAACTGGATAAAATTAGGTTTGCGTTTTGGGTGCCAACAGGCTTGTAGTATTTTTTAGTATTGGTTTTTAATGCTTATTGGGACTTAAAGATGTCACTTCAGTTTCTGTTAGAAAATGGCAGTGGTTCCCATTCTTTTCCAGTCTCAGTCACTTAATCACAGTGCTTGGGCTGTAGCTTCCCTTGGCCTGCCAAGTCACCAGCAGGTGAAATGCCACTGCAGGACAGTGAGACAGCCGGCTAGCAGGAGTGTCACATGCTGCACTTCTGTGACCAGCCTGTTGTACACAATTTCAGCAGTGGCTGCACAACACCATCAAGGCACAGTCAATACTGTGAGACTTGTAGTTGCTGCACAGATATTTCCAGTGTTGAATTTCTTAAGTTGCAGTGATATTCTGAAAATGAGTGCTGGTGCTGGAACCTCTGCTGCCTCTCCGTGGAGGAGACACTATGAATGCCTCCTGTAAAAGTCAAACATTACATCAATTCTACAGCTTTCTTCGCTTGGAAGACAACACCCAGCTCCCACTTTGTTTCTTTTCCCTAATGATCCAACTAATACTGCCAAGGGATAGGGACTACTTGGCCTATGTCAGCACTTCCCTAACACTGCAGAAACCAGAGATTTGCACAATTAGCATGTCCAAGTTGCTGTCTGAGTTGAGTTACAGCTTTCCTTTCCTGAATGCAACCACTTACTTAATGTTTTCAGATGACAGTAGAAAGGATTCTGTTTGGAAGCTGTCTCATAAAACTTCTGTGATGGAAGGGCATTCTTAGTTATTTGAAAAATCAGCATGTGCTTCCTCTCTTGTTGCGTGTCTTGGTAAACTGCTAACATCTGTGGAGGCTGGTTGACCCACTGACAGATTGACTGTGTCCTATCAGTACTTGCTGAATTAAATCAGCTGCTCAACAAGGTTTCATTCTCTGCTCACTCTTTTAAAATTGCTGAACAACGCCAGTTCTGGGTTTCTTAACTTAGAACTACTCCATCATAGCATGTTTACATTAGCTCATGCAAGCATTTTGGTGTTCAGCAATGAGGAATAATGAAATCTTCTGGGAGGAACTACTTGAATCAGAGTTTCTTTATTTGCAGTCTTCCGAATAGTGTGATCTACTGGGATTGTTACAAAAAGATTGTGATCTAATTAGAAGATTCTTCCATTTTTAAGGTGGGTTCAAGCAGTGAAATGACTAACAAGACAAATGTATTCCTTGTACATAGAAAATAAGTGCACCCAGTTCCTCATACACACAAAACATTAATGAACCCATAGCTCAATCAAATTCAGCCATAGGTGTAGTCCCCTCATCCGGTACCTTTCCTGATCCCTGCATAGAATCATTAAGGATTGGAAGGGACCTCGAAAAATCATCTAGTCCAATCCCCTGCCACAGCAGAATCTGCCATGTCAGTGTAAGAAATAAAATGCTTTTAGTATCCAGCATTGCACTTTGTTGATCTGAAGTCATTGTATGATGGGTGAAAACAGTTACGAAGAACTAATCCAGTGCATCTAGTGTACGTTATCACAAGCAGTGCTGATAATGTTTGTGTCTCTTCCACGTGGGTTCTATCAGCAGTATAAGCATCCTCTGGACTAGTAAAACTAGTAGTTCCATGAGTCTTTAATGATGTTTAGTGGCTTGAATTCATGGTTGTAACAACACTTTCATTTCAGTGGCTCTTAGGAAAACTACTAATGTAGGAAGCTTGTAAAAGATATGTAAAACACTCTACTGTACCATACAAATGAACTGTGGGACTCAAATGTTGCCATCATAGATAGTCCATGAGTCACAATGAAATCTGGTACTACCAGATTTATTATTTGTGCAAAGTGTCTACCTGAAAATTACTTTAGACACTTCATTAGACATATATTTGTTTACCTGTGATCAGCTGGATGGGAAGAGGCAGAAACCTACATCTCAGAAGTGTAGCTGAGACGAGTAACGAAATATCAAACATAAACCACACAGAATAGCACTTCTTAGTGGGGCTCTATTTGGAAGACTTGATACAAATTGCGTGGTCAAAGGATTTGGTCCTTGATGTCCAAATCTACGTTATTCTAGCAGGGGGTTGGGCTAGATGATCTTCGGTGGTCCCTTCCAACCCCCTTACTATTCTGTGATTCTGAGTGACCGTAGCTGTCACTGACATAACAGGAGGATATAACAAATGGGGACTGTGGCTCCTTGCAGGCTCCACTGGCAGAGAGGGTGCCCTTTTCCCCCTCTCTTGCAGCTCTGCCAAGAATCACCTGTTGGGGCGCGCTCAGCTGGTGCAGATCTTGCACGCTCCCACCCCGCGTTTTGAGCTCCACACTGGCACCTCCCCCCCACTCCAGGATGCAGCCAAATCCATGAGAAGGTGCCAAGCAACAACATCCTGGAGGTTCATTCGGCAGCCTGCTCCATGCATAGGTGCTGCCAGACTTCAGCAGCACAAGACCTGATGTGTGGCACACTGGACAACAAGCCAGGAAACAGCCAAGAGATCGTTCTCTGTCTTGCAGCAGCAATAAATGTTGCAGCACTAACTAACTGCTCTTCTAAGCCATGGTATTCCTTCAAACCTTCTCAGCTTCAAAATGGGACCCGAAGGGTGGTGGCTCAGGAGACGTTACCTGGCCAGAACTGCTCGTTTAGGAGCATATGCAGCATCCCTGAGTACGGATGAGCCCTGCCAATCACGCATTTATGTGCGCAATACATGTGTTTCTATTGCAGTGATGCTGCTGTAGATCCTGTTCGGTTCCTGTGCGTGGTGTTCATAGACCCTGGTTTTAGGAACTTACAAATGAAGAGTTAGATGAGACTCCACACAGTGAAAGGTGAGAAGAAAGGACATGTCAAGAGAATGACAATGATGTTTACTTACGTCAGCTGGTTATTTCTGCACCTTGATTTCCACTTATTTAACATTAAATGAGTAATTATTAGCACAGAAAGGAAATGGCAGTCCTGGCATTCAGCAGCAACAGTCATGTATGGAAAAGAATTTCAATGCATCAGAGCATTTCGGTGGCACGTTTAAATTTCAGACTCCCACAGAGGGGTCAGGTTTGGGTAATACAATTCCCAGCATCCTGGAGTCAAGACACGCAGCAGAGATCTCTGCTGAATCCTGTAGAGCAGAGCTCTACAGCTCCAGGTCAAAGACAACTACCAGTTATCCCTGCTGACTGACGAGAGTAGAGTGTGACGTGAAATGTCTGTGTAGTCACTTGGACCACTTTGACCAAGATCTTTGCCCACAATTATGTCACCATTCACCACTGCTGTTTGGAAACCTCTACACTGAAGGATAGAAAGCTAGAAATACGAGATGTAGCTAAAAATGACGGTGCTACTTAAGTGCAAAGGCACACTCTGTATCTGCAATGGCTTGAACCAGCCAGTACTTAGGAAATCTCTTTGGTAATTACTTCCTTTCTGATGGCTTTATGGGGCAGGGCACATAATCCCGCTAACCCTGAAAAAAAAAGTGGTCGGTGATGACAAAAAACAAAGTTGGTAGAAGCTTTTTGATGGCTATCACAATGAAGCACCACAATCAGTTATAAAGTTATTAAAGCATGCAGCGTGCAGCAGCTAATCTTAAATACAAAGTGCTTGGCTGAGATATTCAGACAGCCTAGTGATTTCAAGTGGCAGCTTCCAGGCAGGGCAGGGTCTAACCTGAATCACAATGGTAGAATAAAAGGTGGCTTCCATTTTCTGAAAGTCAGCTTCTCTTACAGAGTCAGGCACCTGGGAAGTGAGACATTCAAAACTAATGGTCATGTACAAATTTTGGTCAAAACACTACAGAGGTTTTTTTATTCAGAGCTGATTGTGAAACAGGACTTGGTGGATTCCATACAGGCATCTCCAGCTGCTAGCAACACTGCTGCGGCTTTTAAACTTCCAGAGGGAAGGCATGGCAAAGTCTAACCTAGACCAGAGCTGCAGAAGTACCTCCCCATCATCAGCAATGTGCTTTTCATGGTTTTTTAGGGTTTCTGTGGCTGGAGTTGAAGCTTCTTAATACTGAGCAATCAATGCAGAGGCTGATGGATCTCCCGGGACACATCTGCTTGACAGCTCACGTGCTGTTTCTGCAGCACAAGAACTGGTTTTGACAGTGTTTTATTTTACAGCTGCTGATGCACAGGTAGTTTATACCCACCGATCCAGACTACAAGAGTGCAAAGCCCTGAGGTCTCCTTATTCCAGGCTGGTTATTAAAAGAACTGCCATGTTTAACAACTACGCTGAAAATTTGAAAACAGAAAAGTTAGACTGTTTTTTACTACCGGCCACTGCGCTACTATATGCAGACAACACTTGAGCTGACATCAATGCTCCCAAAAAAGGTACATTAATTTGTACCATGTAATTTAAGCAATTAACTTCTGGAATGAAAGGGATGTTAAAGCAGGACAAGGAGAATGGTGAAGAGAGGTATTGCATACTGAATTGGTATGTAACCTCTGTAGGGCTCAGGGATAATGAACTGTCTGCTTAGATAAAGCATGTGACATACAAACCTGCCTCCTGCTAAATCAATAATCTGGGGTTTAATAACAGATTTAGTGCATGCAATGGTGGCAATTTCCAGTAAAACTCAAATTTTTAGCTTTACATGAAGATGTTACCCATGTTTTGATTTCTAGCTTGTCTTTATTAATGTAACTGCTGATTTGCAAACCCCCCATCTTTCTAAAAGTTCTTGGTGGGAAAAACATCCCACCAAATATTTCTCTACAAATCACTTGATGTTATTTAGGCAATAATCTCAGAAGTCTTCCTATTTATGAGGAAGCATTAGGCCATCTCTCAAGGTGTTTATTACTTGAAAACCAGTTGCTATCAAGCTATTATTATGCTCACATGTGACACAGAGTGGGATGCTGTACTGACAAATGAGTTTGAACCAACTGAAAGTAAACAAGAAGTTGCCTCATCAGTGTTTGCTATGAACATATGGAATGCCGATTGCCCAGGATGGGAGAAAATCCACTTGCACAGGGTTTTTTCTGTTTACCAGGCTCAAGAATATGACAGGTACTTTACAGGACAGGTCAGAGTCTGTGTCTTTGGTTAAGAAAATGCCAACCTAATTTTGGGTGAGCAACGAGCAGGAATAGCAAATCAGGAGTGAAATGATGAGGGAAGTGTAAATGATGAACCCAAGAAAGGATGAGCTCAATGTCCAGGCTTAGTTTGTGTGCTGGATTTATTTTATCTTTGTTGCGGTACAAGGAACGGTACTTTGGGCTCTCCCATGCCCTTCTACGATACTACCTGGGCAATAAGGTATGGGCAGGAAAATACTGGGATCTTTTGCCAAAGGTCTGCGTGGATAATAATGTTAGAGCTTCCTAGTCATTTTTCATGTTATTTTTAAAAAGTAGAACCTGTTTTAAATACAATCTTCCTCTCACTACTGGAGTATTCATGATCTTCAGTGTTCTGCCGTAGAAGCAGCACAGCTTACCTTCCATCTTCTCTTCCTCCCAGGCCAGCTCTTTGCCTCTAACTCTCCCTCTGGTATTATGTCTCCTTTTGTGCTGCCTTCTTTGTTTGACATCATCAGCTGATTGGAATTTATTTTCACCTTCCAAGAAAACTCCTCCTGCTCTCAGGCTGCTGAAGCCACCATGTTCCGTGATACAGTGTGCTGCTTCTCCTGGATTCAGAAGCATCAGTGCAATCAGAGAGCTCTCAGCATCTTGTGTGATGAGTCCCTGCTGACGGGTGGCTTTTTCACTGGGTTTGTGCCCCTGGACATGGGAGATGTGGTGCTTGCTCAACAGGTCCACTATTGCACTGCAATTCCTTAAACACCAAGCATAGAACTACTGTGGTCATTTATGTGCAGCTGAAAATAGTGGGATAATGAACAATACTGAGTTTATCCATCAAGACACATTAAGGACTAATTATCATTCCTCCTAACGGAAGAAAAGGCATAGCTTCTTCTATAAAAGTGAGAAACAGAACTTATTAAATAATTGCACTGATACACTACACATACATTTGCTTACTGCTGTCTAACATGGATGAGGGGCAAGCGATTGATGTCATTTACCTGGACCTCAGCAAAGCCTTTGACACTGTCCCGCACCACATTCTGGTCTCCAACTTGGTGGACCATGGGATTGATGGGTGGACCACTAGATGGGTAAGGAACTGGCTTGATGGCCGCACCCAGAGAGTGGTTGTTGATGGATCCATGTCCAAGTGGAGGCCAGTGACAAGCGGAATCCCTCAGGAATCGCTCCTGGGACCAGTCTTGTTTAACATCTTTGTAGGTGATATGGATAAGGGCATTGAGTGCACCCTCAGCAAGTTTGCTGACAATACCAAGCTGTGTGGTGCAGCAGACACGCTGGAGGGCAGGGATGCCATCCAGAGGGACCTGGACAGGCTGGAGAAGTGGGCAAAGTCCAACCTCATGATGCTCAACAAGACCAAGTGTAAGGTCCTGCATCTGGGTCGAGGCAATCCTAAACACAAATACAGGCTGGGCAGTGACTGGCTGGAGAGAAGCCCTGAGGAGAGGGACTTGGGGGTGCTTGTGGACGAAAGCTCAGCATGAGCCAGCAGTGTGCACTTGCAGCCTGGAAGGCAAACCTGATCCTGGGCTGCATCAGGAGAAGTGTGGCCAGCAGGTGGAGGGACTTGATTCTCCCCCTCTACTCCACTCTGGTGAGACCCCACCTGGAGTACTGTGTCCAGTTCTGGAGCCCTTATTTACAAGAAGGATGTGGAGATGCTGGAGAATGTGCAGAGGAGGGCCACGAGGATGATCAGAGGGCTGGACCACCTCTCCTATGGGGATAGACTGAAAGAATTGGGGCTCTTCAGTCTGGAAAAGAGAGGAGGCTCCGAGGTGACCTTATTGTGGCCTTCCAGTATCTGAGAGGGGCCAACAAAAAGGCTGGGGAGGGACTATTAGGATGGCTTGTAGTGACAGGACTAGGGGGAATGGAGCAAAGCTGGATTTAGAGTGGATGTGAGGAGGAAGTTCTTCACGGTGAGAGTGGTGAGAGCCTGGAATGAGGTGCCCAGGGAGGTGGTTGGGGCCCCATCCCTGGAGGTGTTTAAGGCCAGGCTGGATGAGGCTCTGGCCAGCCTGGTCTAGGGTGGGGTGTCCCTGCCTGTGCTGGGCGTGTTGGAACTGGATGATGGTTCCTTCCTACCCTGAGTGACTCTGATTCCATGGCTTCTCCAGTCAGGTGAGCCTGCTGTGGCGGTGGGATTGGACTAGATGATCTTTCGAGGTCCCTTCCAATCCCTTATGATTCCATGATAACATGTAAGTTACTTTAAAAAACCAATATTTTATGCTACTGACCTAAGGGAAGTTGTCCCTTGACTAAGTGGATCCATTTAAGCCAATAAAGTCCACTCTAGCCACTCCATGTGAAGAAACATGAGAGACCTGTACTCTCTTTTATTATATTCTTCCCTGAAAAAAACAACCAAACCCTTAAACACTCAATCAGTAAACCCACCAACACTTATTAAAGTAAGAATCCTAAGCAGAAGATGATTCTACCTGCCTAAACCTCATACAGATTGTACCCTCATTTCCCCTGGCTGCTTAAGGCAATTCCTCACTTCAGGCTCAGAGTCCTTCTTTAGAGGCCATGAACCATGAGCATCTGAATCTGGACCAGAATAGTGCTGAAATCTCTGCAGATTATACATCTCACCAGTGCAGCAGCAGGTTCTGACTGGTTTGACTGCAAAGGGCTGTTGCTATTGTGGACAGTTATTGTAGACAGCTGGGTTATTTTTTAGCTAAGTGGTACCGTGGAGCCGTGGGTGTGGGTTTGTGTTTGTCAGGGGCAGGCAAGAGTTGGCACTGTAGCTAGTGAGGGCGTACAGCTCGTGCTGTGTGTATTACCGTGGGAGTGGGAGACCCAGAACACTGTGTCACAAAACAAATGGCTCTTCTTAACAGGGAGTAAACACAGTCTTGATTCCACGGTTTTCCACTGATGCCAGGGACAGAGGTCTTTGAATTAACTGACAAATAGTGCACCCTCCTCTATCCTGGGCAAGCAAATATGCCTCTGGGGAATGGAGAAGGTCTGGAAAACCCCAATGGATTTGGCTCTCTGGAAGAAGACACAAAATTAACCTCTAGGTTTGAGACTGAGAGGGCAGAGCAGAAAAGGAGGAGCTGGTTTTCCCAAAGTGGGCTGAAATGCCTCCAGCCTAGATCAGGAGAGCTTCCTCAGCATAAGGTTTGCATAGGCTACCAGAGCAACCTGTCTGCTCCTGCTTCTGGCGCAAGCACCACGTTCACACAAAGCTGTGGTGGGATAGCTGCTGTCCAGCAGACACAAGGGCTTCTCCCTTCCCTGCTGCTCTGTAGGAGCATTTCCTCTAGGAGCAGCTTAAGTCACCTGTACATTTTTAAAGGGCCAATGATCATAGAATCTGGAGAGCCAAAATTTATACACAGCAATTAGACAGTTCTTTAAACATTCAAAGCACTATATAAACATTAGTGAAGCCTCATAAGATGAGGTAGGTAAGTATTAGCTCTCCCTCTCAAGGTGTGGTGAAGAGGCTTGGCTGAGGCTGTAGGCTGAGTCACCGGCAGAGCAGGGTTCACTATCCACAACTTTTTGAAATAGTGTGACTTGAGTTGCCTGGCAAGAAAAGTGTGTGGTCAGGCAGTGCAGGCAGCCTGGCACCACCACCAACCAGCATCCCCACTGTCACTGAGGGGAAATCTGCTGTTAGGTTACCTGCACTGAGACCCTGTACTGAGCTGGCAAGGTGCGAAAGCTTTTCAGCTCACCCCAGCCACATGGCTTGGAAGCCTCAATGAATTGTGTTTCATTGATGTTCTGTCAACAGAGAGAATAAAATTGAGAGAAATTAATTCAAGAAGCCCAAATTCGGGTGCTTCCTCAGTCATGGCTAAGGGCACAATGATGAGTAAGTGGCCCGATTTTTGGAAGTTCAGGGCATCATTGTCTTTGGCTACCCATCACCTTCGAAAATCAGGCCCTTCTTCGTACTTCTCAGTCCTGGTTTCTTAGTCCTGCCATTGTGAAACTAAGTTGTGTGATCTTCTCAAGGTCAGTAATGTTCTGCAGACCAAAGCAAGCTCTGAGAAGCTGTGGTGCTCCTCAGTGGTGACTCCTCAGACACCTCGCTGGGGAAGCAGCAGCAGGGCTGTGGGAAGAGTGGGAGAGGATGAAGCAAAGTGGTTTCTTATGCCATTTCAGAGCAAAACTCCTCACACTCAAGAGGGTACAGCCAGGAGTGACCACTTCCAAGCCGGGGAGGGCTATGTGGTGCTGCCCTTCTGGTGGGCAGGGCAGCAGTGGCCATGCTGCCAGCCTGTGCAAGGATGTTTGGGGGCTTTTACAGATTCCTCCACAGCCAGCTCCCTGCCTCCATAGAATACTAGCCAGTGAGGAACACACGGGGATGGCAGGAGAGTGCTGAGATCTGTCTGGGCACAAAGGATCGACATCCAGGCTGGCGTGGAGCCTGGGCCAGGGTGGGCATTGGCATCGCAGTGACGAGATGCCCCGGAGAACGTGACGGGCAGGTTTAGGGCTTTTTTGTTTTGTTTGTTTTATTTGGTTCGAGGCTTTTTTTGTACGTCTGGCATCCGGGCGCGGGGAGCCGGGCGGGTGCCGGGGGCAGCTCCTGTCAAGGAGGGCGCAGGGTGGAGTCTCTTACTCACCTCGCGGAGCCATCTCCAAGCTTCGGCGAAACCCGTCGAGCAGTTTCCTCGCGGTGTGACAGGGCGGGAGGGGAGGAAACGCGGCCGCCTCGGAACAGGTTTGTCCTTCTCTGCCTGCTGACGTTTGGCCGCCCCACAGCTGCTGGGGGCTGGAAACAAAAAACCGCCCCGTCAGTGCGAAAGCAGCCCGGAAAAACTGGTCGTGTGAGGGGCGAGGGCGGCATTCCTGGCCGCCGCGGCAGGGGACGGCTCAGGCTCCGCGCTGCCCGCGCCGCCGCTATAAAAGCGCCCCGCACGGCGGAGCCGCGGCAGAGGGGCGACCGCCGTGGGGGAGCGGTTGTGGGGCGCCGGGCTGGGACCTGCTGAGATGGGGGCCCCGAGCAGCGACTGACACTTTGGTTCTTCTGCTTTTTTTAAAAAAATATTTATTTATTTTTAAAGAAACCTGTTGCCTTCAGGCTCCCAGAGCTGAGAGGGATCGTGACGGGACGGTGGCCATGAGTAAGTGCGGGACTGTTGCGGGCGGGCGGGCGGGAGCAGGGCCGGTGGCTGTCCCCCCTCACTCTGAGCCGGCCCCGTGTGTTTTGTCTCGTCCCCAGGTCCGCCGTGGCGACAGGAAGAGCCAAGCCCGGGCCAGGAGCGAGCGGGAAGCGCGTCCCCCGCCCCGCAGACCGCGGCTCCTCAGCCTCCTTGGTGCAGTGGTTCTTAACAGTTCAACAGTTCTCTATCATAATTGTGAAATGTTTAGGACCACTTGACCAGCGAGGACCGGGCATCGGACCAGCGGGGCCCGGGGCACCACCGGAGACCTGCAGCGACGGGCCCGGCCCCGGGCAGGTGAAGCCGCATGGGACGGCCCGGGCCGGCCACGGGCACTTGGGGCGGGCGGCGAGGAGGTGGAGGAGCAAGGAGTTAGAAAAGTTGTTGCGTTTGCTATGGGCATTGAGGAGTTTAATATCGCAAAACAGGTAGGATAAGTGCTGATGCTGCTGTCGGCTGGCTCTGTTAGATGCTGGCAGTTACACTCGGTGTGTAACCATCTCTCTTATTTACCACGCATGTTGAGATAAACAGACACACACACACAATCAGATTCTTTGACTTTCCAGGTTGCATTCTTCAGGGGCCTCCCACCTTTCCAGTAGGTAACATAGACAATGTGCGTTCAGCAATAGCAATGTTGGTTTGGCTTGGAGTGCCCTTTTATTTAGGGCAGTGTAGCTTTTATGTGGGGCTGCTTCATACCACACTTTCCATCTACACAATTACTGCAAGGGGTGAAGGGATTACATTGAGCCCTGCCTCCATCACAATGGCTTTGGTGGGCATCTACTTTTAAGACTTTGCATTGATGGCCTGGTTTTGAAGGTTCATGGACTTAAATTGGATGGATCTTAGCTAAAATGCTAGATGATTCAGAATACACATGAAGAATTTTTAGGTTTTAAAAAGAGGATGGAAAAATGTATCAGCAGGGATTGGGCCAGCTTTTCTCTTAAAGAGGTAACTTTGTAAACCTAAAGTTCTTCTTATCTTGTGCTCATTCTATTTACCCATACCCCAAGTATCAAAAGGAACCACCAGTGTGTTAGTGGGGTTTTTTTTTTCAATTGAACTTGTGTCTAAATAAAACAGGGAACAAATTAATTCATAAAATATAATTTTACTGCTTTTAAGTTTGACTGCAGAAATGTAGTGAGCCTGTCTATTTGTGCATTTTAAACCTTAAAAAGCAATAAGGTAGATGTATGTATACTTAATATCTCTTCTGTGGTATTGCGTTTGCTTCAACAATACACCATTTGGTGTGAACACAAGGTGCACAAGTATATTTGCAGATGATTCTGGCTTCACTGAAGTCAAGAAGAGTTCTGATGTTGCCTGCAGTAGAGCTGTGATCTTCAGAAGAAGAGATTTCAGGAGAAGCTGGAAATATTTGAAGAGTAGGCAAGCCTGATATATAAAAACTTCTTGGGGACAGCCTAGGAAAAGCATGATTTTTACCTACTGCTACCATTCAGAACAAGTTAGGCAAGTTTAATTACAGCATAATAGGGTTTAATTTAACTGGGAATGAGGGTATGGTGGCTGCTAGCAGTGTTTCTCAAACTGTGAGGCTGGCCTCCTTAGGCAAGCTTACACAAGCCCAAGGCAAATGGAAAAACACACTTTGTCTGGGACTTGGCAAAGGTAGAACCCCCACAATGATGGTTGCTCATTTGCCAAGGCAAAAATTGAAATGCTCTCCCAAGGAAAAGATTAACGACCTGTCCCACTTAAGGGTCTGATGATTCAATACTATTCTGTCTGAGTTCTAATATATGGCACTCATTATCACAGTCTACAAGCACCTCCCAAATATTTAAAAAGAAATAACACTAGGGTTCCGCACACACAGTTCTCATTAATTTCAGTGGGTGTTGTGGATGTTTAAACAGAGCAGAGCCCTGAAGAGTTGAAAATAGACTTGCAAAACACACTGGGTTAGATCCACAGCTGGCTTGAATCGGCACAACACTGTTAACTTGAGTGGTGCGACAGTGACGTACACCAGCTGGGACCTGACCCAGTGTTTTTCTCTCCTGCCCCATCTCCACTTGATAAGTCTGATCCCCTTAGCTGTCTGCTGGCTTCAGTGGAGGTATAAGTTGGATGCAGTAAGGTTTCCCATTTCCGTGGAATCCTCTTAACAGTACAGCTGAAGAGGGTAAGTTTTGGGCTTTTTCCCTGGGTTTGAGTGCAGTGTTCCCTAAAAAAGTTTGAAAGAAACCTGATCGAGTAAGTACACAATTTTGTTGATTTTAAAGATAGCATCAGTCATTCTGGGAGAGCAAACCTGATGAGGAGGTGCTACTTGTGCAAAGATGAGATCGTTTGATGTTCTTGTACTGGTTTGTCTGTGTCAAGACGGCTCTGCTGATTACTTACAGAAACTAGTGTTTTATTATAATCTATGCCTGAAATCAGAGAGCATCACAGCCCTACTGGAACATCTCCTTTATGTGTGTTTTATTCTGTGATGGTTTAAAGGCATGGATTCATGTCGATTTCTACTATTGTTTTTTCTCTCTCAGACTGGGTGAACTCCTGTTGACAGGCTTGTAGTTTCCATAAACTGGCAGTAAGCCCTGTGGATAAACAAACAAACAAAAATCCCCAGCAAATACGAAGTGAAAACCTCTGGGCAAGCAGCCTTCCCTTGTGATATTGTCTAAGCTAAGCAAAAGCCTGAGGGGATGGAGGGAGGAGACTCTTCTGACAAACTTGGTAAAATGTTGCCCTGCTGTTGCAAAGCAAGTCTTAGCTCTTGCTATTAACATCTCACACAGTGCTCCGGTTTGTTATCGTTGGGATCTTGGTCTTTGCATAGTAACTTTTTAAAAAAAACTCCTTTTAAAAATTAATGGCAAAGGTGTTAATGCCAGACTGGAAGCAGAGATAGATTAAACCTTCTGGTTCGGGACTAAGGTGGTGTTTCTCATGATCTGCTGTGCCTAAGAACAGGAAGAAGCAGCACGTTCCTCCCTCCTTGCCCTTTTCTTTAGGCTGTTTAATGCTTTGGCAGCATCTTGTAGTTTCAGTATACCCTCAAATAGGTTGGATATGTTGCTGATTGGTCAGAGACTCAGATGGCATCACCTAGAAAAGTAAGCATTGAAATAAAATTCACATTTGAATTAAAGAAAATATGTTTCGAGTTGCCCTTCCTTTGGTATCTACTGAATAATGCCCCTCTGCAAAGGACCAGTCTAGTTATTGGTGCTGCTCAACTATTGAGTAATGCTGTAATCAGGGCATCCTAGACATCATTTTTAGGGCCTTGATCAAGAGGTACTTTCATCTCCATAAATCTTTAAACATAGCAGTTGGAAGCTGTTTTATAAAAAGCTAAATTGACAAAAAAGTGCTTCTAGACATCAGTAGTCAACATGGTGTTTGCACTTAGTGTCTGGGATGCTAGCTGCAGTACTGTTCACACAATAGTTCCCATGCCCAAAGAGCAGATGTCCATAATTTTGGGCATCAGAAATTCTTGGGCCGGATCCGATGATTTGCTATACTGACCTGGGGGCAGAACAGGCTCATCCACTGCTGGCAGCTTCCAATCCTGAATCCAAGAATTGATGGCCATACTTCCAACCCCTGTAAATTTGCACGTGGTTTTCCATTTCTGTGTAGGTTTACCCCGTCTTGGGCGCAGATCTTTACATTATTTCTCCTGCAAGTGATACTGTTCTTGAAACTGGTGATGGAGAACACAGCCGGGATTTCTGAGTTATTTAAAATGTATTTTCCAAATCGTTCATTGTCTGTGTGGCCAGTAGTGAGATCCCTATGAGAGAAAGTCTGTACCTGATTATCTTGAAGGTAATATTTTTTGCTGGCTGTTGTTTTTCTGGTTCCTTTGAAAAAATTTGTCCGAGCAGCCTGTGATTTCAGAGTTTGCACAACTCCCGTTTAAAGGCAGTGTATCCATTCATGGTATCCAGCTGTTTATGCTGGTAGCTCATAAGTGCAGGTGATCATCTCACTATCTCTGTCAGGTACAAAACGCAGTGATTTTACATCTCATAGAATCATTAGGGCTTGGAAGGGACCTCAAAAGATCATCTAGTCCAATCCCCCTGCCACTGCAGGATCACTTAGACCAAGTTGCACAGGAACATATCCAGGTGGGTTTTAAACATCTCCAGTGAAGGATGCTCCACAAGCCCCCTGGGCAGCCCGTTCCAATGCTCTGTTACCCTCACTGTGAAAAAGTTCCTTTTGGTATTTCTATACACCAAGACAGCATCACACAAGCTTTTGTTCGGCAACGACAGGCCAAAGTATAAACCACTACATAAAAAGACTGGTAGAAAGCAAGCAGCTTATTATACAGGACATTTTCTAGTTAAGTAAGAGGTTTAGTGACTGTTTCAGAAGAAGTCAGGAATGCCTACGCTTGATAACATGCATTAACAAATTTATTTGCATTTGTGTTTCGACACAAACGGCAGAAGAAAGAATTTTAGGATTTTATACACAGGGGTATAAATACCCCTGAGATGGTCTTACAGAACCAAAGCCAACTGGAGCCAGAAAGACTATTTGATGGAAGTAGGTGATTAAAATACATGTTGTCTTTGTGTCTGAGAAGTGTACTTGATCAAATGAATCAACAGTGATGATCACATGAAAAACTCAGCGCTGAAAGGATGCAAAATAAATCATATAAATACTGCTGGAAAAGGGTTAATATTAATCTGCATCTTACCTGATACAGAGCAAACCCTGGTTTACCATTCCTCTTGCTAACCTCTCCTATTATTCACTAACTTTTCCAAATCCCACCTGTTTCAAAAGCCAGCACCCACTGTAATCAAAGATCTGTTCCAAGTCTCTAGCAGCCCCATTCACTTCCTCTGGCGCGTATTACAACTGTTTCTTTACAGGGTGAATTTACCTCTCCCTTTAGCTTAAGTGGCTCCATGTAATCTTTTTTCATTTAATCATTGAAATGTAGAATCATTTAAGTTGGAAAAGACCTTTAAGATCATCAAGTCTAACCATTAACATAACTCTACCAAGTCCACTGCTAAACTGTGTCCCGTGATTTTTAGGTTGTTAGACAGACTCAGCATTCAGATAATGATTTTTACTAATACCTGGGAATACCAGTACTGGGAATGCATTTTGAAAGCACTAATTCCTACAAGCATGTCTGGCTAGTTTATTGTATCTGCTGTCTAAGCTTATTTCTTTCCCTCCTTTTCTGCAACAAATTTGGATCCCAGAGGGTGGGAGTGTAGCAGTGTTTCAATCTGGAGTGGTGTTCTGCCTGGAAAAATATAAATAAAATATCTAGCTGCCTGAACTAGCTGTGTGGCTAGTGCAGACAAGGGCCTGTTCTCAGATGTGAAACATCTCATCATCTTAAACTGGATGGCTGAAGTGAAAGAAACTTTACACTAAAGGTACCCATTAGTCTTGTATTCACAGAATCAGTCTGGTTGGAAAAGACCCCTGAGATCATAGAGTCGAACCATCTACCCTACCTTACAAAAACCAGATCCCTGAACACCTCATCCAAAACAACTTTAAACGCATCCAGGGGTGATGATTCAACCACCTCCCTGGGAAGCCCATTCCAGTGCCTGATCACTCTTTCTGTGATATCAAGTCCCTACCCTGTTGGAACTTGAACCCATTCCCTCTTATTGTATCACTAATTGCTTGTGAGAAGAGACCAGCACAAACCTTTCCACGATGTCCCTTCAGACAGTTGTAGAGAGTGATGAGGTCTCGTCTTTCTCAAACCAAAGAGCCCCAGCTATCTCAGTCTTTCCTTGTAAGATTTATTCTCCAGACCCTTCACCAGCTTAGTTGTCCTCCTCTGCACCTGCTCCAGCACCTCCACACCTCTCTTGTACTGAGGTGCCCAAAACTGGACACAATACTCAAGATGTGGCCTCACCAGTGCTGAATACAGGGGGATAATAACCTCCCTACTCCTGCTGGCCACACTTTCTAATACAAGCCAGAATGCCATTGGCCTTCTTGGCGACCTTGGCACACTGTTGGCTCATATTCATCTTTCTGTCATTTAGAACCTCCAGGTACCTCTCTGCTGTAGGGCTCTCCAGCCACACCTCCCCAAGCCTGTAGTGTTGCATGAGGTTGTTGTGGCCCAAGTGCGGGACCTGGCACTTGGCCTTATTGAAGCTCATGCCATTGACATTGGCCCACTGCTCCAATCTATCCAAGTCTCTCTGAACAGCCTCTCTACCCTCTTGCAGCTGAATGCTCCCACCTAACTCGTTGTCACCTGCAAAGTTACTAATGATACACTCTGTGTCCTTATCAAGATCACCAATAAAGATGTTAAACGGAGATGGTCCCAACACCAAGCCCTGAGGCACACCACCTGTGACAGGCTGCCAGCTGGATTTAACTCCATTAACCACCACTCTGTGGGCCTGTCCATTCAACCAGTGTTTTATCCAGCAGATTGTGTGCTTGTCCAAGCCATGAGCAGCCAGCTTATCAAGGAGAAACTTTGGATTTGGCTAGAATTTGCTAGAAAATAGGATTTTGCTAGAAAATAGGATTTTGCTATAAATATATGAGTAGCATGACTATGTGAGCCCCAAATCTTACACATTGTGGACTGTGGGGACTTGAATCCCCTTGTGAGTGTCGCTGTGGTCTTGGTCCAATACAGATCCTCTAGCTGAACTTAGCTGCTCTGCTCTGTGGGTTGTAGTCACGTTGCTCCTCAGCTGCTAGGTTTATGTGAATCACCTTTTTTCTTGCTTCCTGGAGTGCAGTGGGAAGCAATTATTAGAACAACGGGCACTAAAATTAGAAATAATTCAGTGACAGTTTTATAGTAGCTGCATGCAGGAGTACTTGTTCTGTAGTAGTTTAACCTTCACAGTACCATAAAACAGCTGTAGAGCTGTTTTTGGTGTCAAGATGAAATACATTTGTAATAATGTTTAGTTACCACATTTCATGAGTCTCACACAGAGGTATTTTTGCTGATAGCATTTTTCCTGACTCCATAAGAAATCAGGAGTGGGAGAACGAGCCCAAAAGCAAAAGCCTCAACTGGTTTTTTTGGGTGTGGGGTATTGTTTATGTTTTGTCCTGGGAACATTGCACACAGTTGATCTGGATTAATGCTTGAAGTGTAGGATATTAGCCCTTTCTCATTTTAGGCACTTTTAGCATGTCCTAGCAGATGTCATCTTTTCTGAGTCTTGGCCAAACTTTTCAACCTGTTTGGTGTTGATGGTTCATTAATTCCTCTGGTATTTTCATCCCAAGTATCTTGTCAGCTTGTTTTGTCCCCTGTTAGCTTGCTTTGTTAGATGGTTTTTGCCCCAAAGGCTCCTACTTCAGAATTCATGTGATTTTAAGAGTAGCTGAGAATCTTTGTTTAAGACAGTTTATAGGTCTCGTTGTGGTAGAAGGGTTTGAAATAGTAATCTGATGACACATAAATGCTTTGAAACTGCTAAACAAATGGATCAAAAGCTTTTTTACTCAGGATTTCTGTGTCCTCTTTTTTCCTTCTCTTCTTGATGCTTGAAATTTGAAGTATTGCATAGTAACAAGCCTCTAAAGATGTTCTCTATTAACATTATGACATTCAAAGAGAAAAACGAAGCCGTTTTCTTTCTCGTGTGCTGGAAACCAGGTAAACGCCAGTTATTTGTGTGTGCCAATGGTACAGAATAAAGAAACTGAAGATACTAAAACTGCTGCCGTGATCTGTGCATTTGTCATTTCAGGAAAAACCAGTGATTCCCAATTCCAAATGCTGTCTGGCTCAACCTGTGTTTGGTGATTTTATTCCCAAGGCAGAAGGGTTGTGAAGCTTGATTGGTGCTTGGAAACATTTCTATTGGTGGGTTTTAATAAGAAGGGCAGTTTAAATTCTGGCAGCAAGAAATCTGGGAAGAGGTTCTCTTGATGCTTCTATTGCCTGGGATGCAGGGTGCAAAAGCAACTCACTCCAGGCCAACGAGGAGCTGGAGAACAAAGTGCAAAAACCAAGTTACTTTTTGCACCACAGCCTTTCTCTTTGCAGTGTTTTGAGCTTCCTTCCGAGTTTTCTGTCTCAGAATAAGCAACTTTCTGTAAAGTATGCTGACTTCTGTGCATCATGTTCCCAGGCACCTTAATGTTACCTGTAGATGGATGAAATGCAAAAGTTGATTTGGAATTAGAAAGATTTATATTCCAGTTTGATCCTTCCACTTTCGCTGCACCTTGTACGTGAACTTGCAGAGTTGTGCAGGTTTCTTTGGGGACCTCTGTTGGCTTCAGACCTCAGCAGTGCATTGCCAAACACTAAAGGTCAAAGTGGTGCCATCCCATGCTCCCTCTAACCAGATTCAGATGTCCAATTGTAAAAGGCAGGCTTGTACTCATGTCAAATTAGTGTTTTGTTGTTTTCATAGATTCAAAGTTTATAAGGCCAGAAGAGGATATGCACATGACACTAATTTTAGATGGCATGTGTGAGAGTCTTATCTTCCCACGCATCTCCAAAAAGAAAACAGAGGACTGTAGTGAGACTCCTGGTTAGAATCCCTTTTGCTCTAGCAGGATTGTAGAAGGCAGGCTTACTTCAAACACGTGTCAGGAAGCAGTGCGAATATCTTCCATTGAGATAAGCTAGTTCCTTCTCTTCCATAAGAGCGTTAATAGGATGTCCCTGGAATATTTATGGTTTGGAGAGGAATGCATCTTTTACAAAGACATGTGATCTGATTGAAAAAATAAGGCAATTTCCAGACTCTCTAAAATAAACAGGAGATTCATTACATATAATAATGTTGTTCACACCTTCCCTTCCTATTTTTCTTTCCCTAGTAAATACAAACATATTTTTCCTGGATCTTTTTATGCATTCCTCTTCGTAATAAGGTTTTGAAGTAAAAACAGTGGCCATACTACTTTAAAAAATGGCACTGGATTTTTGTGTTTTCACAGACTGTGCAATAAGCATCCAATATTCCAAATGAGGCCAGCACCTTGCAAAGTCATGCCTTTCTAGCCTCAAAGCCTAAACAAAGCTCCAAAATTCACATTTAGACTTAACTGTCAGTGGTCTACAAAGTCAACATGTAGGGTACTGTAACTTTCAGGCTGTCAGCATCCAGGAGCACAGGTGTTGCCAGTGTTCACTTGCTGTCCAATACTCACCACATCTAGGCTGGTGTCAGGCTGAATCCGTACAGACATGATTTCAGATGCTGTTTGGTTATACTACAGTGATCACCGAATGTTGCTATCACAGGAGTTTCAGCCTGTGGATATAGCTCCATGAAATGGAAATATTATTACTTATGTATTGATCAGTAAAACCAAATACAGAAATAGTTTGTATAAAACTGTATTTTTTATTTGACAGAGAGAATTCAGCCCACTTCAGGTAGATTCCTACAGAAAGCAGATACCAGTAGTCTTCCATGTACCATGAATTCCAGAAAGAGCACAGGTTAAGAATATATTTAGCTTTTTATCTAATGTATCTTGATACTTTTTCTGAATATAATAGGAAGAATAAAAACTTGTTGCTTGTCTTCTCTAAGAGTTAAGTTTTCAGCATAGCTAAGCGTTGTATCAGAAATGCCTTTTCCTGCTGCTAGCGGCTGCTCTACTCTGGGACACAAGATCACTGATAGACCTGAGAAGACACCTCTGGGAGGAGTGTGTCCATAACTGTAGAGAAATGGTGGATTGGTCATAGATGGGTGGGGTATCTCACTGCTGAATCAGTGGGGTACTGGCCCAGGAGAGCAGCCAGCCAATGTGCTTACTATGCTGTATTAAGGTCATGCTACTGGGTGGATTTGATAAAAGACATAAGCTGAAGGCAAGAAGGGGCTGGGTGCCCTGGTGGAGGAAGGGGAAGGATTACAATGAATGTGTTAGGGAAAGGGTAGAAAGCAGGATATTTGAAGTATTACACTGTTTTGTGTCTTTTTCAGTGAAGTTTTGACCCTGTATCCCTCTCCCAGTGAGGGGTCTGTCTTTGTGTGGGAATGCTACTTTTTCTGGCCCTTTCCTAGCCTTCTTTTCCCTCTCTGTTTGCCTCTCTTTCCCCTCTTCTCTCCTTTAATCTTTGTGCATGTTCTTCCTGGCAGTATTTCCAAATTCCTGTTTCACTCTGACCTCTTCCTTCAGTCCCACCTGTCAGAAGGATCATTAGAGAAGAAAGTAACCTTTGTTGGTCAAAACTGTTGCTAGTTTTTCCAGGTAAGTCCCTGTTAACATTTAGTTAAGCAGAATTAGTGAACCAGGGAGATTGTCTCTCACACTTATTGTTTCAGTCTTCAGAAGAAGATGTGTCTGAATTCCTTCCTTCCCCACTGGAAACAAACTTTTCCTTTGTTTGAATGATGAATTTGCATCTGGTATGTGATGGACTGTTTTGGCTTGATATGTTCAGCAGAGCTGACTGAAGGCTTCTCAGCTAGGCAGGAAAAGCAGCCAGTGATACATTGATACATTGCCCTATACACAAGGGCATGTACTGAGTATCTTCTTCAATTGGAAGGAAAAATATGGAGAGAGAGATTCTGGCTTTGTGTCAAAAGTGTTGTGAGGGAGACTTGTATGAGAGAGAAAAATCCTTCTTCCACAGCAGGATCTACAGCTTCCAGGCTGGCTTTCTAGAGGTCTTGCAAGGGGAACAAAGGTACTGGAGCTGATGGTCATTTTGCCCTGTCCCATTGACTAGTGCTCTAGACTGCTGCTTACTTTGCCAGTAGCTGGAGCTGGTGCTACTCTTCACTTCATGTTTTTTGTCTTCTGGTTCAGGACGGCCCAGAGATGCAAATGCATAAACATTGGTGAGTGCATGAGAGCCTCATGTACCAATAGTTATTTGCAGATTGAAAATGTCTGGGTAGAGTGGGCACAGAGAGAGTGCTTTTCCAGTTTAGAGAACCATTTGTAGTTTTAAGTATCGTATTATGCAAGAACCTGTCATCACTCTTTGTGTCATAGGCTCTCCAGCAATGTTTTCCATGCGCAAGACTGATGCTTTCATACCCCCTTTCTGCCTTGTTTAGCAAAAAAACTGCATTCATTCTGCTTTGACTTCTCAGGCTGTCAGCACCCTGACAGTGGTTTAGCTTTTCACCCTTTCTATCCTAGGACAGAAAACACACAGTGTACAGTGAAATTTCAGCGCAACAGTTGAATATCTCAAAAAAGAAGGTTTAGAAGATAAATAAATTAATTGGTTTGTCTAGACACTTGATTTTTAAAAAATCCTTTAGAAAGCATCCTCATGCAGGATAGAGGAAAGAAAAAAAGAGAAGAAAGGAGAACCATCAAAGGTCTGATGCATTTGTTTCTTTTGATATATATTTTATTGAGGCTTTGTCTAATGTACTAAAGGTGTCGCTAAATTCCAGCAGTTGCCATGCAGTTCCCTGGTCCACTCGACGTCAGTCAGTCTTCAAAGCTGTCTTTTTTCTGGTGTCTCTCTTTACTCCCGACTTGGAGTTTTGAGATGCACCCTTGCAGTGCCGGTTCCCGGGCAGTTCCCGGGCCGTTCCTGGCGGAGCAGTGCCATCTGCTGAGAGAGGAAAGCTGCTGCGCTGGGACGGGCCTCCGGAAGACTCTAGGACCGCTGCTGCTCCGAGGCTAATGAGGACTCTGTTTTGTGCTTGCAAGAGGTTTGGGATTTAAACTCCTCGGGAGTAGTTCTCAGGCTTACTAGCGCTGTTCAACCAAAACATTAATGCCTGTTGCTGCGAGTGAAATCTGCCCTAAGGAGACACCAGGCTGTTGAAAAATAATCACCTGCTCTGTTTTTAATTTCTTACTGGTGAAGTCTCATTTTAGTTGAGATACACAATTCTCTGTTTCCAATCAAGTATATTTGAGAATTTAGCTTAGAAAATTGAGTCTTTCTGCTTGGCTAAAGGATTAATAAGATGTTAGCTTTGGCTGGAAGCTGTAAGAAAAATGCACTCAAGATACAGTGTAGTGGGAACTGTTTGATGAAGGCTAGAAGCCAGGGCTGGTTTGTTCCCTTTCTCTCAGCCGTCCTCCTCGCTTTAAGTCTCCCTCTGGTCCCGTTTGCTGCCCACGGCTCTTGCAGCCCCACAAGAGGGTTTCCCTGCCATCCGGAGTCTCTCTACTAATGCAAGGAGGAGGAGGACGCTTGGTTAATCCTCTACAGCGGAGGGAAGATTTGCACATGGTGCCCCACGGGCTGCATATTTAAGGCACAGGTGAGTTGGTTGCTTCTGTAGCCGTTCCTGTGAGCTTGGTAACGCCAAGCTCTCACGGAAGAGAGGACAGTCCCCAGACCACCCACTCCTAAGAGAGTGCTTGTCACCGTTCATGCCCTGCAGCCCGTGGGATCCCTCTGCCAAGGAGACTGAAGTACAACCCCCGCAATTGCTGCCGGGAGCTTTTATTTTGTCTGTTAAAACATCTGCCCACACGTCCACCGAGGCGGAGTTGTGCCGGCACCTTTCGCTCTCCTGTTTCTCCGCAGAAGCGGTCGCAGAACGGAGGAAGGATGCCTTGGGGGCGGGGCCGCTGTCTAGGGTGCTGAACCCATGATGCTGTCCAGGGTCCTGAACCGTCTCTGCTCCAGTCCCAGAAGGCTCCGTGGGGTCCCCATCCCTCGGCAGTGCGGAAAGGGGACCAGGCTTTGGGCTCACTGCCCCTCCAGAACTGCAGAGCCTTGCACCCACAGATAAGGTGGTTCTAGCCAGGTGGGCAGGTTTTGGAAAAAGTAATTTTCACTCCCACTCTCCCCTGCTCCCCACCTTTCAAAATCGTCTAACCAAACAGTAAACGGGAGTTGTTGTTTTGGTTTTGGTTTGGTTTGTTTTGCCTGCTCATCCTATGGGCTGCTTCGCTGAAATGCCTGTGGGCAGAGGTCACTGAAATAGTGTTAGAACTGCAAAGCAAGCAGGACACTAATGTGTCTGGGTAGACTATTTTAGTAGCAAGGACTGAGCATAAGAAGCACCTAGGCAAGTGAGTGAGGGTTAAACTGGCATGATTAGGGTGACAAGAAATTAAACGGAAGACCGTGGACTGCACATTCTCTCCCTTTATGACTTGCAAATTAGAATGGAAATTAAAAAGCTTGAACACAGAGATACCCACGCCTCCCAGACACGGACAACCGAGCAGAAGATTGTGTGTAACTGTCTTTCATTAAGTGGTGTCAGGCTTTCCTTCCCCTGACCTTCACCAGTTGTTTACAGGAAAGCTTTCAATCTCCTCATAGGGAGCAGGGTCACAAAGACGCAAGAGACCAAGCCAGAGCAGGCCCGAGGTCAGCTCTGAGCTGCTAAACCCAGACAGTGACAGGAGAGCCCTGGGGTTTGTTTAAGCCCCTACGTTGCTCCAGATTTGCGAGATCCATTCTGTGCCCTGAATTGCCCCAAGTACAGGCAGGACCGTTTTCTGCACGGCATGGAGCCTCATTAGCGTGTTTGGAACAGAAAAGGAGTCCTACAAGATGGGCTGGACCCCCAGGATCACAGAGGTGGCAAGGAAGCACCCGTGAAATGAGCACACATCCCACCGCCAGAGCCGCAGCGGAACCCGCGTCTTCCCTCTTGCTGCCCTCAGGCTGCAGCTGGCGACTGGGGGAGCGCTGAGAGCTTCTCTGGACTCCCCCCTCCCCAGACCCAAGGGGTGTCCCAGGCCACCAGTCAGGCCATGCCGCCTCATCTGCCTTGCCCCCAGTCCCAGGTCTTCGGGGGTGGCCGCGTTTCCGTCTGCGTGTGAACACGGGCGGGAGGAGTCTGGCTTTGCTTTTCACGCTCGCTTCTCCTTTACGATCGTTACTTTCTCCATAGCATGCGAGGGCTGAAGTTTCTCTTGATGGTCACAGCTGCCCACTCCGCAAATCAGTTAAACCCAGAGCTTGCAACCGGGTCTGATCAAAATAAAGGAGAGGGCACACAGCAAACAAACAAATACACAAAACAGCCCCCGCGCCCCTCCACACCCCTCCTTGCGCAGCTCGGGATAGGGAGCGCCAGGGAACGCCCCGAAACCTGCAATGCCCCGCGGGAAGTCAGCTCTCCTTTGCCCGGCACCAGGGAGTGGGTCCAGCCCCCCCCCCGCCAAGCCACCCCCTGCCCGGTTTCCTGTCGAAGATGGAGGTTGTTCCGCGGCCCACGGGGGCTCCCCGGGAAGAATGAGCCAGCGAAACTATTTCCTGGGGAGGCGGGGACGGGGACCGTGTCCCCCCCCGGTCCTGCCAAGTGGCGCCCGAGAGGCTTTCCCGTCCCCCCACCAAGACCTGGGCTTCGCCTGGGTTGCCCTCGGAACTGGCTTTGAAATGGAACGTGCCTGCCTTTCCTGGCCGTGCTCTCAGCCCGCGCCGCCATCCGTCTCTTTAAAGAACCACTAATTTATCGTGTTTTCCTAATTATGTTTTATTTAGCTATTCATGAGCTATTTGGTGTTCCCGTGTCTAGGGCTAATCTTGCTATGCTTTCCTTTCTCTCCCTCCCCCTCTTCCCTCCCTTTGATGTCCCTTTGCATATTACACAAAATATATAGATCAAAAGCTACTTTTCACCACCTCCACCCACCTCCCGCAATATTTGGTACAGGAGAAAGTGTGCTTCGGGTCAAAACGCTGCCTTGTTAGAAAGAGCTGATACCTAGCTGAAACCGGGAAAGGGTGGGAGGAAACGAGGGGACACACAACACCAAGTACATGAACTTTAAAGTGAGCCCTATTACCGCGTTATTTAAAGGTCTGGTCGTGTCAGGTATACTACTGAAGAAAAATGTTATGTCGGACAAAATGCTTATCTTTCGCTGCGGTATTAATGAGAAGCTTGCCCTGAGCTATTTCTCCATCTCAGAGGGCAGCAGATGCAGAAAGTCCTTGGGGAGTAGATCTTTGAAATTTCATCAGCATTCATGGGTGACCTAGCCTTTTCAAGCACAATGATAGACATGATAAATCATCTTTACAATGAATTCTAATTATCCTTTATATGGCCGGGTTGCCTCTCGAAAAGCAGAAATCTAATGCTTTTCCATATTGCTTCCAGGTTTCGGTGAGGATGTCAAAAGTCTTGTGCTATCCTTCCCAGCTGTGGACTTCATTGCATGACATTAGCCCTAAACCCGTGAGCATGCAGGAGTCAAACTACTCTATTAAGTTACACGCTTGCCTGTATTGAACTAAATTTAATTCCTTTCCTCTTTTATCCAATGAAATTATGTGGCACAGTGTAAGATAGGATTAGAAGTATATCATTATAGCAATTAATACTATAATGCCTTCGTGATTAGTGTGCTACATTGAATTTCATGGATTTTTGCTCACTGTTGCCTAGATTTCCCTTGGGTCCTCTAGCCCAAACCATTGTATTCTTACTAAATTAAATGTGAAATCACAGCAATATACTTAATAAATCCACTATCACCTGTATAGTGTATTAATAAAGGAGTCCAGTACAACCTGTACAGCACCACCTTGCAGCCTGGTATGTGCATACTTGGAGGGCCTTTTCGCTGAGGAGGTGGCAGCTACTTGCTCTGTCCTTGCTCTCCCACCCAACTTTCTGCTTGCACAGCAGGCCCAGGGGAGGAGAACTGTGGGAGTTCAGCATCACTGAACCAAACACAGGGCATTGTGTGCTTGTGTGTATGTACACAGGGGATAGTGTGGGCATTGGTTTAGTCTTTTGGCTGGCAGAGGGACCACCTTGCTCCATGGTTCCCCATGGAAGGGACACCCCACCCTGCTTGGGGACTTGGATGAAATCTCTTGCCCCTTGCTGGCTCCCCACCACTCAGGGAAGTTCAAACCTTTCTCCATCTTCCCTTGGAGAGGAGGGGAGGGGGTGTGTCTTTAAAGAGGATCCTGTTTGAAGTGGCCCTGATGGAAATGGGGTTATTACAGAGGTACAGTAATGGCTGTCTGGTTATCTGCAGCCAGGGTTCTGTGGAGGGGAGATAAGATATTTATTAAGAGACCTGTTTTAATGTTTGTGGATGGCTTTCAGAGGGTCCAAGAAAAATGGACTTTATCTAGTGTATTATTAGGTACAGTAACCCCATTGATGTTTCACTTTGGTTTAGACACCACAAATAAAAGCTAATAACTTTCCCTTCAGCTTGTTTATCAGCAAGACACCTGAGGGCAGTGGGGTGGGGAGATATTTGCTTTAAAAGGGGTGATTGAAGAGAAACTCTTTAGGATTAGGGGTGAGGTTGAAGCCACACAGGGACACAAGGTGGCTGACATTCGTGGCATATTTTAGGCCCAGGCTTTCCTAGGGTCCTTGTCAAGAGCCTGGGAAGAAGGACAAAATGCTGTGGGGAAGAGAGACTTGCTGGGCTGAAGGTGGCCTGGGGTTAGGGAAGAGCTGTCTTCGAGACCAGATGGGCATGATGTGAGTACTTAAAACATGGATTGGGCTCACAACGTGGGGGATGGAGACAGATGCATCACTCTGTCTCCAAACCAAGCATTGTGCCTCTCTGGTCTGCCCATGTTTGTTTCTACCCTTGCATGTTTTCCAAGTCTCTGGTGATCAGCACTGTCCTAACTCATTTGGGGCACCTGGGCTGAGGGCCTGTGTGGGACAGCAGATGTCCATACCACAATTTTGCTTGAACAATTTTTCCTTCTGCTCTCACCTTCACCCTTTTCTTCCCGCTCCCTTGGTAATGTGTCACCTTTCAAGCATGGGGATCCTCTGGAGCAGGAGAATGTCCTACCTGTTCAGATGACGATGGTGGAAGGTTTTACATGCAGAGTGATGCACAGAGAGACGGAAGGGTTGGATGGCGTTGGGGAGGTGTGGGAAGATGAGTCTGTGGCAGGTTGCCCAGGGACTGGGTCCCTGCAGACTCCATTCCGAAGTGGGTTCAGGACGCAGCTAACACACAGACACCTCTCTGGTCTGAGATGTGTACATCAGGAAGGAATGCAATAAGAAACCAAACAAATCCTTGCCCATTTGTTGTAAATATCTCACCATTCCTTTCCTCCTCTCCTCTATCACAGCACTCCTGTGTCTGCCTGTGACACCTATATTTCACCTCTGTTGTACAGAGGCCACCCATTAACCCCCCCTTACCTAATACACAGGCCCATCATTAGTTGGAATCCCAGAGCAAGCAACCTAGAGAATACAAAATGAACCGTGGTGTCCTTTTGTAGCTACAGAAATGTAAGACCTCTCTTCCTCTGTCCCCCTCAGTATCCATTGTCATGCAGCTCATCCACGATGTGCCAGGCTGCGGGGCAGGACCTCAGCTCTACCCAGGGTGCAGTTTCAGGTGGGAAGAGCAGGACCAGCCGCGGCTGGTTATCCTTGACTCCCCAGCAGCAGCCAGTGTCCGGGCAAAGAGATTATTCAACTCAGTTTCCCTGCGGAAGTTATGACGGGGGAATAATACTTTCGTCGGCGGTGGGGGAATTGTTTGTTTAGCGTGAAAGTACACGGGAAGGTATTAGTCCCGCTTTGCTGGCCAGTNTCCTCATCCACAGCAAATAAAATTAAGTAGGAGAAAAACAGAGGGGAAAGCTTTTCAGAGGAGTGGAAAGCTGGATCCCTTCCGGAAAGTGCATCACTTTTGCTACCTCAGGCTTTTCTTTTTTTTCTTTCCCCCCCCCCTTTCTCTCTGTTGTTTTTTTTGGGTTTTTGGGTTTTTTTTGTACTTGTCTATTTCTCCTCCTAAGCTGACTTCACTGGTCTCTTCTCCCTTCTTGTGCTCACACCGGTGGAGGAGGAGGAGAAGGAGGAGGGAAAAAAACCCACCCTTCAACAACCAACCGAGCCACTAAACCCACCCAGCAGTGGATGGGGGGAGGCAGGAGGTTCGCAGGGCGGGCTTCTGGCCAGCGGGTGGTGGGAGCCCCCTTGATCGGCGAGCTGATGGCCGGCGGCGGGGGAACAGGGCGCAGTCGGCCCGGCGCACCCACCGTAGCAGCGGCCCCGGGCCCTGCGCCGGCGGGGCGCTGAGCGGGGCCCGCGCCTGTTCGTCAGGCGAGGTGCGCTGGAGAGGGGATAAGCCGGGAGGGAGAGCGGCGGAGAGAGGCAGGGAGGCTGGTGGCTCTGCCCAGCTGCTGGCTACTTCACTCCGGCAGCTCATGCTGGCAGATGAAGGAGTAACTCACCCGCATCTGGTGGGGTGTTTTTTTTTGTTTTGTTTTTTAATGCTTTCCCCCCTTTTTTTTAAAGGGTGGGAGGTGTTTGCTATTTTATCTTTTTTTTTTTTTTCCTCTCTGTGTGTGTATACAAAACATCGCCTCCGCTCAGGGAGTCGGATATTTCTAATCCGAAACTATGGCTTTTCAAAAATCGCCCGATGCCTCCAACGCCACGAGGAAACACCCCAGCCTGCTGGAGATCGGAGCCTTGTGCTTGGACTCGGAGATCATCTTCGGCTTCACCAGCCACCTCCTGCGGAGGAAAGCCAAGGTAAAGGGACTTGGCTCCGGTCCCAAGGGGTCTGGAGGTCAGGAGTGGGGTGGGGGATTGTCCAGCTGCCTGTCCTGTCCCGGGCAGGCTCACGGGAAGGGGTTGCGAACTTGGTTGTGATAAGTTGACGGCGGCCGTGGCGAGGCGGCTTTCAGCACCACGAACAGTCCTGGCGGCTCTGCGGGGTGGGGTCCGCGCTGTCGGGCCCCCTCTCGAGGATTCCCCGCTCCCGGTCCCGCTGAGCCTTGTGACTTGCCAGGCTTCAAATGGGGAGTGAGAACACCTCACTCCGGGATTTCCGAGGTTTTTTTTTTGTACTTAATAAGAAAATGAGGGGGCTCAGCTCAGCTCAGCAGCGCCGGTCGGGGAACACCCCCCCCCTTTTCTTCGCCCCTCCAACCTGAAACTTGCGGGATGGTTCTGCAGCCGTTATTCGAACACAGAGGAATTTCGGATCAAGTTCTCGGAGACACACAGAGCCCCAGGCAGGGCGGACGGGGGCCGTCTGGACGCATCGGCCGAGTGCTTGACTTTGCCAGTTCCACTTTACCCCCCTGGCCTTCGCAGGAGGCTCAGGGCAGCCCCCAGGCAATAACCTCCGTCTTTCCCTCCCCATGTCTCCCCTCCACCTCCCCGCCCAAACTTTTCTGGGGCTCCAGGAGGGCGGGGTGCCGAGGGGCAAGAAGATCCATTGTGCGGGGGGGTGGCAGACTCGTGCTCGGGGAGCCGCCAAAGTTTAAACCGATGGACAAGGTGCCTCTTGGCACCCCTCATCTTCTCCCTCCCCCCCTATGGTTTTTTCCCCATTCTTTGTGCTCGCCGCTGCTCGTATCACCGCAGACCCCACAACAAGGTCTGGTGCCACCAGCACCCACCCGCTTGGTGGCTGGGAAAGACACGACGAACCGCCTGTGACATCGCCGGAGGCAGCTGCTGCCGCTCCCGGTGCGGCCGCACCACTCCCCATTCGGGGTGTGGGGTCCAGCTCCGTTCCGGGTGGGACCGGGGACTTTCCCATGTGCAATGCCGGGGTAAGGCCGGCAGGTGGAGCTCTGGTCACGAGGACGGCGCCGCCGAGAGGTCCCTGCTGGGAGACTGAGCACATCCCGGCCCGGCCTTGCCCAACACCCCTCGTCCACCGCCTCGGGGTAACGGGGCCACGTAGCCGCGGGGGCAGCGGCAGACAGTGGCGCATGTTCCTCTCTCGGGGGGAAAACCTCGCCCTAAAAAAAGCACTGAATGTACGATCCGGAGCGGCAGCCAAGTAGACAATTAGCTGCGAACGTTAATTTCTCCATCTGTCAGGACAATTTTCTCCTGCAGGAACATCCCATGGGCTGGGAAGTCGGTCAGGGGGTTGGGGGACTGTGCCCCGCGGCGTCGCGCATCTGCCCGCGGAGCTGGGGACACCAGCCACCGGGGTGGAGAGGGGGAATCATGGCCCTGCCAGTTCCCCGACTCCCGTTTGCAGCTGTTCCACACCCCACGACCCACTCCGCGCCCGCAGCTGGAGCAGACGCCTGCGCGACTTCTCCCACCCTGCGCTCCGCAGCGGCACCAGTCCGCCGTCTCAATCCTTTTTTCTTCACTGCTGAGAAACCCAGTGTTGGAGTGTGGAGGAGGAAACCACAGGAGTGTTCGCGCTTTGGTCACATCTGTTTGGGACTATCCTGTAGGGTCGCTATGAAATAGCATCATCCCAAACCTCAACCCGCCCTGACCGAGACTACTCCGCCCCGCTTATCCCACTTCGCTCGCCCCCGCCCCGTCCCTCCTCCCTTGCCCTCCAAGCACTTTTCCAGCTTTTTTTTCCGACGTGCTCCCGGTCCTCCCCGTGCCGCCGTGGGGAGCTCACTCCGCCTCCCTCTCCTAAATCAAACTCCGATCCCTTCGCAATATGGGAGACAACATCACGTAGAGTAGCAGCCCGGACGGGGAACTGGCCCGATCACTGTTGCCCCAGCGACCCCTGCCCTGCCATGGGCACTGCAGGCCGACCGCACCGCCGACCACCCCACCGCCCGCGCTAGCGGATCGGAACGCGGGGCAGGGGTGCGTCCGCCGCTGTCATGATTGCGGCCGGCGGCAGGAAGGCTCTGGGAGCTGAGCCCCGGGCGCTGGCGGTAAGTTGTGACACTCCTCGCCACATTTACGTTTCTTGTTCTTTTTTCTCCCCGTAAGGAGGCTGGGAGTCGCGTTATCTCCGCGCCCCTCAGTATTGTTCTCTCTGCAGGTGGCGGAGGGCAGCGCGGTGCGGGAGCTCTCCCCACGCAAGAGACCGCCGGCTCCCGCCGAGGAGGAGCAGGAGCGCTGCGCCAGCCGTCCACCGCCCGACGGAGCGGGAGCCACTGCAGGCGCCGAGCCGCGGCCGCTGGAGCGGGGCTGGTGCCGGAGTTGCCAGGCCCAGCTGGCCGAGCTGAGGAAGCAGGCTCTGCGGCTGTTGGCCGGCGGTTGCCCGCCCAACGTCCCGCTGGTAAGTGCGTCCACACCGCTAGCAGCGGCGGGGGAAACGAGGGGCTGCGGGAGCCTGGCAGGCAGCCCGGGCAGGGTCAGGTGTGCATACCCGAGGGTTTGGCTGGGGAGCCCGACGGCAAACCTAGGAGGGTTCTTCAAAAGTTCAGGTCTTTCCCGCCCCGATCTTTAGTAGAAAAGCGATGATGCGCAGCTGGGCGCTGACCCTCTGCTACCCAAAACAGTTAAAAACCAGCAGCGAGTTCGGAGAGAGCGTGGCTATGCGGTGCCGTTCGGGACCCGGACCCGCCGAGGACAGAACCGCTCCGGGAAGAACTGGGTCCCCAGGAACTACCCACGCCCCGCAAAGCCGCTCTCCCTGTCCCGGCTGACACCCGCTTGGGGATGCTAGCTGGGTGCTGCGGTTGGGCTTTGCATCCCCCGAAGGAGAAGCTGCTGGCACCAGCGGTTCAGCTCCTCCTTCCGAGGAGCCCACAAAATGCAGCTGAAAAGCAGACGCTTGTGTTTGTTGCGCGGGAGGAAAGTTTGAGGAGGATGGTTTTGCTGGACTTCGGCCGTCTGGGTCCATGAGCGATGGGCTCGTTCATGTCCTCTGTGCCTCTGGGGCAAGCTGGGGCTGAATTGTTTTCCTCCAGCGCGGAGTAGTGATTGGAGAAAGTGCATAGCGATGCCAGAGGTTTTCCTTAACACGTGTGCAGCTTAATCAGTGTGTGCTGTAGTTGCTTGCATGGATTTTCCTTTCCGTGTTTGTTTTCTGCGTTTTGGAGGTCTTTGTTGCCGTTTTCCCCTTTCCTTTAGTGAGACTGTGTGAATCAAAACTTTAAAAGGTGGTACAGGTGAAAAAAATACAGCCTACACAGAATGTCTTGCCTAGGCACCTGAGGAAAGCCTATGGATTAGCTGATGGGACAAAACACAAGAAGATCCTGAGGTTCTGTTCCAGGGCACACAAAATGTGAGTTGGGTTTTCGATAACATTTGGAAGTAATGTATTGTTTTCTAAACAATGCTTATCTGGATGTTTGCAAGAATGGGAGGAGGGTCTGGAGAGGAAGCCAAGCCCTACTGACCTTCGTTTTCATTCAAAGAGTTCCTGTATGATCTACAGAATTCCCACTGAATCTAAATATAGCTTTGTTTGGAAGTGTATTGTAGACCAGTGTCCGAATGCACGGTGAGGTTTGTATGTTCAAGCCAGATCCAAGCCTCTTTGAAGTGAACAGGACTCTCTATTGATTTGTGAGGTCTTATTTCTGTGGTATAAAAGGTCACATATCTTAGTATCTTATCTCATCAAATTCAGGACTTCTGGACCTTTTGTTTTCCGAATTGCTGCAAGTAGTGGAGAGAAGTTTGATTTCTCCTTGTGAAGTGCATGTGGTAGGATCCCTCACGAAGGAGCACATAAACCCCCATTCCTGTGGTTGGGGTGGGCCTATGCTGGAAAGAATAATGTCCTATCTGGTAAGGGATCTGTGTCATGGGAAAAAAAGCCACTGCAAGAAGAGTCAGGGGCCTTGGCCAGGTGTTCAGGTGAGGAGACATGTGAGCAAAGGCCTGTTTGTGTGGTCTCTTTCTTGAGAGTCTCAGGGGACTTACTTGATAAGACTCGATGATGGGTAAATTAATCTCACTTTTCTGCAGTTTTTCAAAGCATGCCTAGGAACGAAATAAAATTGTAGTCATCACAGTGCAGAACCTCAAGAGGCCTGATCACAGTGTAACAGATACCTGGAGTTTTCTTGTTGAGTAGCATACAGTAGAGTTAGATGCTCAATTTTGTTTTTAAAAGAAGCATTTCCTAATCCTAATGCTTCTTTTGAGACCTCTATGAGACCTCTAGCAAGCTCAAATCCCCACTACTGCTGGTGTAGTGAGCAGCTCCTCAGGAAGGAAGATGCAATAAACAGTCCCTACTTAACTGCCTCCTAAGTGTGAAGTAGGTTAGTGGGAGATAACAGTCAGAGGTTAGGCTACTCGGCTGCAGTGAATTGGCTCTGCAGTGGGAATCTGATGCAATATGCTGGCAGGTTGAGCACTGTGTAATATTTGTGCCAGAAAGGCAGCTTGCTTCCCCCCACCCTCTTTCTTTCTTGTTTAATTATATAACAAGGCATCTGAAAAAAAAGAACCCCAGCTCATCTCCATAAAGTTTCATGCCCATACAATAAAAATCCAAAAAATTTCTTAGAGGCTCTTCTAATGCACTGTCAAACTAAGCAACTGCTGGATGAGTAAACATCAGAAGGCTACAGCTTGGAGCATGCTGCTCTCAAAGGATTTACCTCCTTTGCCGTAATAATTAAGGGATCTTTCAGCACAGGTTCAGAAAGATTTCCACAACTGGTTGAAAACCCTTTGGAAAGGTGGGTGGGTGCCTCAGAGATGAAAGAAGGGCTAGTTTCCTGCTGTTGATGTCTTTCCTGATGAAAGAAAGGAGGTGTATTCTCATGTGTGGGGCAGCTGACAGGGGATTGAATTCACATTAGAATAAAAAGCCAGTGTACTGTTTGCAATCTGCAGGGATAACAAATTAATTGCTTGAGAGGGCTATGATTCATACAGTTTGTGTTGCTGTTCTCTCAATTAGATGTATTTAAAATATATAAATAATGTAAGGTTTCGGTGCTCTGATGATGCACATTGATTACAGAATGCTGTTAGTTGTTTGTGTCTCTTCAAAGTCCTCAGAATCTCTGTGGACAGCTGATAAAAAGATACACCACTTTGCTTATGTTAGAACTCTCTTAAAAGTTCTCCCAAGTATAAGATTAGTGCATCCCACACTGCCAGTTACCTGCTTTTTTACTGCTTCTGCCTTTACACTTTGCCACCACAGTGAGGCTGTGTGTGAATCAAAACGTGGTTTTCATCAAGCACGGATGGAAACAAGCACAGTTTAATCTGAAAATATTCCAAACTGACCTTCTGCTATTGCAGTACCAGTATCGCTTACTGGGTGAACTGACACAGGAGTCAAAAATAAAAAGGTGTCCTGGTTTATTCCTAATTAAAAGTTTTTGTATGTGTCTTGCAAGCTGTGTCCCTGGGGAGATGCTGATGTGATACAGGATCTCCTACCTGCAGGCTCCGGGCTGGACTAGAGAGCGGGTTGCTGTGCCTGGAAGTTGTTGCTTTTGGCAGCTGCGGGACATTCAGTGGGAAATGGGTTGGTGGTCTCTGTTTCACTCCCAGTTGGCAAACACCTTTGTCACAAAACCACAGCAACAATTACTGCTAATTGGCATCACTGTTGGCAGTTTCACAGGACAGGCTGAGGACTGAATGGGGATGTAGATTAAATTAGTAATAATAGCATTTAGCACCTCAAATCTTCCTAGTGTTTCACAAACAGCAATTAATTATTTAATCACATGATGTCCCTGTTAGGTAAATCCAAACTTGCTTTCATTTCTAAAGAGGTACATGACTACCTCAGAGCAAGGTGTGTGTCCCCAAAAGGAAGGGGACAGGCAAGGTCTGTCCAACGTGCGAGATGTGCTCCTGCAGTGGTGTGCCTTGTTGTGAACCCTGCTCTCCCTCCAGTGTGGGCAATAGCCTTAAGGATGTGTGGCTGCTGTAAAATGGTTTTAGCTGATTCCTTGGGAGCAGAGGAAGAAAGCTCTCTTGATATGAAGAATGTAGTACTACTTCATCCTCAGAAAGGTTTTACACTGTTATAAAAAGTTTGCTTACAGAAAAGTTATAACTGTATTCAGGTATATTGGACTGAAATATTTAATTTATGGGTATCAACAGGAGGCCTGGACCAGAGGAAGTGCACTTTAAAAGTGATTAGCTTTGAGGATTGTGTTTCTCCCAGCACAAGAACCTACCTACTGCTGGGCAAGTGGGTGTCAGGGGCAGGTCCAGGAGGGGCAGGAACTTGTGTGTTTTAGCTTAGGTTCAGTCAAGTTCTTGCTGCTTTAGTTTCTAAGAGCTGATTTTTCCTCTCCTTTTTGTGGTGTTTTTCCAGTTGCATTATCCATTGGACTGTTTTACATGGGACACACCACTGAACAGCTTTCAGGGAGCTTGAGGGACCAAGTTGAGAGTGTGGAAAAAGCTTTTTCTCTCGGACCTTGAAAAACTGTATTCCCAATTGGCCAAATGGCCTGTGACTGTGTACAAAGAGGCAATCTGCCAGTGATGGCCCGCAGAACATTCTGGTGACCAGGACAGGCCATGTCTTGGGTTGCTGATGAGCCATGAGTCATCTGAGAGACCTAAGCAAGTCCTAACTCACCATGTCTTTGGCAGGGGTTGGTGTTGCACCAGCTAGCTAAAGTTGGAGAAAGCCTGGCTTCCAGAAAAAAGAGTAGGATAACAGTGGCTTTAGAATCACTGTCTCAGCTGGATGCCACAGTGCTGCTGGACTCAGGTGCCACCACACCCACTTCTGATCCAAGCCCTGATCTCTTGGTACATGTGTATGTGCTACTGATTACATACCTGACAGGTGGCTGAAGAACAAAGTTTTGGGAAGGGCATGCTCTTTCCTTTGGGTTCCTCCTCTACGCTAAATAAACGTCACATGTTTCCGTGAACAGCAGAACTAAAAGAATATCTTGATAGGATGGCTGCCTTGCTCACCTCCTTTGGTCTCCTAACTCCTCTGTGTTAATCACAGCTGTTCCTTCCTTGTCCCTGATGACTCAATAACAGACAGCACCTTCTCTATTTCAACAATGAATAACAGGTGGGTCACAGAATCACAGAATGTTAGAGGTTGGAAGGGACCTCGAAAGATCATCGAGCTCCATGCTGGAGCAGGGTAAGCCTACAGTACTGTCTCAAGATGTCCTACGTGGGGCTCAAACCCATGACCCCAGGAATTCAGGGTCCCATGCTCTACCAACTGAGCCAGCCAGGTGCCCCTGCCCAACTTCTCTCACAAGCTGTTTGTGGAAGCTGGAGCTTCTCTGAGCCTTGTACCTGAATTTCAGATCTTCTGACAGGTTCAAAAACTGTTAAGAAGGGGTGGAGATAAGGAAGAAGGGGGCAAAGTAACAGTTCTCATTACTTTGGAAAATCTAGACCAAGAAGACAGGCATGGGGCTGAAGACTGATTTTGATGTCTAAGGGCCAGGTGTACTTTGTTATTGCCACCCTTGCCCTTCAGATTGCATGGTATCAGTGGGACTACTAGACATTATCCTTGTCTGCTGGTACCTTTATTCTCACTGTTGTGTTCAGTGTTGGGTGTTCAGGGGCATGTGATGCACATGAAGGAGCCCGGGAAGGTGTTCCATGCCCTTAGTGGTTTCCTGCAGTCTCCTGCTTCCCTGAAAGAGTAATGGCTCAGAATATGTGAGGACTTTGTGCAACATATGAGGTGCATATGTAGTAAGTGTAAGGTTTTAGGAGGGATACTTGACTTTTTTGTCCATGCCTGTTGTTTTCTATTAAGCTGTCAGCCCTTTCTGCTGGATGGCATGGTCACCTGGAATTTGAAACTGCTGGTGATGAGGCTTTGCTGAGTCTTGGTTAGGTTTTGGGTCCTCTGTTACTGAGGGAATGGTTTTCTTTTTATGGGAGGCCTTTCTGCATCTGAGTTGATGATCTGGGGGAATTGTGTAGGAGAACTGTGCCTTTTACAGATTCCTATCAAGAGAATCCAGTTTTCAGAGCTATTTTACAAGCACTAAATGCACCTTAAAACATTCTGTATTTTACACCCGAAAATGTGCAAGCGGAAAAGTAACGTTTTAGTTCATAAAAATAAAACTACAGGGCTCTTTTTTGAGATGCACATTTCATATTTAGTTTTGCGAGAGAGACTTTTGCAGAGACTTGGCTGTGGAGTGCTTCAGGCCGTGAGCTCAGATGTGGATTTCAGGTACACTTGCAGTCTAATAATGGGGTTAGTGACAGTACTGTGTCCAAAGTGTTGACATGAGTAGTTCCCTTGTTTCGGTGGGTTCAGTAGTCCCCTTACTGTACGATAGGCTGCAGAAACTAATTGTAATGAGTTTGCTTTAGACACTTAGGATTTTCAAGCATGCCCATTTAAACTACAGGTGAGCAGGATTGTCTTGCTGTTTAGATGCTGGAGGCAAGAGACCTTCTCCCCGGGGGACCTGAAGTGGGGGAGCGGGGATTGCACAATTAGTTGAAGGTACTGTGGTCTCCAGGGTAGCTGAGAGTAATTAGTATTGCTCCAGCTTTTTCTCTATCTAATTCCTTCAGCACCCTGCCCTGTTAGGGAAAAGAGAGGAAACATAAACCATTTCAAAATCCCAGGGGGTGGAAAAGAACATCTGCTCCTAACATCTGAGGTTACTTTGAACCTGTTGAAATATGTAGTAGCTGCTTTATTGTTTTTGCCAAGAGCTTCCACCTACAGTGATTCCAACTTTTGACTTGTTAACAGTGAGGTTGTGGGAGGCAGTAGTCATCCTCTTCCTCAGCCCACAGCAGCTGATAGTGGCTGCTGCTCTGGACCTAGCTCTGCAGGGTATTGGAGCAAGGCTAGCTGAAGTCTTCAAGAGATTTTTCTTTCCCAAGACCAGCATTGCCCACTATGTACACAGTTGCTATGTAGGTCTCTTGCTGCTTGGGTACCCCACCATGACTGCGTGTTTGGGTCTGAATCCTTCTTCCCTCAATGTGGATGCTGTTGTAGAGAAGAGACAGTCAGTTGCTGTCAGTTTTCAGCTGACAGATGAGTGTTGTGAAAAGTGAGCAGAGATTTTGCATCATCTTGGCTAGAGGAATGGAATCTATCCGGAATTGTGTGCATGTTTTACGGAAAAGTTTTCCATGAAGATGCTGTTGCCTTTCTCAAAATTGGATTACCTTCAGGAACTAAGTCTACTTGGCTATTGCGTACCCAGAGTATGACGGGTAGCTCTTCAGCTGGGAGTACTGTATCATCTCTTTAATTTGTTTTTCTCTTTTGTGTACAAGAAACCTATGGAATTTAATTTTCCTGCTTTTGTCTCCCTGTCCTCTGACTTCAGTTCTGTAGTACAGATCTGTAGATCCGTACAACTTTTTTTGTAATTATGGCATTTTTATGAAGGCAGGAGTCTTGTCTGTTGATGGCTGTACTCGTGATTAGGAGTGGACTGGCTTCTCTTTCAAATGTCTGCTAATTTTCTGTAGTCATCTATCAAATAAGTGGCTTCTGGGCCTTGTTTACAGGAGAATCCTTCTGCTGCTTTAACAGAAGAAACTGTGTCCCATTGCGGGGATGCAAAACTTGAATTTAATCCCTGTATCTGTCACTGGGTTTGTGAATTTGGACAAGCTGCTCAATAACCTTGTGCTTAATTTTTCCCTTGTCCAGCAAAAAAAAAAAAAAAGATTAAAAATTGCTGAAAACACTTATTTTTGTTTTAGTGGTAGGGCTCTCTCTAGTTTGCATGGCATTACGCATCACTGACTGCTGTTCCTAACAGGGCTGACTGCTCCCTTAATGTGCATAATGAGGAAAACTATATGATAACATAGGGACAGTGAAAACAGGGGCCTTAGTAATTTACAACACAGCTTTCAGGTCAGGAGTTGGGGAGGGGGCTCTGGGGCTGGGGTCTGTGCAACAGCAGAAATAGCAAGCCAAGTCAAGGATTTCAGATAAACCGGGAAGACAGTAACAGACGGTCCTGAAAATCTGCAGTTCAGCAGGAGGGGAGCAGTGAGGCTGTGCAAGGGGACTGAAAGTGCTCCGGTGTATGTTCAGGCAAAGGGGAGCTTTCTTAAGTAGCAAGTATCAGATGAGCCTGGATTGGAGCTATGCTGATGCTATCTGAAAGGGGTTTGTCCGTGTACTGTGCTGTGCCTCCCCATGAGGAAACTGTGGAAAAGCATTAGAGGCTCATAAATGAGAAACTTCAGCGGCTTCATCACCTCATACTGCTGTTGATGTTTATGTCAAACTCTAGTAACTTACTAGTTTTTCCAGAGAAACCGTATTATTTTCAAATGGGAGAAAGGAATATTTTGTGGAGGAATCCAATGGCAAAGCTTTGAGTGGTTACGTCAGTCCAGGGGTTGGTCAGGATGTGTCACTTTGCTGGAGTAATGGATTCTCTAGGAGAAGTTAAAGTGAACATGAAATTGGTTTGGTGTGTTTGTTTTTTTTTTACTAACTGCTCTCAAGCTGCATGAACTTTTAAGGCGTAGCTGGCAGGTGATGATTTTTGTATTGGAGAAAGAATGTTTAACTGGTATAAATAGATCCACCTATTTTAGGCAGCGCAACGCAATTGTTGTGTTTGTTTTGTCACTGTCTGACTGTTGTGTGCATCACCCTAACATGGTGAATCAGTGAAATCTCAGCACTTGCTCACAAAAAAGGGCTTAGGTGCACACAATTATCTCTCTTTCTGAGTCAAACCTTAACATCAGTCTTTGATCAGTGTTCCTGGAGCTTGGCAAGCTGCTCTGAGTTTTGGCTGGGGCCGGGCCAGCATTACTCTCTGTCAATACTTGTGCAGAATTGATTGGAATGCCAGACGGCTGTGGGAAAATGATCAATTTTCATTTAGCCCTTAGCAAGTCCTCCCCTAATGTTGCTGAGGGATTTTACACTGCTTGGTGAATGGGATGGGAAACAGTCTGTACAAAACCGAAATGTGATCCTGTGTGTGGCTTTGAGCATTAGCTGCGAAGGTGAAGCATTAGTCCTGCTTCTCCCAGCATTCACAAGATTGTGTTTTAGCGTATTTCCTGTCTTACCGCAACATGCTGTTTGTTACGGCGCGGTTTGTGTCGCTGTTGGTGTCCGTGTATTGATCGGTGCTGACCATACGGTAAACAGGCAGTGCTTGGCTTTGTGTTTTAAGTCATTTGGGAAGCTAGATGTACTCAGTTCCTGCGGTACTTTTTTATTGCCTTGTGTTCTTGCTGTATTGTGCGTTGCGGCAGGTCTCTACTCCTTCTGGCATTGTTGCTTATCTCCTCAACTGCAGAGTAGAGCAGTACAGCCTTGCCTGTAGCCTGATCAAGTGAAATATTTCTGCAAGGGCTGCCTGCTGCTTTTGCATGTTATGCAGCTTCTGAGCAGTCCTGGGGCCGTGGCTGTTCCTACGGTACATCACACGGCCTTCAGCCGAGTGGTACTGCTGAGGGTTTTGGTGAAGGTAAGCCTGCTGACGTGATCAAGGTTGATGGTGTGACGTTGGATCAGTGGTATACATCTGATTCCCATCCTGAAATGGGGCACTGTTGTCACCTGGGATTGCAATGTTCCTTCCAGGCACTCCCTGGGAAGTGGTAGTTGCAGCAGCTGTTGGAAACATCATGCAGATACCTTGTCAGATCAATAAACCTGGCCATTCCTGTTTCAATTGCTTAACTACTTTTGGGTGATCTTTAAAGGGTCTCTGTACTGCTTGGTGTGGAGAGGTGAAAGCATTCAGCTCTTTCCTTGGTAGTCACTGAGTTCTCTTTCAGCGCTGCTGAACAGAACATGCTGGCGTCATGACAGACTCTCTAACATCAAATTGTTGAGTGTGGAGTGTAAAATCAGCAGCTTCTATCTACTGTCCAACTGCAGCCAGGCTGTAGGGACTGATGACACAGTTCCCAGGAGGATTACGGCCTAAAGCCAAACTTAGAATGTACTCTGTGCTTCATCTGTGGGGTGCGTGGTAGATGTTGATGTGGATTTGGGTCTAGAAGCCAAGATGACTTCTGAGCCTGGGTGACCGCTCACCAGTTCAGACCAGGAGCATATCACATGGCCTGTTTCATGTAAGTAAATGATTTTTAGCTACAATTAATAGTCAGTGGACGGATCTGGCCTCTGTTCAGCAAGCAAAGCTTGGCTACTGATGCCAGAGCATCTGAAGTTCACATGATCAAAGGAAGAGTAGGGAGATAGCTGTGTGAGTTAATTTCTGGAAGCTATAGTAGGGAGGCCTTTGCTTCTCATAAGGTGCACATACTTAGGACAAGCACAGAGAGCATGCCTAACTCTGCCAGTGTTGGACTGTGTGCTGTGTGGACCGAACAGCAGAGTTGTGTCAGTTTTGTCTTGGATTTAGATAGTTTTGTCCTGCTCCGGCAGGGGGTTGGACTCGATGATCTCTTGGGTCCCTTCCAACCCCTAACATCCTATGATCCTATGATTTAGTAGACGTGATTGCTGAACATTGGGAAAAGAGAAGCTTGGCTGACTTGGGAAATGTCATTTGAGAAACATTAGTGGTGTTGTGACAGCACATCAGTTTGGTGTTGAACACGTGTGCATGTGTTTGTGTAGTGACCTGGCCACTCCACCTCTTAGAGCAAGTGCTCCAGTAACAGAGAGGAAACAAGTGGAGTCTTTGGAAGTGGCACTTGGTCCCCATATGCACGGTCCAACACTGGGTGTGGTGTGAGATAGAGAGCGGTTCTAGAGCCGTTTGATCCCAAGGGAACAGTCATTAGTGCTGAGGGGAAAAAAAAGTCTACACATTTTATGTTTCAAATTATGTGGGTGAGGCACAAGTGTCTGTGCCTCTGCTGTTTCGGTGCCACGCTGGTGCTCCTGGTTTGGTAGGTGGGCAGAACACAGAAGAGCAGGTTTGTCCCAAATACTGCTTTTAGAAGCGCCCTGGCCTAAACATGAGCTGCGAGAGCTGTTGTAAGCTGTCTTAAAAGCTGTGCTGTGGGTGAAAGGGAGGCCAGAATTTGGCCTGTAACTATTTTGCCTGTAGCTTGTAATTAAAGTCAACCCCCAGACCTCCAGCTCAAATGTTCAGGTGTTGGTAGAGATAGTGTAACTGTGAGGTTACAAGTGAGCTTTTTTGCTGTCTTCCTCTGAAGATGTTGTTAAAGAGAAGACTAGGACATTTGACATTCGTCCAACAAGCTCTCACAGGAGTAATTTAGTGTGAATGATTGAGTGGCATGGAAACACTAAGATATTGTCCTTCCCTGGGTTTTGTAAAGAGGAGATGCAGCTGAAGTAATTTATAATGTGCAGAGTCTCAGCAGCCTGCTGAGAGTGCTGCTTTCAGGAATCACCTGTGAGAACAGAGTAAAGAGCATTTATTATTGATATTCGCATTCCATATTTTAAGAAATATTTCTTCTGATACTGTTAATTTTTTATTTGTAGGCTCCAAAGGACTGTAGAGGAAGACAAATGAGGTCGAGGAAGACAAATATGAACTAATACATTAAGTTTACATATTTTTAATGTGATGGATTTATGGTTTTTAATTACGTCTTCATGTCTTGCATTTGGATCCCTGGGGGCCCTTTCTGCATTTCATGCTTTTACTTTTGTAAATATGAGATGCTTCAACCTGCCACTTTGTGCAGTCTTACTGCTGCTTGGCTGACCCTCTGATAAAGTTATTTTTATTTGAGTTTAAAATTGGAGACCTCCAAAATGAGCTAAATGATTAGAAAATTATTTGTGTGGCTGTGTTTCTCAGCCTGCCACGTTGTGCGTGTGAAAATGTAGGTTGTGAAAGTTTCTCTGACGTTTGTATAGAAGTGTGGACTTTGTGCTCACCATTTGCCAATTAATCATGAGTAGCAACACCCTGGCCTCAGCTGGCTCCCAGTGGGGGTCTTTGGCAGTGAAAAGTAGTCATGTCTCTGGTAACAAACCAGTGGGGAGCTTTGACTGGGCTTAGGGAAGAGTGTTTTCAGAAATATGTTGTCCTGAATCGGGCTGCGCACCTTTTCACTTCTGTCTCTAGTACACGCAGCACTGGCTCTTCATTTCACAACAGTTTGTGTTGCGGTTCCTTTATTGACGGTGTAATTGAAAACCTGTGTTAACAGGTGGAAAATGAAGCCCGGCACTGGGTAGTCGCAGTTGATTTACACCAGCGAAACAGAAGCAGCTAGACTGCAGGACTGGTTCGATGAGGGTATTCCAAGTCCACCTCTCTCTGTAGGTACCAATGCCTTTGCTGATTTTGCACATTCTCGTATTTTTTCCTGCTTGGTGGGGACATGATTACGTGTATCTGTGTGTGTGGGGAAAACTGTGCCAGGGTCTGTCTGGTATAACTGAGGCATGGCTTCTCTAAGAAGCCAACAACTCGGGCTGAATTATCAGCCTCAATGTCCAAAACGAATCTGCCGTAGGAAAGCCATTCAGCCCTGAGTTGAGCTCCTTTCCTCAGATTTGTGATGTACATCCTTTCACTATTCTGGTCATGGCTGAGCCTAAGCACACGCAGCTCGAGAGCAGAGTAGCTCTGATTTATGCTGTTAGAAGCTGAAACCCTACCAAATTCTTATTGCCAAGTCTATTGATGACATGAAAGATACGTTACATGTGAGGCTGGCTTTTCAGCCAGCCCCGAGCTCTTCCCTGAGCCTTTTGTTGTTGTGGGAGGCCTTGACTCTTGTAGGATTGGACACAATGAAAAGCACGGAGTGGGTAGTTAAAGAACTGCAACGCAGGATAAACACTTGACCCTGGAAAGTGACTGCAGGTGAGAACACACAGGCATTGTTTTCTGAGGTGGTACATTGGATGATCTTTACTTTTCTGTTTTTCCTTTTAGCAGTTTTCATTTTTATTCCCTTTGCTAGTCCAGGTTCAGTCTAATTTTTTATATTCTTCCTGCCACTGGAGCAGCAGCACCATTTGTCAGGGTCAGAAAGTCATTGAAGGCATCCTCTCTGTCCCTACTAGACTCTCCTTTGTGTTTCTTGGGAAGCAGTGAAAGGTCTGGTATGAAGGTCATCTCACTAAGCATAATGGTGTGGAAGTGCTTCATCTGTGTGTGAAAGAGTAGAAAAAGTTCTGATCGGGTCTGCAATTTTTTTTCTTGCAGAACAATGTGTGAAATACCTGATTCTTTCTGTAGCTTTGCACTATTCCTTAAGTCTCCACAAGAGCAAAGAGTTCAGACAATCCTGATTTTACAAAGGAGTTAGTTAACCCAGGAGTTTCGTAGTTCGGCTGAGTACAATACAAGAGTGACATCAGTAAGAGAGTAGAATAAGCTTCAAAGTTATCTTCAAAGACTGTTTGCTTAATGGTTGGGGAATCACTGTGTTTGTAGGTAGAGGTAGGACATAGGCCAGCAGGAGCTGATAGCAGTAAACCCCACAGTAGTGTTTCTCCTCAAGCATTCTTGCACTGCTTGTGTGCTTCTGTGGAGGTCTAGAGATTGCCAAGGTAATTTTGGACGTGAAGAGCTGAGCACAACCAGTATCCCTCTAACACTGTTTTTTACATAGGGCAATTATATGGACAGTCTGTAGCCTCTGGCTTGTTTATTCAGTGTTTGCCTGTAATTTATTTTTTTTTTCTACAGTTGTTAATTTTCAGGGAAGCTCTACTTACAGAGCAGCTTCTGAAAGTATACTCTGAGTTAGTGTGTCTGGCTATGGAACAGTGGGGAGGGAAGGGAGGAGCAGTGTGGTGGTTTTCAGTGCTGGGCTGTCTGCCCTGTGTTGCTGTGCAGTGTTGGCTCTGCTGGGGCACCCAAATGGTGTCACAACCTGAAGAATCAACTTCTACAAATCCTGGGGCAGTATTACTAGCAATTTTTTTTAACATGTATGGATCGATAAGGTCACTTTTAAATATTGGTTAGAGGTATTTAAAAAAAAAAAGCCAGAGTGGAGCATTGTTACCTACCTCGGGATAGTTCAGCTTGCTCTTGTAATCCCATGGAAGACAACGTGTGGTTAGGTCGGGTTCTTGAAGGGTTCCTGTGCAGTGTTTGGACCTTTCCTGCGGAACTCCTTTTTACAGCAGTGAAGGTAGTTCTGATCTCCAGCAAAAAGCACAGTTTGATTTGCAGATTATTGTGTAAAAGCTCCTGTAGACTTAATATTGAGCTCACTGGGATTCATAGTTCAATGGCCAATGTTTAACTCTTCCACTTTTCTCATGAAAACGTTCCTGTAAAAGTGGTCTTGAAAGCAGATTTATTTCTCATTGGTGGTTTTTTTTTTTAAAGACAAAGCAGAGGTGCGGTATTCCAGGCAGATACATTTCTGTTCCCAGCTGTGTTGAATGCTGATTTGATGTGAAGTCTTTGTTTCATCCAGTCCTATGTCATTAATGACTCTGGAGTTAGTAGCTATGCAGGGCTGGAGGATATCCTGTCTTATACATTCCTATTCTAGGGGAGACTCAGAAAGACTAACAATGATGCTGCTCGGTGAGGTAATGGGTAAAAATAGTGAGAAATAAAACCGTGCTTACTCCTTACTGAAGCAGAAAAACAGCTTATGAAGCATAATGTCTTTGATACGTGTAGATAATCTGACCTGCTTCAGTCTGTGGGTTAAATCATTAACTGGGACAGCTGAAACAACTTCTCATAATGAACCTGTCCCTTTGGTTGTAAAGGAGTTGTCAGCAAATGCTAATGAGAATTAAAAGGACGTAGGAGCTCCGTGAAGTCACTTGAAAGGCTTGCCTTGACTTCAGTGGTCTCAGTTAATTCCCACCTGAGGTGGAGGGTTGCCTTGTGCAGTTTAGCATTATCACAAGTCTGATGTGGGTGCTGCTTCTAGTTAAGGAGGTGGGTGGTGCACAGCAAAGCTCTGTGAAGCTTTGGGTTTGTGCCTGATGTCTTCATAGCCCTTTCAAGATGCTGTGGCAAGGAGAAAATTGGGACATTCCCTAGCTTTTCCTTCCCTTTGCTGTATGGGTGGAATTTAGTAGAATTATTTGTTTTTAATAAGAGCCAGTGTTCTTGTGGGAGGTCAAATTTCTTTAACAGGTTCTTGAGGAAATCAAGGCTGGATTTAGAACTTCTGGTCAGTGGATAGACAGCAGGTAGAAAGCCAAGATGAAATTTGGTAGCAGTTTTGGGAAAGTGATGATTCTCTTGTGTCACTTTTCCATCAGTCAGCTTCCATAGCAGAATGTGTGAATAGTGAAACATCTCAACTCCAGCCTACTCACACTGTCTGTGCTACTGGCTTCCCCCGGGCAAGTGAGCCAGCAGTACATTTTTAGCTACACTTACCCCATTTAGCATGCACGCTTTGCTCAGCGTGCTTTACAGATCCGTGGGTTGCAGGCATGTGCACAAGAGCCCTCCCATTGGTGTTCCTTACATATGCACTGCTTTTTGTGTGTGCTGGTGTGGTATGTATACTCCAACTCCATTTCTAATCTCTCTCTGCCATAATGTTGGTGAATGTGAAACAGCAGTGATCCCTTTCCTTTGAGTAAGTAGGCAAAGGCATACTTGTGACGTATTTTATGACCACTTAGCAGACATAAACTTGTTCAAGTGCTTGTGATTTATCTTATTTTCTTTATGTGATTCTTTAAATGTTAGCTACTCTGAAAGTTCCTAGGGTTGTGGTCTTTTATTTTGGAAGTGTCAGTTGATCAGAAGGCAGCTGGTGTGCTGAAAGCATCATTCCTTTAACAATCTGATGTGTGATCCATTTAGCTGCGGAGAAAGCCCAGTGACAGTTGCCCTCTCACTTTTGCTCTTGTATTTTTTCCCCTAGAAGTTGCTGTCTTGCCTTGTTTAATGGTGAAGGAGTGCTAAAACACTTTTAGTTGTGTGGTGTCTTTCAGGTAGTGAGAGATGCCTGGGGAGTGAGATCCCATGTGCGTAACTGGTGAGCACTTGGTTGAACTAAGCTGATGGGTGTATACATAGTTCTGATTCCTGCCCACCAAAACAGCATCTGATGCAGACAGTTTCTGGGTGTGTGACCCCTTTCTTTCATGTATGTCTTCCTACCTGTTTGGCAAGTGTGACTATCTCCAACCCTTTCTGCTCATCTTCTGTGCTTTTGGAGAAGACAGCCCCCACCAGGAGCTGTTGCTCTAGGTAGAGTGAGCTGTTGGACCCCTGCACTGATCTCTAGAGGAGCCAGATGGTTGTGGCTCCCTTGTGTATCCCATATAATATCCCATATTTCCTTATGGTGCATCTTGGTGGAGTATTTAGAGTGTGGGGACTGAAGGGGTGCATAGGACATTCCAAGCTTTGTGACTGCTTGGTGACAAGTGCAAAACAGAAGGTTGCTTGAAGCATCTTACTCTCTCAGACCCAATAACTCTTAATGACTCCACGACGTATGAGGGAGAAAAACTATCCCTATGCAGTTGCTTTCCAGAAACACTCGAGATCAGAGTGTAATGAGTATGTATCACCTCTAGTGTATGTTGCCTGTTTCAGGTTATGTTCTGATGGCAGTCCTGATCATTATCTCATATTAATTTTCTAGAGCATGATGTATGTGGATACACCTACTGTGCTCAGAGATTTCGCTGCAAGATTGAAGACATGTTTAGGAAATTAGTAATACGAGAAAAATGCATAATTAAAAATGCTATCAGTTTGGAAGCTCATCCATCTTCAGGCAGCTTGCTGGAAGAGAAAGGAGTCTTACACAATGATCAGTGGTGGGAAAACACATTTGGCTTTTTACATTTTAAACAGGAAGGAACTACTTAAATAACAGACTTACAATAGAAATCAGGGCATTTACTTGGGAGCTTTGGATCACATATTGTAGCTGCATAACGCTGAGGTAACTCAATCTGTGTGAAGCTAAGACAGAGTTTGTTTTAATAATGTTGTCAGACAAATTTTGGTTTTAATTTATTCAGACCCTTTGTACGGTGACTGGGTCCTCTTACTGAAAAGAGCGTTCATGTTTCATGGTAGTCAGATTTACATGAGCTGAATATTGGCTGTTTTGAGGTTGCAAACTCAATTCCTTTTTTCCTGAAATACGCAGTTTTATGTGAAGTGTCTTAAATTCCAAGTCGGCAATGGAATTTCAGCTCTTCATCTCCCATGCCCATTATAAAATTGCCATATGCTTGGACATGTGCTCAGCAGAACTGTGATTGTTCGGGCTGAATTTCCTCTCATTTTTCGAGAGGGTCTTTAGTTTTGAATACAATAGCAGTAGGAGAAATAGTATTTGGTTGCACGTGGTTCATTATAAGTTGTGGTAACTTTAAAGCATTTCAAAGAGTGCAAATGCTTTATTTGACTTTTTTGTTTTAAAGGCCATTTTTCATCACCAGTGAAGAGTACCTTGTTGTCATTTTTGTCATGGTATGTCCATAAACTCAGCTATCTTTCTCTCTGGTCCAACTGAGAAACACATGGAAAAACCTAAACAGATGTCAGAGCAATAACCAGGTGCACACTGCAGTACCTTGAAAAGTTTTAATTACTGCAGGGATGTTTCCCAGCTAATGGGTCTGTTTATTAAGTGTTTCTATCTGTTGCATCTTGTTCAGGAGCATTACCAGGCTGAGTGTAGCTGTTTGATCAAGGGGCAGCCTCAGAGTAACCTTGTAGAGGGATGAACTTTTTCAGTTACGATGCCCAGAGTGCGGTTAGCAAAACTGCGGAATTCCTCGTGTAGGGATCTGTGTAATTTGTGAGTTATTTTTTAAAATAAAATCATTCAATGCTTTAGAGCTGCAAGTGTGACACAGTGGAGCCTAGACCCAGCTGAGCCTATGGATGTGACCAGTGTGTCAATATTTACAGCATGGACTGTGGTGAAAGGTCCCAGGGCTGGAACTCCTCTTCTGTGAAGTGCAGATTGAGAGAGGTGGGGCTGTTTGACCTGGAGAAGGCTTTGGGGAGACCTTAGAGCAGCCTTTGAGTGTGTAAACCGCACTTCTAAGAGAGATGGAGAGACTTTCTAAAGGCCTGTGGTGACATGATGAGGGATTGTATATGCTTTCATAGTAGAGGAGGGGGTAGACTTAGATTTAACATAAGGAAGAAACTCTGAGGGTGGTGAGATAGTGGAAGAGTTTGTCCGGAGGACTTGCGAATCTCCACCACTGGATGTGTTCAGAATCAAGTTGGATGGGGTTTTCCACAACTTGATGTAATGAAAGATGTCCCTGCCCATGGCAGGGGGGTTAGAACTAGATAATCTTCAATGGGTCCTTCCAACCTAAACTATTCTATGGTTTTTGGGTGGCTGCTAATAGTGGCTGCCAGGTGCCCACCCATTGAAATGTGTCCTTCCTGGGCAGGCATGATCAGAATCGCAGTCTCTCGTGGCAGCCACTTTGGGGTCTACGCTGTTGTGCGTGATAGAGGAGATGAAGATACGGTTTGAGAATATCTCCAGTGGCCCTTTGGTCCCTGCCCAGAGGCGAGTGTATGGCAGGAAAAGAAGACTGTTGATTTATGTGCAGTACTGCAGGTTTGCATCCAGACCAGGCCGTGGAGTCAGGACTGAGTGTTTTATGAGTGATATTACGCATTGATAAAACAATGAGGTAATATTTTTCCAGGAATTAAAGAATTGCTTCCTTGATGAAAGGACCCCGCATCTGGCTCCTGTAGTTCATGTGTTTTGTCATGTAGATGTAACTGTTTGCTTTGTTCCTGGCAGTAATGTTAATTTATTAATGTATGAAGCTTGTTTCCAGGTCAGTGGAAAAGTGCACGTCAATCTTTATTACATGTACTTGATTGTCTTTAACTTTTTATAAGATGTAATTAGCATCCAGTAATCACATTGTGGTGCTGTTTCTGTGATAACACTGGTAGTTATTGTGCAGGGCAATTCTGGTTTTATAGGCTGGAGCTAATCTTAGCTTGAGTAATACAAAGGATAAAGACTGGCCCGTGTTGTTGGCTAGTTAATTTTCTCACCATTCTGCTGCCCAGTTTCATTGCCTCCTGCAGTTCTGAGATGTGACCACCTGCCACCAAGGTGCTTCTGTTTAAAAAGCCATGATTTCTCAGCGGTGTGGTTGTTTTCAGTGATGTCTGTGATGGGAGGAAAGACGTGGATTGTGGAAGGACAGTGACTTGGCAGAGCGCTAGTGCCTAGGAATGTTTTGATCCTATTGTAACGAATAGCTGCCGGTTCCTGTTGTCGTTTCTGTTTTGATTCAGTGCCCGGCTGGTGCATGGTGCAGATAGGACGTTGGGGCTGGGCAAGGAAGTCGCTGCCAAAAGTGCATCTCCCTGAGGGAAGCAAGAATGTGGAGGCATGGCAGAAGTAGAACATGGGTTGAATATGACTTATTTTTCTTTAGCTTTTACAGTGCACTGCCCATATACAATTTTCCACATGCTGGGTAATGGAAAGTTGGCCCCAGAGGAAGTAACTTAGTAGGTCAAGTTTGGGATTACAAAATCAGTCCCTGCTGGTCACTAATTGGTGTGGAAGATAGGAATTTCCCATACAGTATCATGAGTTTGTTGGTTTGCTGGCATTGTGTGCAGTGAGCTGTTTAGCCAACGATATTCTTTCCTGCTTCTGTTGTGAACTCAGGAAAAGCATCAGGTCATTTATAGCTACACCCAAACTGCCGGCTTGTTTCTGAGTAGTAAGGGGAGGGCGGGGGGTGTGGGGGTGGTGCTGTTTGATGTCGTGTAGGATCTACATGTCTTCTATGAAGTTTGTTTTCATCCCATTGTGGCATAATAGTGAAACTTGGCAGCCACATGGGAATTGTGAAGATTGATTGCTCTTGGTGTTAAGCATCTCACATCTCTGAGTTTGTATCAAAACAGGCCGCCTTCCAGCAGCAGCATCTGGTTCATTGGCAAGATCTGTGGACAGTTGTTTCAGTTGCTCTGGAGATGCCTCTGGCTGTCATGTGGCTGCTGCCTTGGCTATGCTGCTTTATTATTCTAGCTGGTCCCATTTTCTTCTGTTTATTTTTTGGCTTGCCTTAGAGTCTGACGAATTGCTCCTGAGACTGCGCTCTCGAATAAATCTTGCCTAACTTCCTCATGCAGGGGCTTCCATAAGATGCTGATGTTAATTAATTTCAGTGACTATTTGCTGATTAGAGCTGGAGCAATAACATCCCTGTCTGTGCCTTCTGTGTAGGTTTGCCCTGTGAATCACAGCATCAGTCTTGTGAAGTAAAACACACATTTTTGAGCGTATCCTGCCCAAAGGGTTTCTTGGAGACTAGAGCTGCAAGAGTAGATCAGACATTACCAGTACAGAGTTCAGTGTCTGGGATGGGGCCAAGAATCCCGGAACCAAGCACTTGGTATTTCTCAAGCTCACTATTGGGACTGGAGTTTCTGGCTCAGCTGATTATAAACTGGCACAGAAGCAAAGAACAGTGTGTGTCAGCTCTGCGTGTACATCACCTCAAGTGCTGTCTCTGTTTGATTGCATGCTTTTTATTTATAGGTCTTTTAAAAACGTAATCATGATTATTTCAAAAGTACTGTAGCTTTGGAAGACATTTGGGCTCAAACAAAAGTGTGTGTTTCTTAAAATACCAAAGCATCATTTTCCTTAAATAATCCTATTGAAGTCACTACTTCTGGTTGAAATTAGCAGTGCTGTGACGTGCAGAAGGCTGGGCGAGATGGTTGTCCTCACCGGCCTTCAACCATCTGTACAACTGCTTCAGCACTGTCCACAGTGGGAGCTGTTTGAGCTGTCAGACTGTACAAGGAGGCTGGCAAGGTGTGATTAGCAGCAGTTTTTCTTATTTTAAATGTGTATTTACGTTTGTCATGATAATAACAACACTAGGGCAACTTGAGTGGCAGGTGTACTTCTTCTAGTGGTTTTTTTTGTTTTCAAATTTAATGCGTTATTTAAAATGCCACTAAGCTTTGTCGTAAAATGAAGAGGGAAATCTGCATGCCGAGATGTAACTGAACTTCTCACCCAGCAACTAGAAGCACGCATGTCATGGGTGTTCCATGCGATGGGGAGGCAGGCTGATGAAAGATTCCATTACTGATTTGTAATTGGGAATGGGCAGGCGTCGGCTGCAAGGCGGAAATGCGGGCTTTGCACTCGCTGTGGGTTTTGCCTTGGATTTCTTCAGGGCCCGCACAGGTCTCTCTTTGGGGCTGTAATGTCTCTTCTCAGAAGAACCCTTTCCTCCTTTGTACTTGGCCTTTTCTAGCAGGTGATCAAGACTCTGTTCCAAGTTCCTAGAATGCAAATTAAGATGAAAACATCCTTTTATACCGTGCCTTCAATTGAATGGGAACGTAACCGTATCTGATGGTGTTAGGCATTGTCGATATTTGTGCAGCTTCTACAGAAGCAGTGTTAGATACCATAAATGTTTAATAGCTCTGTAAGTGTGACTGGTGGATGAGCTAGAGCCTTTCATCTTTTAGTTGCTGGTTTTAATGGGATACAGCTTTAAGGATCTTGAAAGTTGCTGTGAGGTATTTGATTACTTCTGTGTCTCAGGAGATAAGGCTCTTTTTTTTATGTATGTGTGAGTAGTCTGGAATTGTTTACAGAAGTCTTTTTGCCAGCTGTCTGTGGGCATGTCTACGTGTATCCGTGTTATAAGCAGACACAAGCTCACTGTGCCCGTGTACTTAACGTGTTTATATCCTGGGTCATGGCAGGGTTTATAAACCCTATTAACATGGCTTTCAAGATGCTCTGAGCATGGGTGAAGTGAGTTTTTGTCTGCCTGTGGGCATAGGCACACTCATTTATGTTTGCAGAAGAGAGATCTTAGTAAGAGAATTGCTTCTCTTTGATTACACCAGCCCTTCAGATGAGGAAAGGTTGCAGGCTTCACAAGACCACTGCAGGGCTTTCTCACCATAAGGACTACAGGACGGTTAATCACAGGACTGTTGCTGTTCTGGTCAGATGAGTGTGACTTATTGGGCTAACAAAGACAATTCTTACTTGCCTATTGCTATTGCATAGAAAATGTAGAACACCTTTTGGTGCCCAGTCAGGTATTTAAGGGTTCAGTGCTGAATCCATATGTAGTGCTCACAATGCAGTATAATCATCAAAAGGCTTGTTACAAGACTGCATGACATGCTGGTCACAAGGGATGCAATTCAGAGCGATGTTCACAGGCTTGATAGGTGAGCCCATGAAACCTCATGAAGTTTGACAAGGCCAGGTGCAAGGTCCTGCACTTGGGGAAGAATAACCCAAGTTATTCTTGCCAGTGCAATTCTGCAGCAGTTGCCAGTATCAACTTACCTTTTGACATTTTTTTTTTCTTGGGGTGTCCTTGCTGAGAAGTAGCACGGTTTCATATTTTCCTTTCCTACGTGGACACAAAAAGTAATTGGTCACCAAATTCTTTGTAACCGCTTATTGTGTCCTAGAGGTCTCTGCTCAGTTTCCTGCCTTCTAAACTAAATAAACCACACTTGCTTGAATTTCCCACATCATTATTTTTTTCTGAACTGATTTTTGTCTTATAGACACTCGATTTGGTTTGTCTCCCTCTGATGAGATGGGATGTGGCTGTCTTCATACCTCACCCTAATGAGATTCCATAAAAGAATAGTTTGATTCTTTGACCAGTGTCCCCACCTAAAGATGTCCCTTAGGATCTGCGTACTTTGTAATGCATAATGGGGCCAGCAGAACGAGGTCAATTGCTTCTGTGCGTCAGCGTCTTAGCTGAAACCAAAGGATAACCACAGACTTCACTTCCATCCAACTCTGGAGGTACCGGAGGCACCAGAACCCTACTTTCCAACAGCTGATGGCAAACTTGTGAGTTTACTTGCTGAAGTCTCTCTGATGAAAAGCGGCATTAACACCGCCCCACTCCTCTCCCTTGCAATAACCCATTTTAGAGAGCTCCTGTGGAATGAACAGACTGAAGAAGGAGGTTGTGTCTCACTTGTGTACCACCTAGTAAGCAAAGGAACTAGACCAGACTCTTCAAGCATTCTGTGGAGTCGAGCTTGTTAGAAATACACTTCATCATTTCTTTTCTGGTCATCCCTGCTCCAGGGGTTTTAAATTTTTCTTATTTTTTTTTCTTGATTAAGTCCAATCAAGGAGAAAAAAGAAAAACTCACCTGCTGCGGTATTGCTTAAATTCAGATGTAAACCCCAAATCTTTTAGCTGATCAGCCAATTTTTGGTGAAGCAGTTAAACTGAGGCAGTGACAGTTTAATTAAGATGAAGAATAAGCATAATCCACTTTGTTTCTGGTGTGTTAACTGAACTGTGTGCGGCAGGCAATTCATGGCTTGCAAGAGGAGCGCACAGTGGGCAGCCTTTTGGCTGTGAAAGCTAAATTGTTCCTGTATGGTCCTCAAGTATTCATTTACCAAGCAAATCATTGATAAAATGAGCAAGTGAAAGAGACACTAAGAGGGTGTGTTCCACTGCCAGGCACTGATTTTTCTCTGTGGATTTTAAACATCCATTATGCTAACGATGTTCATTTGGAAAAATCCATCCACTCCCTAACTTCTGACACTGAGTCGTTTTTTAATTGGATTCAGATGGTTGGACCGAAGCAGTTGTAAGGTTTGTATACAGATGTCCCAAGAACTCCAAGCCTTTTTTCCTAGCCAGTTTTTCTAAGTCAGAGTCGCTTTCACTGCGACTGGTGTCCAGACACTGTTGAACTCCCTCATTAAAGGTCTGTGCAATACACATGGGTATGGTTCTACTGCGTCAAATGCAGTCATGATCGCACAAACATGCTGAAGATCTCATCTAAGGCATGACTCTTCTCCTGGTCAGCTGGGCCATCTAAGCTAGGTTGCGGATCTCTGGCCAGAGTTGGTCAGTGAAGGAGTCCATGTCACGAGACTCACTGTTGCAAGTTGTCATCCTGACAACACGGGCTATTTCCCAAATAATTCTCATTGTGCAAAAAGCCCCCCGTTAACAATAAAATGATAACAAGGGTTGATGATTCTGAAGCACATTGACAAGGCAACATTTTCTCAGTGCAGTGGTGCTCCAGTCTGATTGTCATCCCCATGTTGAAATTTGGAGCTACCTCGTTACCTGAACAGCCTGACTGAACTTGAACTGTGTATGGAGCAGGCACACACTACTCTGTACTTCAGCACTACATCCCTGAAGCGGAGACCACTGGTTTCACAAGTAGTTATTCAAACACTAGCCATAAGCACTGCATTTGCTTTTAAAAGGAAAGAGACACAGTGACTTTTAAGGCAGTTTATTAAGCAGAGATTCTGTAGTCTGATTTAACATCCTCATAGGATGGTTAACTAATAATAAAAGTTTAATAAAAAATTACCATCCTCATACCGACCACAATTTACATGCTAGTTTCAAAGATGAAATAATTTAGATGAAAAGTGCTTTATCTTTTACATAAGTGTCCAATTTCTGTAAAAATTTATTTCTGAACTTCCGGCAGGCAACTTTGTTTGAGCAGCTATTTCTAAAAGTAGTAGTCAAATGAAGGCACCGAGGTGTTGCATGGTGACCAGTGTGCAACTGTTTCCCCAAACACTTGCTGCTGTTCAAAATCCTAATCACTTCGGTGAAGGTTAAAATGAAAAAGAGGGGGGAAAAAAAAAGACTCGGTGGGTGTTGGAAGATGGTGTTTTCATAGGAATGAAATCGGTACTGAATTCGCATTGCGAAGTTACAGCAAGCCACAGACCCAAGAGGGAAAATTAAAGGATTAGTTAAAACCAACAATAAAAATGTAAATTAAAAGTCATCATTTTAAAATGAAGTCATATGCTATTAAAAATAAGCACAGGATTACATACTAATTTGGATGTCTAGTTTATAGAATACACCAAATGTTAAAATTGAATGAAATTAAGAAAAACATTTTCCAAGGGCAAGTAAAATATCTGCTTAATTAGATCATAAGGAAGGGAGATTAAAAGTAATATATTGTGATGCAGTAATTACTGTTCTTCAGAAGTCAGGTTTCTGTGTGTGGATCTAAATTTAACTGTGATAGCAGATCTCTTTGGGGTCTTCTGTTTTGTTTGTGTCTTTTAATTATTTTACAATTGCAACCACTACCTTTCTTTCGTTTCCTCTGCACTCAACACTGCATGCCTGTTTGCTCCAATACTCTGCCAGCTCGTGAATGCAGATCTGCTCGTACCCTCTGGTTCTGCGAGGTTAAAAGCCAAATCATTGCAGGGGACTATACAGCAAGATAACAGGAAAGGCAGCCGAAGCCGTTGGGAGGTGAGTCGAGGTGCTGATGGGAGCCTGAGATGTAAATAAACCAGATTGCTCTCATTTCCTCTTTCCACTGTATTATGCATTCCAATAGCACTATTCATCTTTATGACAGACACCTATTGCTTTAACTTTACTGCGGGCCACTGAAGTACATTAAAGTGGGCAGGAAATGGAAATAGAGTTCAGTGGAGGCTGCAGAGCAACTAAACGTGCTGCAGTCACTTGTAGCGTGGGGTCATGCGGTTTTAGCAGACTTATTGCTTTGCTTGGCTTTTGTTAAAAGATGGGTGTTGTTTAAAAGCACACTTATAAGTGAGAAAATGTGCTTCTTTCTTTCGCCCCCCCCCGCCCCCCAACTCTTTGGGATGACAAAGAGGTGAAGAAATTTGGTCCAGTCTCAGCTGGGTAGAACCAGCGGGACAAGTCTGTGTGCGGTACCCGAGTTGTGGTTAGAAGCAGAAACATGGGGTAGGAGGTTTAAAAAAAAAAATCCTGCTAGCATACAGCAAGGGAGGAAGACCACAGCCCACTGGCTGGAATTACTTCTCCCACTAAAGACCATGAGACATTCATTCAGGTAGAGAGACTGACTGGAATTTGGCCTTAAAATACCTATTTTCTTTCTTTCTTTTTTTTTTTCAAATGTGCGTGTTTCTGACTCTGGAAATGTGTGTTTTTCTGTTGTTTATCCAGAGAACTGTTTTCAAGGACAGCAAAGTTACACTGCAAATCCCAGATACCCTTAACTCTCAGGAGATGGGACTTTTAGTGAATTCTGTTTTTGTGAAAGCTTTGTGTGTTTGTTTTTCCTTGATTGTTTATCTTCTGATAAGATTAGGTCAGTAAATGAGTGAATTCACAACATGAGTTACTTGAAGACTTACAGCTCATATTTTCAGTCCCTTGAGGTAGTCAGTTGCTTGGAAACTTTTTCTTAAAGAAATAGAAAATAACCATTAGCAGTGTTTTTGCTTTATTTCTTCAGCCTTCATTGAATTGAGCAGTCTCTGATTTTTGCTGAGTGTGGTGTCCTGTTCTCTTCTCTTCTGACAATGACTGCAATATAGTTGAAAGCATCACCCTTCGAGGTGCTTGTGAATACAGAAGATACTAGTGGATATTTCATGTATGATAAAAACTACTTTGTAAGCAGCATGACACAACTCTGGAAAGACAATAAAGACAACAGAAAGCACTATCACTGAATCTTTTGTGCTGTGAAAGTACATTCCTTTCTCCCAAAACATCCTTTAAAAATGTTGTTTCCTTAGGTCTGTATTGAAGTGTGTATTTGGGTGCCACACTCAGTGATTCTTCCTTCTTTTTAATTATCTTTACTCCAGGAATTCAGTTTAATTCAGGATACCTCTCCAGGTACACTTGTGTTGCAGAAACTAGTGCCAGGCAGAATTACAGGTAATTCCTGAGGACAGTCGCTGGCAATTTGACTTTTCATCGTTTGTTCGTCATCGTTTGTTCGCACGCTGTGGTTAGTTTCCTCGGAGGAAGGGATTAGGTTACAGATGGGTGGGTATTACTTCAGTGACTTCTTAAATGAGAATCCAGATGCTTTGCTGTGTCCCCTCCTCTTGCTTAGCCTGGGAGTTACAAGTCGGTAGCTGCAGGTAAGGTTTAGAGCTTGCATCTTTGTTTCTCTTTTGCAATGGGAAAACTCTCTGTTCTGCCTTGTTAACTAGACAAATGATCTAACTGCGAACTTTAGATACTTGAGAAATTGCAAACTGAGCTAAAACTTCCAAAAAATCTAGGTGGTTTTTTTTCCACTGCAGTATCACAGACAGGCTTCTTCAGGTTTTCAAGAGTTCAACTCCAGCAAGGTCATTTGGTGTTGCATGCTTTGAAAACTTGGCTAGGGTTTCAGTGCCTGAGCTGTAGTGGGACTCTTCAGGGCTATTGGCTTTCGGGCACATCCTAGTTGCTTGGAGTATGTTTGTAGTTTCAGAGGCAATGAAATACAGTTCAGAGATAGATGTTTTGTTTGTGTGCCCCAGTTGCAGCCAGCAGTGTTACCTCCATGGAGGTGAAGCCCTGCTTGGTGGAGGCACACATCAGAGAGGGAAGCATGTGTTAAAGTGACTTCTTTCTTCCTGTGGTACGTTGCTGGATGTGTTTTTTCATATCTGAGCTCATTTGCCCTACTCCTGGTTTCAGAGAAAAAGCCTGAAGGCAAACTCCAGGCGAAATGCAACTGGTATTGAAATAGTCAGGTGTTTTGCAGAGTGTTCTGGCGAGAGCACAAGTCTGGTTTCCTAAATTTATCACCCTGCCTGGCTGAACTTGGAAGGACTTGCAGCCCATGCCCATGTGCTCTTCCTCATGTGGGTAATTTGCATGTTGTGTGTTTCATGTCCCAGCAGTAGCTTGCAGGCTTGCTTCTGTCGGTAAGAACCACTTGCTGAAAAACAGCGGTGAATTCAGATGCTTCAGAAGGTTCTTGCTCATATAAGTACCTGTAATTGTCTCATGGCCTGAGCTCACTGGGAGCTGTTGGACTCCACAGAGCAGTCGTCCTTAGGGAGACAGTTTATTTCGCCCTTCTAACAGCCTGTGGGGCTAGCTGAGGTTGAAATTAAGGTTTTGGTTTCTGTACTGGGAGAAGAGGCTGTGGAAGTTGTAGCATTGCCACATTTTGCTTATCCTGCTTTTTCAGAAGACAAGAGAGAATTTGGAAAGTAGATGAGACAAAGAGAGCAGTTCATTTGTGCTGTGCGGGAATGAAGAAGTCATCATCTTTGCTGCACAGCACACGAAGTTGTTTTTGAAGTGCTGTTTGGAATAGAGGACCTGCCTTATATGTTTAATTCTCTTGTTAACCCCCCAGCAACTCGCACCCCTTTTGTCTGCCTTGCTTGCTGTCGGCAGGGTGGTTACAAAGATGGCTTTAACAGTTTTCCCTCTCCCACGTGTGTGTCTAACACATTTGGTCACAGGTTTTATTTCTTCCCTCTGTAAAAACATGAGGGTGTAATTTCCACCCCAGCCTTGTTAAGGTGTGAGCTGCTGAGGCGGGGGCTCCCTGGGACCAGGCTTTGTCAATGGGCAGTAAAACCTCTTTAAGGGAGCTGGCTTAACTTTTAAGCTATGGTTAATGTTTTTAGCAGTAACTTATTTTTCCTCCACCCTTCATGGCCAAATGTTAGCCAGGTGTTTTTGTTGCATGGAGTGATAAAATAAAAGTAATCTGTGCACACGTCTGGGCTCTAGGTGAGGTGGTAGAGGCGGCTGGGAATCACATAGGCTGGATGAGTTAAAAAGCTTCTAGCAAATGCTTGGCAAAATACAAGCACTGGAAATGACAGGGCTCGGTTTGAATTTCTATTTCTCTATAAATAAATCAGAAGGATTGAATTTGGCACGCCATGTGCTCTGTGTAATCTTCTAAATAAATAAATAAATATTTTTTCCCCTTTTTGTTCCTCTCTTTAATAAGGCATCCACTCCATTTCCTTGTAACTGCGAGACGGGCCTGACTCTGATCTGCCTTACACTGTAAACTGTGTTTATGGAGCTAGAATTTGGGTCATTAATTTTCTTTACATCAAAAGAAGTTGTTTCTTTTAAATGAGAAACCTGGTTCACCTAGTAATTTGCCTTAATTGCTTATTTGAAACTTTTGACATTTGATAGCAATTTTAAACATTGCCAGATGAGGCTCATGCAGTTGGGACCTGCAGGTGCTTCCTTGTGTGCCCAACTTGGATCAAAGGAGTGAGCTCAGGGATGTGCCTGGCCTCGGATGGGGCACCCAGCGTTGGAAGGTTTGCTGAGGCTGTTTGAATAGATGCTGTGTGTCAGTCTCAGCAAGAATTTGCTCATAGGTCTCTCTCTTGGAAAGGTTTCTGTGGATCATGGTGCTGTTTGTTTTTACTTGGAAGATAGACCGCATGGCCTTTGTTTTTGCCAGAGGCTTAACAGTGCTTGCAGCACGGAGTCTGAATGTGTCTTAAGTCTAACCAATAGTGCTTTCTGCTGAAGGGTTAGAAAAGACTGCCTAAAATAGTAATAGCTTTTTTTTCCTGGCTAATATCTGTTAATTTAGTATTATTGTCTTCTGGGAGGTTTGGAGGGAAAGAATTTTCTTGCTCATGAGGGTAAGCAAATGGTGCAACTTCAAAGGCATTTTTGCCAACATCTAAACCTCAATAAAGAGACAAAAACAGAAACAGTGTCATTCACTTGATTTTTGCAAACTGGTTCACTAAAGTGAGTGCTATTTATTGTTCACTTAGCAGCAGCAGCAGTAGTAACTTTCAGTAGCCTGAGAGTAATATTTTTGTTTTGTCAGTAAACAAACAATTGTTCAGAGTATTGCGGAGAGAGCAACCTTTGTTAATGGCTTTTGGCTGTGGAGTGAGGTGATGCTAGATGTATTCACAACGGTTTCTATCAGCACTCCAGTGTGTCTTGCAGGGGCAGTCCAGCAGCTGAGAACAAGATAAATTCAATGCTGTTGTCGCAGAAGTTAGGTAGCGGTTTAGGACTTTCTGAATTCAAAGCAAAGGGAAATAACACAGTTAAAAGAGAATAAGCAAAGTCAAAGAACAAGTGCCAAGACTCCTTGAAAGAATTTTATTGATGGCTATTGTAATTAAACCCAGAATTAGTTAGTTTTTAAATACAGCATTAATTTCCTAGAGAGCAGTTTCAGCTTGGCATGAAGTAATGAATTTTTAAAAATGAGTGCTGATCTGGGGATACCCCCAGCATGCGTTGGATGGCTGACTTAACTAGCTTTGTGCACCCTCATTATTAACAAGCAAATTAAATATTTTTACTTAAAATAATTATTTGGCTGTGCTGTGACTTTATTAAAACCTTAATTGTTTAGAGAGCTTAACGAGAGTGTGTGAACTTGGGTGAGTTTTACTGCACAGCATTAGTCTTGATAGCAGATTTACAGCAGGGCTGGATTTAATCTTTTGACTAATCTTTACAGTAGCAGGCTTGGGGTGGGAAGGCATTCGTGTGTTTCAGGAGATAGGTACCTCTCTCTCTCTCAACTGGAAACACACAGCTGAGTTTTAAAATGTCTTGGAAGCCTTAAAATGTGTTAGCAAGGGGGAGGGAGGGAATAGTGGCCGGGAAACAAAACAGGTGTAGGTTTTAGATCAGCTTTTTGGCGTGCACATTGTCACACCTTCACACATGGCTGTAGGCTCAGATCTGTTTTTCATCAAAGCAACTGTAGCGTAAAGGAATATTGCAACCATTTCGGTTGCCAAGATCAGAAGTGACGGTCCTTGCTCGTAGAGGAGCCAGCTATGGTCAGTGCCATGCAAACTACTTTTTATGCCACTTGATTAATGACTTCTGAGGGTGAGGACAGCAAGATGTTTACCAGGTCATGCGCTACTTTACAGAATTTTTGAAAAGTCTGTTCTTCCTGGGTTTAAGATGGTGGTGTGCTTTTGAAATGTATTATGATATTTGTGGGTTCCACATCTAACTAGCATTTCCCGAGTGTGGGAAACACCGGCACATTGGATGTCTCCAAAGGAGAGTTAATTAGAAGAATGAGCAGTTATCAAGTACACTGCTGCTCCACTGTTTAATTCTGGTGATAATTTTCATGCTGGGTCTCATACAAAAGAATTCACTTATGGCTTGTTAATCTGCTGCATCCTGCAATCCTTTTAGGGTATTGGGGAAGAAAACAAGGCTGAGAGTTGACGAAATAGCTTTAAAGTGGGTAGGGAGCAAATCACAGAGAGCACGTGTCTTTCTTTATTGCTTTAAATCCTTCTGCATTGCTTTACCTCAGTACATTTTTTTTTGCCTTTTCTCACTTCTTTAGGACCCACGATTATCAGCTTTAATTTTTGACAAGCTTCAAGTGCCTGATTATTTACAGAAAAATAGAAATGAAGGAGAGAGCAGATGCGATACTTGTGCCACTCACTTGAATCAGCTGAAGCAGGAAGCCATCCAGATGATGCACACCCTCAATCAAACCAGCTACCCAGAAATGCCTGACCTCCAACCCGGTGCTGGGACTGTGACCAGCATGGTACCCAGGATGGTCACTGTCTCTTCCCAGAGAGACCTGCCGCTGATTGCTGGGCAGGTGAGCAAGCAGGCTGGAAAGTCATCAAATCTTTTCTCTGGAGCAGAGAGGAAGAAGGGACTTGGATGGTCTCAAGGCAGTTTTCCTAACTCCAGTGTTCAAGTCACGGTAGCCCCCAGCGGTCTCAGTGGTGCTCTGAGCTCTGTCACCATCCAAGCTCAGCAGTATCTCGAAGGCATGTGGAGTATCTCCAGGGTGAACAGCTTCCTGCCCCAGGCCTGTCTAGTAAGTAGCAATAATTCAGATGCTTGAGTTTTGTGTACGTGTGTGCAAGACGTCTACGTATTTATCTTAGAGGTGATCGGCTAATGGCGTTTTAAATGATGTTTCAAGAGCTGAATACATGAAAAAGAGCTCTGAATGATGTCCTGTCAGATGTCACAAGGAGCTTGCTCTGTTGATTTCGGATGGTGAAATCCTTTCCTCAGAGATTTTTGTGTCTATTTTTAGCTTTGTGTGTGCAGGTGGTGTTATAAGGTTGTTACATACCTGGTGACCCCATTAGGAAAAACGTAAAAAGCCAAGTTTATCACACATGATCTGGGAGCTTCAAGGGATTGTATCAAAGATAAACTTGACCTTCAAGTCTAGCACTGAACTTCTAGGCTGTTGATGGACTGTGAGAGCGAGCATTAATCTTCAGGTTAGATGCGCTGCCAACCAGCTTGCTGGAAAGGAGGGTGCTCATAAGGTTCCTGCAGAGCCACATGCCTGTAAATGTCATTGCACCTTGATTTAAGCAACGGCGTTGATTTCCTGTATTTGATGTATATTTTAAGAACTCTGGTGGGAAATGAAAAAGCTTTATAGAGACATGTGTTACCTTTAAGAGCAAGTTCGTTACAGACTTGTTACTATCTATGGAACTGTGCTAAGAATGATGCAGTGACTGGTTTTGGCTAACATTTATTCTTAAGCTGTTCTCATGTGGTACTGAACGGGGGAGTAATGAAGAAATGTGTACAAATAGAAGCTGTGGTTTTAACTTAAAAGTGTTGTAGTAAATCTTGCAGGACCAGGTATGTTGGTGCTAGAAAGCCTTAAATTTTACATAATGCCTTATGTGTTGTTGTGTACACATACGGTACCTAACATCACTTGGTGGCTTCAGCTGGTCGAGCTCCAAGATAAATATTGTAAGAGTTCTGCTGTACAGCATTACTTTTAAAGGAGGACTGCTGCGATTCCTTCTAGAAAAGGCTTGGAGCTATAATTCCCTCCCACACTTCTCCCTCATATGGAAATCTGTGAATGCACATACATCTCACATTTGTGGGGTCCCCATTTAAATCCAGTGGATGCCCACTGGTGTCAAATCACTCCCTGATGATTTTACATTGAGGAAAGGGAAGAAACCGGCTCATCAGCTCTTCATGGGTTTATGAGGAGCTGTTGCTAACAGCGGTTTTCTCTAAACTGCTGCTTCGTGTGTTAGGGATAAATTTGGCCAATATAAGATATAGGATGTTCCCTTTTAATTATGCCTTAAATTCTGTGTACATCATAGAAATGTAGGAGGAAAAAAACCAGGGGGAAAGCTACTGGATTAAAAGGCTGCACTCTCTGGAAGCAGAAGTGTTTCCATTTCTTTGCTCGCTTCTTTTTTGCCCATATTCTTGTCTTAACTCACTACCAGCCAGCTCTAGTCTTCCTCCTGCTTAACCATGCTGACTGATAGATGTGGTTTTCCCTAACCACTGCATTATTATACGACAAAACCGAGCTGCCTCATTTAACCACTGGGAAGGCAAAGTGGATAATGCCACAGAGCTTAAGTGTGATCTAAAAATGTGTGAAGAAACTCAGTAGGCTGGAAAACAGTGACCTTTAATGAAAGGACAAACACTGGTAGACTGTGAGGGTTTGAGGCTGCTTGGATGCGATCCAGTCACCTGCAAGGACGGTTTAAATTTAGAAGCAGTTTTTAGAGAGGAGCTAGGCATCAGTTGTTTTCTCTCTGTTACTGTTAATTTTAAATTTTTATGTAATTTTAGCTCAGTTGTGGTTACTGAAGACTGTAGTGGGTGTCTTTTCCCAGATTGTGCTCTCTCTGACTGAATTTTCCTGCTGCCTTTTGTATTAAGAGCCTTGTGTGTGATGAAGCTGTTTGAGTGGGGGAAGCAGAAAGTGCTTCCCCTACAATTTTTTCCCCCATGGAATCACAGGTGTTGAAGGAAAGAAGATTGGAAATACTTTAAGGAACGGCTAATACAGCCCTTGCCTAGGACAGCATCTGCTGCAGGACATTCTTGTCCGATGTTCATCTCACCTTACAAGGCAATTTTGCAAAGATTTGGATTCCCCAGTTTCTGTTGATAGCTCGGTCCTCCCTTTCCTATTAGAAAGGTTTGTTTGTTTAAAGAATCCTGGTTAGAGTGCTGTGGATAGCCATACTCAGAGATGTTTGTCTTTACTAACTTTACTACCTTCTTGTGGGGCAAAGCTTGTCTGCCTGGAGGAATTCTGGGGCAAGAAGATAACACCCTGTTTCTCTGCTGCCCATGTGGTTATTTGCTTACCAAGGTGGGGGTTCTTGAAACAAGTGCTGAGCTCCTGGTTGTAAACCATTACCCAAATGTCCTGCCTCTTGGTGGTTTAACACAGGGCTGCCTACAGCGTGAGCGTGACTAGTTTTCTGAAGTTGGGAAGGCAGGCACAGATAAACGCTGGGGTTCATCTCAATTATTTTTAGCTGCCAGAAAGACTGGCTTTTATTCTAAACTTAATTACTGAGGCTTCTTTTGTAGTTGTGGGGAAGCAGCAGGCACCTCCAAATGGTGCTTTGTCGTTCTCATCTTGGATGTCTCTCCTGGCTTGCCTTGTTCACTGAAGGTGCCTGTGGCTTTCTGCTGGTGCCCAGGTGGGTGATGCAGAGCAAACCCTTGCATGGGTGGCTGGCGCAGGGTGCTGTGTGCCCAGTGCCTTATGGGAGTGAAAATACACCCTGGGTTATGATTGCCAACTCTCAGGAGACCTTTTAGCTAAAGATATTTCTTCAGCATCTATATTGTTAAGTTTATGATTCATTTTAATAATGGTAGTACAATTGTCTGTGGAGAGGAAAATAAATGACTTAATTTCTGCTCCTCTCATCTTCCTCTCCAGACTCTCAGGCATAACTTTAGAACGTTACTTACGGATGCAAAAACACTTCTGCGCTGAGTATTTGGGGTCAGAAGTGCAGGACATTGTAATTTTTTAATGCATGTTTGGAACTTAGGTGTGCAGATCTACTATAGATTATAACTAATTTTGAACAGGAATGTGCAGGTGTCTGCCTATACATGGTAGGTACTCACCTTGGGACTAAACCCACTGTCCCTTCTGAGGATGCCCCAGCGATCCCTTCTGAGAATGCTCCAGTGATGTCTGATGTATCCACCTAGACAGGACTGGTATCAATGGAAACAACAAAGTGTCAGGACTCTTGTGACTGCCCAGCCATCCCTCCTGGAATGATGGTAGGCTCCTGCCCAAGGTGTGTGTAGGGTAGTGACCTGTTGCAGCAGGTGTCAGAGTTACAGGCTGCGAGCAGTAGCTACGCAGCATTGGAATTGCTGAGACAGAGGTGCTTTTGTACACGTGTCTTCTTGTCCAGGGCACTGCTGTCCCCCTCAGTTTTCACCCTCCACAATTACAAGTGAGGACAGAGTTTGTTCTCAGCAAGTTTGCTGATGATTCAGAGCTGGGAGGGCTTTGTGCTGTGATCCAGTGTGACCTGGACAAGCTGGATAGCTGCGCAAAAAGGGACCTAATGAGGCTCAACAAGAGCAAGTGTAGGATCCTGCATCCGGGAAGGAACAATCCCATGTAGGGGGAGAGGTTTGGGGTTGACCTTTTGGAAAGCAGCCTTGAAGAAAAAGATCTTATAGTCCTGGTAGGCAGTAAGTGGACTATAGGCTGACAGTGAGCCCTTGTTGCCAAGAAGGCCGATGGTATTCTGGGATGCATTAAGGGGTGTATGGCCAGTAGGTCTAGAGAGGACATCCTCCCCCTCTACTCTGCCCTGGTCAGGCCACATCTGGAGTTCTGTGTCCGGTTCTGCACTCCCAGTTCAAAAGAGGCAAGAGACTAGAGAAGAGAGCCCTATGGAGGGCATCGATGATGACGGGGAGTCTGGAGCATCGTTCTTACAAGGAAAGGTTGAGAGACCTGGAACTGTTTAACCTTGAGAAGAATGAGAGGAGGCCTAATCAGCACCTACAAGTATCTGAAGAATGATTGTAGGGAGGATGGAGCCAGAGTGGTGCCCAGTGACAGGACAAGGAGCAATGAGCACAAGCTGGAACACAAGAAGTTTCATTTAGAAATAAGGAAAAAGTAAGTACACCGCAAGTCCCAAAGCCCTGGAACAGGCTGCCCAGAGAGGTTACGGAGTCTCCTTCTCTGGAGATATTAAAATCCAACCTGTATCTAATCCTGTACAATGTGCTCTAGGCAGTCCTGCTTTGGTGGCGGTGGGGTTGGACTTAATGATCTCTTGAGGTCCCTTGCAACTCTCGTGATTTGGTGAGTGAGTTTTGGTGTCTGTTAAAGCCTAGTGTGGGAGCTACTCAAACCATGGGTTTGGGTGCCGTGAAGTGGAATGGAAATTAAACATCTGGAGGAAGGTCCAGAAAGTGCAAGACTAGAATTGGAGCCAAGGTGCAAAAGGTGAAGATGTAATCAGCTGTTTTAGTGAAGTGGCCTGCTGTGAAAAATTACAAAAAATAATTGCCAGTAGTGGTAGTAAGTAGTCAGACCAGACAGTGAGCAGCGTGGAGGACAAGAAGCTGGCGTTAACTTTGGGTACCACAGCTGATTTGTCGTGGATGACAGACAGCCTGCATTAATAAATAGTTTTATATTGATGTTTTAAATTCCAGACCTGATAAGGGATTATAAGGTTGCTACTCAGATTAGAAACAAAAACCAAAACAGCATGTGAGCAGTGCTCAGACTGGCTCAGCACTGCCGCTCTGTTTAACACAGAAGTCGAGGAGAAAGAGGAGTTGGAATTTAGGCTTCCTAGGTGTGTTGGAACCTGGCAGACAGGCAGGACATTAAAACCACTGAACATACCTTGTACATCAGCAGACGTATCTGCATGTGTTGTAGAAAAAGAGGATTTACTGTGCGGTTTCAATTGATGACATTATTAGTATTCAGTGTTACGTACTGAATAAAAGCGGTGGCATTAAAGCCGTGCCATGTGCTATAAAGACATCACAGTGAAATAGAGTTTGTTTTGCAGATTGCTTTTTCTCTTATTTTATGCACAATGAAATCCTTGCCATGCTGTATTTCTGATTTGGATGTAACAATTGGGTGTGGTTATAAGTGCAGCCCCTCAAATCTTCACTAGAATCATAGAATCATTAGGGACCCCGAAAGATCATCTAGTCCAATCCCCCTGCCAGAGCAGGATCACTTCCCTGGAGAAGTTATGGAATCAGACTCAGGGTTGGAAGGGGACCACCAGTCCAACCCCCCCACCATGGGCAGGGACACCCCACCCTCGACCAGGCTGGCCAGACCCCCATCCAGCTTGGCCTTAAACACCTCCAGGGATGGAGCCCAAACCACCTCCCTGGGCAACCCATTTCAGGCTCTGGCCACTCTCACGGTGAAGAACTTCCTCCTCTCGTCCAGTCTAAATCTACCCATCTCCAGCTTTGCTCCATTCCCTCTAGTCCTGTCGCTACTCACCATCCTAAATAGTCCCTCCCCAGCCCTTCTGCAGGCCCCCCTCAGATACCAGAAAGTTGCTTAAAATTTTTTTTAAAAATGCCCCATTATGCTACTGGAAAAGCTGGAGCACTAGAATACTGAAAGTGACCTCGGAAAAACTTTTAAAGCATATGTATGTAAAATTGCGAGTTTACCAGAAGTCCATTTTGTGTCCACAAGAGTATCCACAAATTTAGCGTTGGGTACAGGTTCATGGCCTGGTTCAGCGGGGTTCAGAGAGAGGGTTCACCCACAGGATGTGTAAATGTGTGCACGTGTACAAAACTTAAAGTTTTGTTTGTTTGTTTTATATGAAAAACCTCTGAGTTACTTTAGTCACAATTCAACCTTTCCAGTTGTTCCTAGGAACACCTTAATCTAAACCAAATGGATTCATCTGAGGGTAGTTCAGCCTCTTGGCTCTCCTGAAGTCTTACTTCAAGTATAACTTACATTATAACTTACATAGAAGATGTAATAAAAAGCTGACTCTGAAAGATGGAAGAATGAGAAGATTTACTTTCTACCACTTACTTTAACAAATTGTTCTTAAAATAACTAACAAGGTTTTGAAAAATTAATTTTTCTTGATGACTTTTTGTTCATACAACTCATGAGATATGTTTTGTAATGGAATAATGTAATGCTTGGGCCATAAATCTTGTCTGTGAGACATCTGGGTGATTCTGAGCTTTGGGACATATCTCAGAATCCAAGTATAGCATCTGGATTCTGCAGAAGTCAATAGTAAACCAGGGCCGCAGAGAGGCTCCTTTATTTTCCCGTTAGCTTCAGCTCTTGTAGAGGAACGGGGGTGGCCAAAGAAATTAATCTTTAAAGTTAAATCTAGTCTTGATCAAGATCGAGCAACAGAAGGAAACCTTTCAGTCACATTCACATGCTGACCTGATTTATAGCCAACAAGGAAAAGACCTTTCCTGACACTTGCAACTCTTTGGGGCAGTAACGCCTTGCGCTGCACTCTCCTGCCTTAGCAAGTGCGGAGGGAGGGGTGTGGTGTGGGAGGACGATGCTGCTACAGGCACCGTGCATTGAGACCCTGCCGCAGCAGCCAGCTATCGGCTTAGAACACGTGGGTTGGAAACTCAGCCTGAAATGCATAGATACAAGCACAGCCCTCTCTTTTGTGTTGCTGTTAAGGTCTTTGTCCTTTCTTCTTCTACATTATTCCCAGTGTAGGATGCTGAAGGTGAAAATGAGGTGACTCGTAGTGATTTCTGAAAAATATTAAGGGTTGACCAAAGGGTGCAGGTTATAGAATGGAAATGAGTGTTTTCTTAGGTGAAGGTATGGACTGCAACTCTTTGTATTTTGTATTTGACTCTTCTGCCATAGTATTAGTTTCAGTTGTGGGGCAAGGTAACTATTTGTAGGATTCCGGTCCTCTTGTTGCTCAGATTGCCACTTGAAAAAGGTTTTTTTTGATTCTTCTTCCCTCTAGGCTAAGTAGTTCTTGTTACAGCTCTCATGGGGAAACAAGTCCATACTTGTCTTTGTTGACAATAGAAGTCAACAAAGAATAAAAATGAATGTTGGGCCAGACTTCACCCGTACTCACCAGGGGTAGATTTAAAACAGGCACATTGTGTGCAAGTGATAGTCCACCAGTTTACCTTTGGCCCGCGGGCATCCTCTCACCCAGCAAGTGCATTGCAAACCATGCTAGTTTTACACAAAGGATTTGAAATTTCTGCTCTTGCCTTTGGAGTAGTTTCTTAGCAATGGCCTTTTCACTTCCTGCCCTTCAGCTTCTTTTGCTTCCTTCTCGTCCGTGCTTACTGTGCGTGTGCTCTACTAGGAATTCTTCAGTGAACCGGAGAACTGTTGATGTTAATCAATGTATCCCATGTCACTCCAACTTTAGAAATCACCTTACGAGAAGGTTCATACAGTTTGGATGTCATCCAACATTTAAGACAGATTTCCTGCTGCAGACTTGCTTTTGGGAGGCTACTGTTGCTCTGTGCCGGCTGCACTGGTTAAGGGTGGACTGCAGCTGAGCAAGGCACTTTGGTTTCAGAGAAACCAGCCTGAGGTCAGATTCTGGTCTTATGTGCAGGCTGCTGGAAAGAAAGTATTTAGTCAGTGGTCTCTGTTCCACATGGAAGGAACTTTGCTGCACAGCTAGAAGCAAGGGTGAGTTGCCCAGCTGTCCTGCTTGTGTGAAGTAAGATTGAACACTGTATGTTTTCTGGAAAGTGTTTTGAGTTTAGCATTTGCTCGGTAGGCTGTGCACTGGAATGGTGGCACACTGAGGTCACGGGCCTCCAGACAGTCAAGCTGTGCACAGTGTGAGTGTTGCCAAAAGCATCTCATGCTGCTTTGTGGTATGAGCTGCTGCTGAACATGTGACAAATATTGATCCTGTCCGTTACTTGCAACTAGAATCCCTGGAATGCCCTGGGTGGTAGTTTCTGAAAGGTGGTTTAAAAAGCATCAGTAGGAAATGCATCTACTTTTCTCTTTTAGTACTTGGGAGCAAATTTATGACGTATAGATAGAGCTGATAGATGCTTCAAGCATATCATACCTATGTATTTAATGGAATGGATTGCCACTTTACTGAACATAGCACCAAATCGGCTCTGTTAATTGAAAAAGATTTTTCACATTATTGATAATGATGTGACACAGTTTTGTTAGAGATGGCACATAAAATAACGCTACTTGAAGTGACATTAATGCATGCATTTAAATTTCTTTTTTCCCATTTATGTGCCTTATTGATTGTATTTCATTGTTGGGGCGATAATGGATTTATAATTAGAATACAGTCACCGTAATCGATGACGAGATTATTCAACTTATAAATAGAACTACGATGAGGTAATTTCCTAGTGTAGGGGGGGATCAATAATTAGAGGTTTGCTTTGAAGCATAAAGTGCCACTTGTAAGATTCAAGTATGAAACATTTCTAGGGAAGTGAGTCCATATACATTATTGTGTGAACTGATGTTGTGGTTAGGCATCTTCCAAAGCTGACATGTTTTTATTACTAGGTTTTTTTGATGCTCAAATCTTTCTAAGTTAATTCCCATGAACTTGTATAGCTGCCACTATCTCAACATTGCATGCTGATATTTTAGTTGAAGGAAGTGTTTGACAGCTGCTGTGGTCAGGAGTCCATTGCTGGTTTTTTGCTGGTATTGGGCAAAGATAATGGATTTATATTCAGGAACTTCCCTGTCTGCTTCTCAAAAGTGATGATGATAATGTTGGGAAATGCAGTTGGCTATTGTAGGGGAGACAGATGACAGTGGAAGGATGAAGAAGCGGGGAGTGGCCCTTTTGAATCCTGGCTTGGGGAAGGGTCTGGGCTTAGTTTGATTTCAGCATTGTTTAGGAGCTGTTCAGGTTATTTTCCCCTGAGTACATGATATTATCTGTGTCAGATCTCACTCGACACTTTGCCAACTCATATCTGGGAGCTCCTCATCACTGTCATTTGGCTACTTGAAAGAGCTTTGGGACATTTACAGGCTTGCAGATTTCACTCCAGTCATGGTGAATCATGACTGCCTGTCTGAGTTACACAATTTCCACATGGGAAGTCAACAGAAGCTCAGCAGGGAACAAAGACAAGAGCAAAAAAATAAAAGCATTTGCACAGCTCTGTCCCTAATTTGGGATCCTGGTGTTCTTCACCAGTGATGACATAGTCAAAGTTGTCCCTGTGTTTGCAAACTTAATGCCTCTTTATGTGCTTGCCTACGACAGTATCTCGTTCTCTATATTTGGGTATATTAAAGACCCAGTTTTCTGTTCAGATAATGAGGGCTTGTACCTCTTCAAGTGAGATACTATTCAACGGGCGCCTTACACGAGATAGCTGTCAGGCAAATTGATCCCAAGGGATGTTCCCTTGAAGCGGTTACATCTAGTAGACAAACAGTTCAAGCATGATTGAAATATAAATCTGGTGCAACAGTCTCTGTCCACTTTGCCTTCATTTGGTGACATTATTTGTCAATTGTTAAGTAAATAGAATATCGTATCTGTATCGTTAGGTCATGATGACATAATGATTATAAGAATGTTGTAAGAGATGTAATTCTTGGGGATGTGGTTATTCTCCTTGGCTGAATAGAGGCTAATCAAGGCACAATGAGTTTTTGGTTGAGTTGCCTAAAGTCATTGGGAAATTTTGTTGTGGAGTTGAGAAGGCGACACAAAAGTTCCACGGATTCAAAACTCTGTATGTGTTCTGTGTTTTGCTGCTGTTATAAATGCATCTGGCTTTTGGAAGTTAGACCTAATGGAAAAGCATTTGTCTTGTGGGAAGTCCAGTCCTAAACTGACAGAAATTTGAATTATTATGAGCTTCTTAATAAATTCCTTTGTCTTCTCATATCAGCCTCTGACAAAAAGCAGGAATCCAACAGCGTATTTGTCCACTTGAATAAACAGTTAATTTTTAATGTTGATCACAATGGTAAATTAAAGCACCCTGAGCAGCATAGCTGTATTTTTTGGCTCTGGTGGCTGTAACTATTGGAACACGTATCAGCGTGGATGGCTATAGGTAACAGTTATTGATGCTTGCCTGAGGCATTAGAAGGAGCAGTGCCTCTAGCCTAGCTTTTTTAAAGTGTGTGAAAAGTCACATTTTGAGAGTTTGTGTGCAGCAGGGTCAACATCCCTGTGAAGAGCCCTTTTTCATGTCCTGGCTTTCCAGGTGGTAGGTTTGCAGTTGCAAATAGGAGGGTGAAGATTGTATAACTGGTAGCCAGATAGCTGTGAAGAAAGAAACAAGGAGCACTGCTTGCTGCCTTTTTCTGGTACAGTTGTCCTCAGTGGCTGAAGCGTGAAGTGGTTGGTCTATTGATGCCTGGTGACATCTTTGTTCTGCCAGAGCTCTAGCTGCAGAGAACTTCAAGCCTGGACAGGAATATAGGTAGGAACAGGTGCTTCAGAGACAAAGACTCAAAGTCTTAATACATTTATCAAGGGACCAAGGAGCATGGTTTAGGAGATCTGGGTCAGGCTGAGATAAAGAACCCCTGGTCAGAAAGGTACAAGCTGCTAGGTCCCTGTCCTTGTACAGCCAAGAACACCAGTGATGGACACAGCTGGATACATATGCCCTGCAGCTGAACGATAAAACCCTCTTCTCTGCATGAAGTACAGACTGCTAGTGATTTTTAGCAGTGAAGGTCCAAACTCTGACCCTGTTTTAGTAACTCAGCTATTAATCCAAAAAGCAAGGACTCCAGGCTTGTCCTTGGATCTCCTTTGTGGTCTTTGGCAGCAGACAGAATCCCTGTTTCTGCTTAATTCTTTTTTTTGCTTCTGTCTCGTTTTTGGAGATCAATAATAAGCCAGGCATTGGTAGGCCTTGCAGGTGAAAACCTGTTTTGGGGAAAGTGATATTAGGCTCTGCATTTGGTTTACACTGAATATGAGATGCACGTATAAGTCCAGAATTTTGAGTGTGGGCATTCTTGGACAACATGAAAAGGGGGGAGAAAAAGGAAATAGAACAAGCTCCAGTATGGACTCATGCTTGATCTTCCTAGAGCTTCACCTGTGATTGCTTTCATTATGGAACCAATTTTTTAAAATAAAAGAAATGGCATTGAGCTCTGACTCTGATTACACAGAGGTGAGTCGGGCACATTGGTAGTTTTCTAGTGTTCTCTGTTCCCTTTTCTGTGAATCTGTTCTTGATACTTTATTACACACCACATCTGACTTTTTTTGCAGCTCTGTCCAACCTTGTGGTTTTCTTTTACCATGAGTACTACCCTGGGATTGATCTGTTTTCCCCTGGATTTTTATATTTCTGTTTTTCTTGCCTGTTGCCAGGCACAAGTTTTGCATCTTTTACAGACAGAAAAAAGGCAGCACTTAGCCTGGCATTTGTGGATTCCTGGATAAAGGTCAATGACCAGAGAATTGAAAAACTCAGGAAACTGGAAGCGTTACGGCTTCATTTTTGTCTTTCACTTCAAATTTGTTGAGAGCTTGTTAGGGTTATATCTGTCCTTCAGATGGTACTGGCCTAGCAGTGTACTGTGTACCTGGAAACTCAATCCATAGCCAACTTCTCCACAGTGTAATTTTGGTCTATTCTGATTTGTTTAAATCTGAGCAGATGTTTTCTGCCAACTGGTCACAGCAGGGAACCTGTGTGCTGGGAACTGGAGGCAGGACAGGGGATGCCCCTGCTCATGTCATCCCTGCATGTGCAAAACATCAGGTGTGACGTTTTCAGCTGCCCTTGCTGTGCTCTTCCTGATACCAGTTTTCATGTGGCTTCAGAGAGAGAAGAGGGGAAAGGGGTCCTACAGAGAGCTTTTGGAAATCTTTTGAGGATTAGCTGGTTTCCAAAGGGTTAATTGCTTTTGTCTGGCAAACCTTGTCTTAGAAAATTAAAACAAACATTAATCTCCAGATGTGGAGGCCTATGACACTTTAAATATTCAATTCAATCAGTAACACTTTTTATCAGTCACTCATGACACCAATCTGCAGCTAAGAGAGGGAACTGTGCTTCATTCACAGAAGACTGGTGTCTTGTCTCCAGATTTGTGTGCTTTAAAAACTTGCTTCCATTCCTCTGGAGAGTTATGTTTTCCATACACAGTCCCCAGAAGAGTGTGGTTTGAGATGAGGAAGGCACGTGCAGTATTCCCTGCATTTAATTTAAAAACAAAGCCCCTTTATCTCCTTCGTGCCCCTTCTGCAGCTGTAAGCAACACAAGCTAAAGCTTTGGTGTCACAAACTGAGGACCCAGGAGGGTCCTGCTACTTGTTTTCTTCTGCCCCAGGGCAAATGACTCTGACCTGACAGATTTCCTCATACCTGAGCCCTCCTCATCAGCTGGGCAAGGTAGCTTCGTCAGGGAGAGTAGAACAGGTTGTGTGGGAAAGTCCTTTGGATGGTGCCAGCATTCTCATGAAAAAACTGGCTATCGGTAGCTTGGATGGATGCTCTCTCTGTTGGGTTAAACAGTGGCTGGGTGGCCAGACCGAAAGAGTAGTAGTGAATGGAAATGAGTCCGATTGGTGGCTGGTCACAAGTGGTGTTCTCCAAAGCTCTGCACGGGGGCCACTTCTGTTTAATGATTTTATCAGTGATCTGCACAAGAGGATCAAGTGCACCCTCAGTAAACTTACAGATGACAGCAAGCTGAATGGGGGTGTTGATCTGCATGAGGGTAGAGAGGCTCTGCAGAGAGGTCTGGACTGCTGGCTGGATTGGCGGTCTGAAGCCAGTTGTATGAACTTGAACAAGGTCAAATTCCAGGCTACAACCACACAGTGCAGTCCTACTGACTAGGGAGGAGAGGGTGGCTGGAAAGCTGCTAGACCGAAAGAGACTCGAGAGTATTGAGTGACCATCAGTTAAATATCAGTCAGTAGTGTGCTCAGGTGGCCAAGAACACAAGTGGTGTCCTGGCTTGTATCAGAAATACTGTAACTGGCAGGGACAGGGAAGAGATTGTCTCTAGGTAGTTGGCACTGGTGAGGCCATGCTTAGCTGATTTGGTTCAGTTTTGACACCTCAGCCAAGAAAGACATTGAGGTGCTGGAGCAGATCCAAAGAAGGGCAGCAAGGCTGATGAAAGAACTAGAGAACAAGCCTTGTGAAGAGAGGGAACTGGGGTTGTTCAGCCTGAAGGAATGAAGGCTAAGGAAAGACCTTATTGCTGTCTACAGCTACCTGAAAGGAGGGTGTAGAGATGTAGGGGTTAGTCTTTTCTGGCAAGTAACAGGAGACTGGGCAAGAGTAAATGGCCTTAAGCTGCACCAGGGGAGATTTAGGTTAGACTCTAGGAAAAACATCTTTATTTAAAGGGTCTTCAGGCCTTGGAACAGGCTGCCCCTTGGAGGTGGTTGAGTCACTGGATGTGTTTAAAACTTGTGTAGATCTGGAGCTTAGGGATGTGGTTTAGCAGTGGGCTTGGCAGAGTTATGTTAAAGGTTGGGCTCAATATCTTAAAGGTCTTTTCCAATCTAACTGATTCTATGATTTCAAGCATTCCAGGAAATTAATCCTAAACTTAGAATAATTTGTTCTGTGCTTTTTCAGCCTAGTACCATGTGGGAAAAATGATGTTATCTCTGTGTTTAGGAGCACTAGTTGAGTAGTTGAACACTTAATGAAAAATATATGGGTTTTCTTCTGCATTGTTTTGTCTGTCATGTCTTCACCTCGTCCCCTTTGCATGAAGCAATGCCTACTCCTTGTCTTCTCCTCACCTTCCTTTCATTCCTACACAGAATTGAGGATAAAACTGCCAAATTTAACCAGAAATTGCCATTTGAATTTTCAAAATTTTCTAATATGGGAATGGCATTTATAGCCATCCGACTTAGACGTGTTGGTTTGGGAAGTACATTAAGTATAAGTTGATGTGATATTTCAGGCTAGGTGTGTCTGTTATGTCTACAATCATTGCTCTCTCTGAAATTTAGGCTGCTAAGTTCTCGTAGAAATTAAAAAGCACTGAAATGGAATCTGTATTATATATTGTTCATATTTTTGTTAAGAATGAATAGCTCATACAAGGGTTCCTCTGTTTATAGAATCACAGAATCAGAGAATCATAAGGGATTGGAAGGGATCTTGAAAGATCACTTAGTCCAATCCCCCTGCCACAGCAGGATCACCTAGACCAAGTCACACAGGAACACATCCAGGCGGGTTTTAAATGTCTCCAGTGAAGGAGACTCCACAAGCTCCCTGGGCAGCCTGTTCCAGTGCTGTGTCACCCTTGCTGTGAAGAAGCTCCTTCTCACATGTATGTGGAACCTCCTCTGTTCCAGCTTACACCCATTGCCCCTCGTCCTACACATCAGTTGTATATTACTGTAAAATTCACTGAAGTTTCATGCCAGCTCTACAGATTTCATGTTTAGATTATTCCATCACTTAGATTATGCACTGAAGAACAGTTAAAAATCACACTGCTGCTTCTTTCTTTAAAAAAAAAAAAATTGTCTAAACATAATTTTCCTTATTTCAAAGTCCTGTCATCTAATATAGCCCCTGTTGAGAGTGACTGGAAAAATATCTTGGGAGTTTGTCTTGACCCTCTAATTTTAATCTGAGACAATAGATCATGTGACAGAGGATTATGCTTATCTTTCTGGAAGAATGAGCATATTCTAACACTGTTGTTAGTCTGCTACTGGTTGCTGGTTGGGTGTCCTTCTCCTGATGGGCATCACACCACTGGCCACCACACATGTCAGCGCTGCTGGTGTGCCAATTCATAAAAACTTTGTGTTGGTTGCAGAATTTCTGATAAAGATTTTATTCTTTAAATTCCTAAGTCCCTAGTAAGATGCACTTAATAATAGCGTTGTGTGTCTGCTGTGCAACTCGTAAGTTCAGGGGTCACATTGGATTTTTCCCAGTCTACTTGCTTTTCCCCATGTTATCTACTTTCTATGACTGATCTAGGTCCAGACCACACATTTGTTGCTTCAGCTCATTAATGATCAAGTACCTGTGGTATTGATCACCTCAAGTCTTCATTACACCATCACTTAGTTTTAAGCAATTAACCCTCTGAGCAATTCTAATCCTTTTCCAAGTATCTTCACTCCTAGTTGCCATTGCTAGTGGCAACCCATGGATGGGTTAGATAGACTTCTGTATTTTTTTAATGCGTGTTTTCCTGCAGTACCATTTCTTTGTGCCAGTCTTGATGTCTGGCATGTATCTAGATGCTCAGTCTGTATCTTTCTGCCTGCATCATTAAGAAATCTGATCTCATGAGACTTCTGTATTAGTGAAGGGTTTTGCAGAGGGTTATTCAAAGTATCCAGTTAGGCTTCCAGCACAAGTAGCTTCATTAGGATTAAGTTAATCTGCATGAACATTCTTCTGTGTCTCAGCCTGACATCTCTTAGGTAAGCTCTACATAAGTACTTTTCTGTGTAGCAGTATATGGCAAAGCATTAACCAGCAACTCCATAATACCATTAGGTTAATACTATCAGCCTTTAAAGAGCAGACCTTCAAAAGAACTGGGTGCTCCTTCTTCTGGGAATTCAGAATGGAACTGGGAATTCAGCACTCAGTCTGTGGGAATGAGACCAGATGAAACTCCAGACAGCCTTTCATGCACCAGCTGAGTGCTAATTGGCAAAACGTTCTTTTACTTGGTACCTAATAGTTGGGTTGCCTCAGTTCTCATGAGAAAAACTGTTTGGATTGTCAGTGTATAAGGAAATTGAGGGTGTGTGTGCAACTGGGAAGGCCCTATTACCATGTCTGCATATCTGTAGTTGCAAAACATGATCTATGGCAACACAGAATTTAAAATTTGGTGGCATCCCAGCAAGTATTTAATTGTGTTTGTGCTTCATTGCAAGGCTGTCTACTTTACTGGAATTTATTTTACTTAATTAGTTGGAAATGTCAAAGTAGTATTTCAGATGACAGAAACGCCATACATTATCATACATGAAGTAATTAACTCTTCTGACAAATATTTATTGTGGTGTCGTCTTTAATTAAATCTTCAGTACTCCTAGACATAGAGCAGGTTCTTCTGCAAAGGAGGTCTTCCTAGCACTGCCAATGAGCCATTTGACTGAAGGGACTTAATTGAACTTGGTACTGAAGGAGTTGATGGCCTAAACATGAAGGTATCAACATGACACAATTTCAGAGTACAGGTGTCTGAAGTTTTTTGGCAAAACCCCAAAACAATCACCCCCCACCTCCACACTCTGTCTCAGGTACTGCAGATGCACTGCTCTGGAGAAGATGCTTCTCCAGTTACTCCTGTTCTTCCACTGGACAGTTTGCAGGTGAAACAAATGTCACGCACTTGCACTGTGAAGTCATGTTGAAGGGCAGGACTGCATGTACACCATTTAAATAGTCTATTTTTCTTCTTAGTTGTTGAGGTTATTCATGTAGAAACGTGTTACAAATGTGAATATTGGTTAGTTTCTCTTAAACAGATAGGTCTGGTGGGTGATGAGCCACTGGGAAATATTTCCTGACAGTTATAACTGAACCAGAGAAACAGTTCTGCCAGCTCCCAGATAACACTCCAAGACAAAAGAGTTCTGTTCATCGTTTTCCATTTCTTCATACTTGTCAAACTATTTAACTGTGCATTACCCATCAGGAAGAGTCTGCTTTTTCTGCTCATCTGCTGTGGTCTTGGATGTTCCCCTTCCCTGTTACAGGACCAGATACGCTTGTATCACTCCTCATCTGAGGCTGATGTTTCCCTTCACCCTTGCCAAGACTCTTGGGTAGTGTTGCATGAGACTTCTCCCTGTCATGGCCATTCAATGAGTGCATTAACCTGTACACTTTTTTTTTCAGGCAGAAACAGCACCAGAAAGTGCCCGAGATGGTACCAACGTTCAGATCAGCTCAGGGCAGAACAACTCTGACCCCGTGGGAGCAGGTGCATCGGCAGCCTCCCAGAGCGTGGTTGCTCCAGCTGGGGTCTTGGCAGGTACCTCAGCTGCGGCCTCATTCTTCATAAGGTAGTTTTTCACGTTTCTGGTTTCTCTAACAGCTCGCGAGTCTTCCAATTTTAGTGAAATCATATGCCATGGGTAGAAGGTGTAGTGTGTGGTGCTGAGAGATAGTCACCTTGTTGTGGCTGTGGAGCAGGGATGTGATGGTTACACACCATTGCTCTCTGTGTCAGCCTGAGCTGGAACTTCTGTTGACTAGAACTTAAGAAAATGTGTGGTGGTCTTTGTTTGTCTAGTCCTTAATGGCCATTTCCACCTGTAGCAGGCCTGTTATTCTGTAGGTTTCATTGGTGCAGAAGCTGAAGTAACAAGATGATTTCACTCGTATCTAAATAAAAAAAGCCTTCTATCCAGTATCATGGGGGGGGGGTGTGTGTGTGTGGGGGGGGGGTACTTGTGTCTGGGTGTGCAGATAAATGTTTTTCCATAGTTGTTGCACAGTTCAAACAATTCTAAGACCTAATTTTTTAGCAGTAGCCCAGAATAATCTTTTTCTATTCTTTGTTCCTATAACAACACTGATATGTCAGTTTTGTTTGTGAGATGTTTGTTGTGATTAGCAGTGTTGATGAAATGCAATACTGTGGCTAGCAGATGGCACTGAAAACAACAAAACTCTGGGCTTTGTACTGGCATTCCAGACTTTTTGTTTTTTAAATGCAGAACTGAACAAGTTATGAGACAATATTGAATAGCTTATGTTTCTGAGTGGCATTAAAGTCCAGTTTAGGCACCGAGTGAGGATCCTTCTTATCACTAATCACATTGGTAATTGCATTGTTTTCTCTTCCTTTATCTTTAAAAATGTTTTGCACCATTAAATAGTTTACTGTGAGTTTTCAACCAGAAGGAGCTCAACTTCCAAAGTCCTGTTTTTCAGAAGAATGATATCACAATGAGCCTTAGGCATTTTATACACATCACAGTACACAAGAGGTTGGGAAATAACTGTCCCAAGGGTGTGGATAAGCTGGTGTTTTGTCTGTGCTGCAGGTTTAAACTCAACAGAGAGGTGCCTGAAGTCAGTGGTAGTGAAGAGGCAAGGGGCATAGCTCAAGCTTTTCTTTGTTACCTAAACAGGAACAAATGAATCCTCTTCAAAGTACCTCCAATGGAGAGCAACGGAGCTTCCATTACCGTATTTCATACTGTGGGCACAAGGTGTGCATTTAGCTTAAGCTACTCTGCATTTATTTGGGAGCGAGTCTGTATGTCAGAAGCAAAAATAAAGACTGTCACTTTCACTGGGCAATCCAGAAAAATAAAATGCCTTCGGAAATGAAAGAAGTCTGTGTCTAATAGTCTGAAATAAGACCCAAACCCTTTTCTCTCAGTGATGCATGTCTCACTGGTCAGCAAAACTCAGTTCTGTTTCTATTTGTAAAGTGACAGATCCTTACTAATGATTGTCATTGACCAGATTAAAAGATTCTTGAAGTCAGCAGCAAGACTTGCAAATGGTATCACTGTGTGCTGGGTCAGCTCCTAATTGCTTTGCGTGGCTCTTTCTTTGCCTTGAGTGAGTCAGTTTTATAGCTATAACAGCTACGTGCTTGCTTAAAACATTTAAAAACCCATTAGAATGTTGCTCATTCTCTACCCGTGTTTCCTCTGTTCAAAATAGGTTCTCCTTGGTTTTTTAACAAAAGAACAGGGCTGGTTGAGATTTCTTTGCACACACTACTTAGGTTTCTTTTCATTTTTTTTTTTGGTGGTTGTTTTTGGAGAGAAAGTGAGAAATACATTTTTCCTGTAGAAGTTGTCAGTATGATCTTTCCTCCCACTGCTGATTAATATATTTCAGCCCTCATTTATCTGTATTCCAGAGCCCATCCAAGCATCTCATGCTCCCTGAAAGCAAGCATTCAAGAAAGAAGTTCAGTTATGGCTATGATTAAAAGCACAAATTGAAATGCAGAAAACATCAAAAAGACGCACTCTCTCTCTGAGGTAGAGATGCGTTACTGATCTGTGACAGTCATAAGTATACTGGGCAGGCCTTCAGGTGGGTGCTGTTGCATAGTCCTGGCCAGGCTGCTCCACCACCATCACCCCCCCTCAGGAGAAGATACTTCTCCCAGTGCCCCTTCTCTTCTGGCTTCTCTGTAGTTTTGGCTGGTTTTGTTCAGTACTGATGGGATAATGGGCTTCTCTGCTCCAGCCCTTCCAATCCCATCACTTCTTACCCTTTTCACCATTCAGCCTGGTCATGAGCAGTAGGTAATCTTTGCCATGAATTCTTTACATCAGGATCCACTTCTCTGCCCTTCATCTCTGTTCAGCTAATTCTCGCTTAGCAGGCACCTAGAGATAAAAGAAGATACATGGCACTAGTGTTGTGCTTATTCTATGCTGTATTTGTCGGTTCTTTCCTTGCCGCATTTCTCTCCTCAGCCACTTAAATTCTGAACTTCTTATCAGTGCCAGTGTGTTACTTGTGTTAGGGCCTGGCACACTTGTTTCTTGTTCTGTACTGGGATAAGGCAATCGATATGTTGGTAATCACACAAATACACGTATGTTTTTCAAATTGTTGCCTTCTCTTTGCCCAAATCCTTTTACAAGAGCCCTTCCCTAAGAGAGACCGTGGTTGGGATTTTAGCTTGGGAAAAAGGCTGTTTTGAAATGCACATAAAGTAGCTAGATACAAATACGCAGGTATGTTAACAGTCGGTGTGTTGCTTCGGAAGACAAAGCTTTCAGAGGGTTCTTGTGGAAACCAAGTCTGTGATTTCCACAGCTGCAACAGCACTAGATGTATTCTTTTTCACCCAAATAAAGGATTCCAGTCTTGCTCTTCATGAAACAGCATTAACTGTATTTGTACGGGTTCTGGCACAATTAGCTGTTGGGTTTTCTGGCAGCAAATATCTTTCTCACATTACAGCTAGAGTCTCTGTTTGGTGAAAAAAACACCCTTGGAGCTTTGTTTGTGGGCTTTCTTGTGCCTGGGAAGGGAGGGCATCTGTGCAAGTGTTGTTGGGTGATAGGTTTTCCACTCCAGTTTGGTCCTCAGTGAGTGGTAGGGTTTTCTGTTTTTATGGTCACAGACTCAAAAGACAGTAAAGAGAGTTCATGTTCTCACCTGGAAAACTAAGTCACTAAGAGCTGCAGCAAATGGTTTACCTGGTGATAAGAGTAACCGGTGGTAAAAAATGAGTTAGACTTTGCAGTGAACGCACTGATTTTTGTGAAGCATATGTGCAGCCCAACTCTACGTATTCATCCAAAGGTCTTTCTCATTTGAATATCATATTTAATTTCTTCAAGTTTAATTATGTTCTGCTTTTCAAAAAGAAAAAAAATCCCAGTATTCTATTCATTACCTAGAAATGCAAAACCTCTAGCATGGAGGTGCTAAGTATTCAAAGTCAAAGCCAAATATTACAGCCAGCAGACTGAAGCGTATTAAGAAATTAAATCACTTCTAAGCTTTTTTCTTCACTCTGATCTGTCACAGAAGGAGGAAAGCTTTGATTAACATCTGTGTCACACAAGGAAATTGCCAGACGTTACTCAATGGTCATGTTACCAAAAGACCATAGTATTTAACAGAAAATGCAGCTTCTCAGCAGCTCACTGACAGAATAAAAGTCAGAGCAAAAAGCCAAGCTTGTGGGCACGGATGGCTGTGAAGAGGCTCCCAGTTTACCCCTGGTGCAGGAGGACATTTTTAATCATGCATTCTTCAGATTTAAGAAGAATGCAGCTGGGGTTTGTCACTGGTGGGCATGAGCCATGCTTTGCTTACTACTCCACTTACTGCTCCACACTTTATACCAATTGTTTGGGTTTGTGTGGTTTTAGGGATTATTTGTTGTTTGTGCATCACAAACCTGAATAACTTTTATATTACTAAGTGAATGTACGTGAGATTAGCCCGCAGAAGGGCCCTACAGCTATGCTTGCAGCTTGGTAAGTGTTGGCATATTGGGGTTGAATCAGTTTTCTTCACTTCTTTCAGAGTGGTGAAAACAGACTTAATTAAAGCTAATTTAAGGCACAATAAACTTGTGCTGTGTTTTTTGTCACCCAGGCACCTGGGGAAGAGAGGAAATGGTGTTTCCAAGAACAGGTAGGAGAAGGTCAGTGTGGAGGAGAATGGACGTGCACTTGGGAAGAGTTTAATGAGCTATCTGCCAAAAAAGAAAATACCACTCCCTTGGGATGAGACTCATGGCCCCTGACAAACCACAACCAATATAATTAACTTGCCATTTCCATCTGTTGGTGGCAGGTGACAACGGTGGCAGCACTGCTTGTGCTGCTGGTTTGTGGGTACAGTGAAACTGGGGTTGTCTTCCCTTGATGAACAAAACAAGATGGAAGAAAGGTGACAGGACAGCTAGGAAGAATTAAAACTGCTTAGAAGAAAACACATATAAAAGTCAGCAGCCCTGAGCAATGGACAAACTATTAAGAGCCCCTTTCTTAAACTGTAATCATTGTTGAGATAGGGTTATTTTCACAGCTTTTCAGACTAGGTTGGCTACATGGTTGCGCTTGCTGGTATTGAACTGCTGCCTTAGAAGCAGGGAATGAGCTGTGTAGTCACTGCTGCTTTCCCTTCTATCCACCTGCTTTTGTTTGATGAATTAGTCTTCCAAACATAGCACTTACTATGCACTCGCTGGTTATTTGCAGCGTTGCTGGGCTTTGTAGATTAAAACCATTCAAGTTAATAAATCTGGAGAATCACAGTGGTGAATCACGCCCATTATCTTTCCACTCTTGTCATACCCCTGCATGTTTGGAAAAGCCCTTTGTCATTTAGACATAATGCAAAACATTACACGTTATATTCTTTTAACAAGGCACAGCGTACAATTTCTGAGTAATGTCATCCAACATCTTTTGAGTTAAAATAAGCATGGCTGTCCTTTTCTAGATTCAGGATATTCCATCATATTTTAATGCTTGTGAGTTGTGGATTAAAGAATCTAATTATTCACTAATGAGCAGTAATGGTACATATAAACTAAGGGTCACTATCCTATTACAGGCACCTGATGGTTCACTGATAAGCATTTGGTCATTAGATTGACCATAAAATATAGTCAATAATTGAGGTTACTCATAGAGCAGACACCTTATCAGCTTTAGGCATGGTGGGACAGCTTGTCAGTACTCTGTGTACTGATTGTGCTGTGACTGAGCATATGATTAGGGTATTGAAGCAGTCTCTATCTAATGAAACTGCAGGAAAGGCATTGCAATATTAACACAACCACTAAATGACTAATGTGTTTTTGTTCCAAGCCTTAGACACCTCAATTAGTTCCAATAAACTCTGATATAGTGTGGTGGTAGGCAGAGGGTTCGGATATTTTGTGTACAAGCTTTCATTGCATTAGTCAAAATTTGTAACATTGTCCGGACAGATGAAATCTGGGGCTGCGAATGAAAAACGGAGGAAATAACGAAGGCTGTCATTACCATCATGACTTCATTTTTTTCAGTTTCAGCTCTGAATTTTTTTTAGAGTCAGAACACTTTCTGAGACAATGCCTAGTGTCTGGTTTAAAAGATGAAGCTGACAGCAGCAAATTAGATGTCTACATATTCTGCTTTAAGCTCCATTCATGCAGTGCATGTAGGCTCATGCATATTGATCTAAACTCGGGTTGTGTTCCTTAGCATTTTGTACCATACGGAACATTAGCCAAATAGTCTAGTTCTTGAAGGCTTTTGCAGAGATATTGATTTTGCTGTGCTTCAAACTGTTGCTGAGAAAATAACCCCAGAACCTATTATTTTATGATTTTTTTTTCCATGTGAATGCCTTAACTTTCATAAATTATTTAATACAGTGAAGGGTGCAAAATGCCTTTTGTCTTTCTGAGCTGCTGTTCAGGCTTCTGTGATGTAACCTTGGAAAGTAACCATAGAAACCTGTTAAAAGCATCAATCGAAAATCAGTAGTTCGGTTTGACAGTGATGCAAATTCTGTGAAAGAAGATTATGATGTATTAGGAACTCTTGAGGCATGTATTACTGCTAACCTGTTCAACCTGATTAGTCAATGACTATCGGTACTCTCAGAATCTAATGCAGGGGAAAAAAAGAACAAAAAATGAAACACGGGCCTGCTTTTTTTTTTTAAGTTGCTGTGTTTAAGAAGCTTCTATCTATATCACTTCAGCCTATTGCACTTTGTCCTGCTAAAAGCAAGAAATATCTGCTGAGCTCTTAATGCAGTTCACCAGTTCTCTGTATTTAGCAGCTGTAAACTTTTGCCCTGTGCCTTGCTGGGATGCACTGGCTTTGTGCAGAGCTGGCACAATTTAAATCTCTTTGACAGGTAAAGCGGATAACTGCACTACAAAAAAGTAGTAGCTCACCAAAAGGTGAAGAAAATGTGTGACTCATTTGGTCTTGAGTTAGACCTTTCTGTGCTGACCTGTGCTTCCCTCATCCTTCCTGTTTAAGCTATCCTGTAAGGCTCAAACAGGAGAGCTTGCTGTAATTACTGGTAACTGAGGTAAGTCCTTGGCTAATGACAGATCAGGCAGAATCACTTGTTGAAGCTTCCTCATGAAGCATAACCCACACCCAAGAAACCTTGTGTTGAGGTACTGCAGGAAAATGAATTTAAATTACACAGAAAAGTGGGCTACCAGCTCTTTGTGATTAAGACTGCCTTGCTGGCAGACATGACCTCATGCCTAGTTTGTCCCTACTTTGCAGTGTTGTAGCCGTATCACAGGAGCTGAGAGGCATTTCGGGGATGTGATGTCTCCCTGGTATTAACACAGCTCCATAGCCAACATGGCGAATCAACATGCCCTCTTGTTATAGCCTGCAGTACTCCGTTTTCACTTGCTACCGTTTGGTCATTGTTGGTAGCTGGTCAGGTGTGAGAAATAACAGTGGGTTGGGAGGATTTTTATTGAAGGTTAATAGATTAATAGGATGTTAGGTGAACTTTGGCATGTAAGAGTAAGCTGCCTTGGAATTATGTTTAGAATTGCTGCATAGCTTTGTTCAGATTAACTGTGCTTGTAGGCAACTTCTCAGAGTTGGAAAGAAGATAACAACGAGCTTGCACGACAAGAATCTTGTACTTTCTAACAGCAAAGATGATGAAAGGAAAGCTCAGTGCAGAGAAGATCCACACCCCCCACCAAAGACCCTCTCAGCCTTAATGCACATGCTCTATCTGGGAGGAGTTTATGTAAAACTAATGGCACATGTGTGAATTTTCTCATAGCTATGCAAATCAAGAACTCTACAGGTAGCAAACAGTGCTGCAAAATGAGGCTCTCGCAAGGTGTCCCATGACTTGGCCGGGCCCAACGCGTTGTAAATAAATCCTTCCAATGCTTCACAAACTCTTTCCTTCTGTAGTATCGAAGCGGTTTCTAATAAAAATGTGGGTTTGTCTGGGATCCCAGATCCACTGCCTGTTAGGGGGATGATGTGTCTGTTGGAAGGCGCGTCCCGCCATGAACTAAGCGGTCCAACAGTCCAAGTCTTTCTGGGGAGTATAGATCCAGGACTCCAGAAGGGATGAGGTGAAGTAGAAGGAATGGGGGAACCGGATCCAGTATATAAATACACAGTAACCCTGAAAATCCTTGTATGGGACCTGGTAAGAAAAAGGCTGTTAAAGTACTATCGGGCTGTTGAGGTTGAGGAGGGACTGTGTGTGTGTGTGCGCACACACATATGTGGTGTGTCTGAGATGTGCTAAGTGCAGCATGAAGTGAGAGTGGAGTTCTAAATGCATTTCTCCTCTCCCACAAGGGAAGGAGACAGTGAAGGAACGAAGGTGACAGTGTTAATCGAATACTCCTCAGGATGGGGAAGTCCCCCCAGGGAAATTTGGGACAGGAAATTCACCAGGGAAATCTGGAATGGGAAGTAAAGAGTCTCCAGGGATACAAATCCCTGATGAAAGCCCATTGGGGAGTCCATTGGGTCTTGGGATAAGCAGTCCGATGGGACTCGAGATAAGGGGGTGTGAGATAAGGAGACTATTGTGGTCAGGAAGGACATTTAGGACCAAAATTTGCTGTGAGATAGTGTTTCTGCATGCGCTGTGTTTTTGTAGTGTTTTGTTTTTGTGTTGCGTTTGACCCATCTAAGTGGTTTGTTTGTTGTGAGTGGGAAAGAGCAGAGTGAACAAAGGTAAATCCTGGTTGCAGCCACTAAAAAAGACTTAAAGCGGCATACTAATGAAAATCGAATCATAGAATCCCTCGAAAATTTGGTCTAAGCTCTGGAAGAAATAAATCTTGACCTAGAACAACAACTACAGCAGAAAATGAAAGAAAACAACCTGTTGGTTAAAAGCTGGCGTGGAGTGCATTTGAGGCTGGAGGAGAAGGGCTACCTGGCAAACAGACCTCGTGTACCCTCGGAGGGAACTAGAGGAGACAAGGGAAGCTGCTCAGATGAGACCCCTGACTGAAATTGAATTTATGCTGTCGAGAGAGAAGAATTTGCAGATGAAGTGGAGCATCCAGCTGTTTCAGGGGGAGCCAGTTATTTAATTAGCTTTTCCCTGTTAATGAATCCCTCTGACTCTGGTGGGATGGAGCAGCTTGGTCCCTGCAGTGTCCTCACCACTGCATGGTACTGTAGACTTAGGGGATGCCTTCCCCAGCCTCACTTCTCCTCTCTGCATGGAGCAGGAAAGTCCCCGTGCACTTGTGCAAGCGGAGATGGCGAGGGTGCTGCTGAAGGGCTTGCCGCGTCTTGCCGGTGCCATGCCACGGCTGCTGGAATGTGCTGGCTGGCTGTCACCGGAGAGTAAACGTGACCCGTGTGTGGCGCAGGGCTATGCAGCGACAGGAGACAGGACAGGGTGTGCAGCATTGTGCAGTATCTTGTATCATCGTAGGGCAGCTCCAGCTTCTCTAGTTGCTGTGGCAGCAAGACCCTGTAAGGAAGGACAAACAAAGCAGTGTGTGGTGTAGTTATGTCCCACTTTGCGTTAGCCCACAAGGATGGTGAATTAGAAGATAAGCGTGATTTTGGTAGGCTTTGTTCTTGGAAACACAAATGTTTCTCAGGACAGCATGTTTAAGCTATAATTACATCATTACAGCTATAATTGCTAATACTGCTTCATACACTTGCCCAGTCTTTACCAGCCCATCAGGTTTCCTGTTGTGAGGAGTTAATCTGAGTTGACTGTGAGACTGAATAGGCAAACAGAAATGAGATGCAGAGCTGTAGTGGCACAAAGAGAGGAGGTAAAGGAATGACACTAGCTGAGAGAAGAGGGAAGATAAACTTTTGGATGTGGGGTCTGCAGAGTTAGAACAACTGCTGAAAGCATGTCCCAAAGGCAAATATATCTGTGATCAGGATATAGCTGTTTAATTAGATGAGGAGGTACTGAATGATTTCATAAAGTCGAAAGCCTGTGGGGGTCAAAGGGAGCCTCGATGGGAATTGACTGAGAAAGAGAAGGTGGTGATGACCAGATGAAGCAGTATTCAGTGTGTAGGAATTACTACCTTGAAAGACAAAGCTCCTCTGTATAAAGGTTAAGGATCATGGTATGAATCAAGGAGAGGTTGTGCAAGGTGTTGGTGCCGGGTTGATATCTGGGAGGGGAAGCCTCACCCAGCAAGAACAGGCCATGGGTTTTGTGTAATGGGGTTTGTATGGCAGCGGCTGGGCTAAGCTGGAGGTGGCAAAATGAAGAAGGGAGGGTGCCAACCAGGTTGGCAGGAAATACGAAAAGGAGGAGACAGTGAAAGCGGAGAAAAAATTGACCTAATGATGCGGGGACCAATGTTGAGGTTGGGATTTTCAAAGGGATGATCTAGGTCTTCAGTTCAGCTCCACAGCAAGGGCAGAACTGAGGCACAACAAAAATCCTGCAGCATTTCCTGCTGATCAGATTCCTTAACGGTCTTTATCGTGTGAGATTGTCCCTGGAGAGGACTGACTTTTGCGTGCCCTGAGTGTCTTGATGAACGATCTAGAACCTCCTGTATTTTTGATCACCAGATGCATCCTGCCAGGAGATGTGGTGGCTTTTTGAACTGCTGTAGGTGGTTCAGTGCAGACTATTGCAGCAGTTGGGTCTTGGACGACCTCTGTATTCTGAAACATTTGTGATGCTCAGGAGGAAAAGCATAGCAGACCAACGTAACAGAGGTGGGCCCGCAGATATGTCAGAGCGGAGAATCTGTGCCTCCAGAGCCATACAGGCTTGAATTTATTTTTTGGAGCTAAACAGTGGTCAAAGGAAGAGATTTTAAACTAAGGAAAACTGAAGTATCTATGGATGATGTTGATTGGAGTAATGCAGATTCCTTTTTTGTTCTCTGATATTCTGCTTTCCTGAATGTAATAGTTTCTCCCTTAATTTAAGGGTGTTTCATACGATCCTTTCTTTTGTTTGCTCAAAGCTGAACACAAGATTTTTCTGCTTTCCTGAACATAAGGTATCTCACCAATATCTGGTAACCAGTTTCTTTTCCTGTATGAATTCATCCCTTTGTCCTCCTTTAGCTTGTCAGGGTGTGCAATTCTTCCACCTTTCCTCTCAGCCCAGCCCTCACAGTCTTCTTGCTTTCTTTTGGTTTCTGCACTCTTCAACACCGGTACTTGCTCTGACTCCATTATTTGGGGCTCCCCAGTGTGGTGGCAGCTGTGCTGGTGGCTTTACTGCAGCAGGAATGGAGCATTCCATAGGTAAAATGATAATGGTGACTTTCCTGTTAGGATGTAATTTGACATTTTGCACCTGTTTTGCAACTCTGCTAGTGACTTTCAGACTCTTCCAATAATGTATGCAACTGCTTTCATGCCTTGTTAAGACAGAGAGATTTAGTAGGTTAATTGGTAAAATCAGATCGATAATTAATATAATTTTCAGTTCCCATGAACTGAATGTTTAGTTCAGCGCTCGGTCTCTAACATGCAATTTGCAATGTGCGGGATGTGGTTTGCAGGGCAGATGGACTTCCAGGTGACACTGTCTTTATTCTAGCTGGTCTGCTTTTCTTGCTTGTGCTGTGGCAAAACAAGGCACCCCAAGTTATCATTAGTAACAAAAATGGAATGTCAAGCCAGTGTGACGCTCCAGCACTGTGTGTGCAGAGCTTGACGAACTGCAGGATTACTCTGAAGGCACTTTGAAGCTCTCTGTGAAATAGCAGTGAATTCTGACTCCTAAAACTTCCCTCATCCTTCCTGTTGGAGGACAGATGATGTTTTTCTTGGCAGGACATTTCAAGGAGTGTTGCTAGTGCCTCACTCAGCATCAGTCAGTGTTGCTTTGCAGGTCATTGCAGGGTGATGCTCCTAGGGTTGCTTTCTGTGTCCTCGATGGTGGAACTCGCTCACTAAGCAGCACTGCCCTGTGGGATTCTTTACTGAGAGGAAAAGACTCAGTAGAAGCTAATCAGCATAAAATGAATCGAATCTAAACAGTATTAGTAAAGTTAGTTGGAGTCACAGAATCATAGAATCATTTAGATTGGAAAAGATCTTTAATATCGTTCAGCCCAACCATTAACCTAGCTCTACCAAGCCTTCAGAATATTCTCTGATAATTTGGCTCGAGCAGGTCTTTGTGAATTTCTTATTTCTGCTGAGATTTAAAGTTTCCCTCTTTAGGTAAGAAATAGTCAAATATTCAACATATATAGTCAATAGTCTGCAGTGATGGAAGAACATGCATCTCACATTTTCCTGCTAAGTGCTATTTTTAAATGGTTCTGCTATTTCAGCCTATGAGAAGTAACATTTCAGAACTAATGACAGTTAAATAAACCATGGGAATTCTGGGCTTTAAAAAGCCTGTGTGTCCCTCCTCTGCTTAAAAATACTCATTGTGTGGGCATGTGACTTCTGTACTTGGGTGGTTTCCATTGCATCATTAGTGCTGTCGGTGACCATTTAACTTGCTAACAGCGAAACAAGAAAACGTCCTCATGAAAAGTTACTTGCTTGGCAATATAGGTGTCAAACTGACGGAGCATCTGAAATAAAACCCAGCTGAAGTGGGAATGGATCCTCTGTGGATTTCTTGGAAGTGCCCTAAAACATGGAAGTGAGGGGTCTGGAGGTGATGAGTCAGGTATGTCTATGGGGATGTTTTTCTGGGGCAAAAGAAAGGTAAACCTGAGACATAACTTGCCCTAGAGCTTTTATGGGGAAGGCAACTTTATGATCACAGGTGCTAAACGGTATTCGGACCGCTCTGTGTGATCAGGAATGGGAAAATACTCCTTTCCCCCCTTGTTCTTTCTCTTTCCTGCCTGGTATTTTTCTGAATCTAGTGTTTCAGGCTGAACCGCTGTCAGCCACATCCTCTATTTTATCTCTCATGCTTTCCATTTGCAAATCTGCATGTTTCTTCCCTGAAGCAGCCTGAATGAGAAGAATGCTTCTTTTTGTACCAGGTTGTTTTTGATGAATAGCTTGGAGTCTCATAGCCTTTGTAAAAACAAAAAAAAAGATAAATATTTCTTGCCCACTAAGCTATTTTGATACTGGCTTCCTTCTGTATGCTAGCAGCTGATATTACAAGGCAGAATTTGAAGTGACCTGTTTAAGCGATTACTTAAGTAATGAAGGACTAGTTTCTGTTTCACTATGTCTTTGTTATGCCTTTAAAAATGCCTTTGTTACATTTTCTTGACAGTATACAAAAGAGATTGGAATTCTGTTTTGTTTAGTCTGACTATTTCATGAGTCTGTCTCCCTGGCAAATATCTCCAACTTTTTTGCCCAAGGAGTGTGCTTCGATTGACGTAGTTCTGCCGCCTTTAGCTCACTGAGTTCAAGAAACAGTGAGAAAACACTGCTGGCATTCAGGTAGCTGTGTTTTCAGTGCGTTGCTGTCTTTGCATGCAGCCCAGGAGCAGACACATTTCTGCATTAGGTGCCGACAGCCTTGCTTACATAAAGATTAACCTGCACAGGTTTTCAGCAGTTTGTCATACGGTACAATTGTAAACAGCTAGTATGAGAGTACAGCAATGTGTTCATCTGCTCTTGCTTTGTTTAACATCATTAGAGAGCAGAGCTGGAAGTGGTATGTGGCATGCTGCAGTGAGTAGTTACTCTGGGGTGCGTGCGTGTGTGTGTGTTTTATATATATATATATAAAAAGTCAATTCCTGAACCCTGGTCTTGGCTGCTGAAGCAATGTTCTTTGGCCAGAGAAGTGTTTTAAATCTGCCAGCTGAAAAGAATATGGTGCTGATGTCACAGTTTTATAGCAGCAGCCTCAGGAACTACAGGTTCATGAGAGCAGAAATATTAACTGGAGTGTGACAGCAGTTGTGAAGGTCTGCCCTTTGGTGTTTTGTAAACCTGGGGAAGAATTATGGAGCAGAGTTGTGAAAACCCCTTACTGGATTCCTATATGCAAATAACTGGAATGTTTGAGGATGAGTTCAGTTGGTTGGTTCTTCTAAAATAATAACGTGTCGTTGAGAGAGAGAGAGGAATAAACTCTTGGGTCTGTACACCATGAGAAAGTTCTGATGTCTGGGGTACCCCGCAGGTTTATTTTTACCTTGTCACTTTTTCAGAAATCTTTTTGAGGTTATCCTAAAATGTCTTTCTGCACAGTCCCCAAATTCAGGCAAGTCTTGGTTGTTACTCACTGGTGCATGAAGTCCTGATTCCATACTTTATGAAGATTTGAACAGAGTAGGGGTGGAGTAAAAACAGTGGTCAGAAATTAGTCCTTCTTTTAAAAGATCTCTTCCAACATAAATGATTCTATGAATGTATGATCCTATGATTTAAGGAAACCTGACTTGTGAGGAAAGGCTGGAAGGATCAGTACTTCTTAATTGGTGAAAGAGAAGAGTGGGCTGTGGTAGTGGTCGTCACACAAGAAAGGAGAAGGAAATAAGCTCCTCTGCGTATGTGCTGGGAAGGTAAGGGCAAAGTAAGGAACTTGAATGTCAGCAAGTCAGGTTTCTGAAAGACGTAAAGGGTGAATTTCTAACTACTGGAATGAATAGCATCAGGAGGCTGTGGGCTTGTTTTCACTGAGATATCTAAGAACAAGCTGAACAAAAAAAGACTGGAATGTATTAGGTAAAGTTCATCCTACCATGGAGCATTGGGAAAACACAGATAACCTCTTAAAATCCCTTCTGGAGCCATCTTCTCTGATCAGATATGAGCAGATGAGGGTCCTAATTTGTCTGTGTAGCTGACTTATTATTGTTCTTTATAGTTCTGCCTTGCTGATTTTAATAAGGTATAGTAAGAGAAAATTAAGGGGCCACACAAAGTGAGGTGACTCAAAGTTCAAGCCTGTGTTGCAAGGTTATGCTATGTGCAAGAGACAAGGCATGAACTTTATCTCATATTGGAGATGCTTTCTCTTATAACGTTGGCTTAACAGTATCCCCACATATTAGATGTGATTTGATATTTCAGAATGCTTCAGAATAATGATTCTCTATTTAAATTTTATTGCCACCAGCCATTATAAAAACACCATTGTTCAAGGCTGCCCATTGTAATCCAGACAAACTCATTATTTATTGAGGAAGTTGAACCACTGAAATAAGGAACATTAATTGTTTGTTCTTCCTGCCAGTGCTTCTGAACAGCATTGGCAGTACAGCTAAGCAAACAAAGGTTTGGTGCTGTGCTTGTGTAATGGTGCTAATGTGAGGAAGGCCTTTGTATCCTCCTGAAGCCATATGTGCATCACAGGAACCTTATAAGCTTGATCTAGTGGGAGGAACAGAAAACACTCAAAATTTAACATATACTTCACAAATGACTCCTTGGACAAAATTTATTTAGAAATACTGTTGGCGCCTGTCTTTCCCAAGCTTTAATTACAGAGTTAGACAGTCATAGGTTTCTCTTTAAAAATGTCTCTTTCTAAAGAAGATCTTATTTTCCGAATTGGGTGTTGTCAGTGGAAATGGATATCTCATTTATTTTGAAGTTTGCTCGGGGTTTTGGATAGCAACTGAACTATTTCACTGTGCTGCCGTTCTAATTTCAGAACTGAAAATCAAAGGGTAGTAGTGGTAATAGAAGTAATAGTGCCAGCCAAGTTTATTCCATAAGTAGAGGAAGGCTCAAGGCAGAGTGCTGGACAGTGTGTTGTAGGACATCTGTCTATTTGTTGTCTGTACTGATGAGTAATTATGGAAACAACGAGGGGAACTAGAGACATGATGACAGGCTGTGACTTTCCCACTGCTTCCTTGGTAGCTCATTTGCAGTGGTAAAAGCTTGGGATGTTGGTTGTGTGGCAGAGGAGTGATGCCTTCTTGTGCTGGGAGCTGTGAAAGTGGTAAGCCTTGCTTTAGAGTAGAATGATTCCTGGCATAAACCTGCGTGCAGAATTTGCACGCCTTACAGAGGGTTCAGGATCAGGATAAAAATCTCTTCTGTGATGTCTGTCAAGGTCAAACCAAAATTCCTGATTAAGTGCACTCTTGAGTAAACTCCAAAGTTAATGATATTTAAGGCTTGGTCTGTATACTTCTCTGACCTTGAAACTTCCAGTGGAGCCCTTAAGCATTCTCCCAATATGAATAATGACAGTGGTCTCTGAAAGATAAGGCTGGCTAATAACACTAAATCTGTTAATATGTAATGAGCACGCTGGAATGGATGTGCTGAAATTCCTTCTATTATTTTTGTCAGTGGAGCAGGACTCTTAGTTCTATTTCTGAGTTTTGGTGGGTTGTCTGTAAAACCCACTGTGTTGATTAAATCCTCAGTAACTCTCTCAGCTGACCCATCTCTAGTATGTGTCCCAGAATGTATTTCTCATCACTTTCTCTTCAGAAGCTTAATAGATTCCACAAAGTGTTAATAAAAATTTTTACATTTTGCATATTTAGAAAAGTTTCAAGTGTATTTTTCTTTTTAATGGAAAACTTATGCCTGGAAGGAACTGCTCTTTAGGGATTTCAATGGTGCTGCTTGTTTTAACAGCTACAGTGTGCAGAACTTGTGCAGCGAGTATAAGCTAGAAGCAGCTTGCTATAGGTTAGAACATCTGAAATGTCATGCTAACTACATAGAAAGAATTTAACATTAAAAAAAAAAAAGTATGGTTCTTCTAATGGGCTGCCTTTGTAGGTACTGGTATTGCACAGTCTTATTCCCTAATGCTGAACATTATGTAATTGATCTGGACCTGCTTTTCCTCACTGGTCTCATCTATGCATGGCAGAAAACTTAGTAATCTGTAAATTGTGTGAGGGAAAGAGCAGGTTAAAAATTGTCCCTTGTTGTCTGGTGTTTGAGTGCCCCTGCATGTGCCATATATTAGTTTTATTTTCTACTGTGACACCTAGCTATGAGAAAATAACTCTCCAGAGCATCTTAAAAGACATCTTCTATTAAAGATAGAAAGAGTTAAGCAAAACACAGGCAGTAGATCTCACAGCTGGAGGTAGAAATAATATATGCCAATGCCTCTCATGCTGTAATTGGAAAAGAGACATAAAGGTATGGAGCTTAGTGTCCCTTGTGTCCCTTAGTGTTTTGTAGAAGAGTGCTTTGTGGAGGTTGAATAGGGAAAGTGAAGATAGGTGGAAAGTGTACATCTAGTTCCACATCAATATAGGGAGGAACTTCTTCGCAGTGAGGGTGACAGAGCACTGGAGCAGGCTGCCCGGGGAAGTCTCCTTCGCTGGAGATGTTTAAAGCCCACCTGGATGTGTTCCTGTGTCATTTGGTGTAGGTGATCCTGCTGTGGCAGGGGGATTGGACTACATGATCTTTCGAGGTCCCTTCCAATCCCTTATGATTCTATGATCTATGTCAAAGCTGTGACAAAGTGCTAGGAAAATGTCTAGAAAAACAAATTGCTGTAATACTTAAGTTTTGCACAGTGTTCTCTACAGATCATAATCTTTGCTTTGAGGAAACAGAAGTTGACGCTGCAGTAGGTCACACAGTTCACTGTGGTCCTTAGGATGGATCTGAGGGTCTCCTGTGCAAGATTAAATTTGAGGAAAAAGAAGCATTTCAGGAAATAGACGTGACACCTAATTAGGCTTCTAAAGTCATCTAGTAGGAGCCTGGCTTCTGTCTTTCTGGACCTAGGCAAAAAAGAGCCCATTTTGACAGGTTTACCATCCCTCTCTCTTAATGGGACAAATTTCCCTGGAGGAAAAGGAATACAGGAGAAAAAAAGAACCAGAAATTTAGATGTAATGGTTGTTGGATAAGACTGCAGAGTATCCAGCACTTTGAGTGCCTCAGAAGTGGCTACCTGCCACTTACAGGTAAGTATCTAAGGAGTAAGGAGGTATGCCAACAAGTATGTTGCTGGTGCTGCAAGAAGTGCGTAAGTGGTGGGTCCTTATGTAGTGCTCTTCTGTTGGACCAGTCCAGGATGCCAAGTAAATAATGAGAAGGCTGCTGCCCAGTTGGCTTTTGTAGTGTCTGAAGAATTGACTGTGCTTTTTATAAAAGATAAAAGCATGAAAATTACAGAATCACAGAACATCAGGGACTGGAAGGGATCTCGAAAGATCATCTAGTCCAATCCTCGTGCCACAATAGGACACCTAGATCAAGTTGCACAGGAACATTTACACGTCTCTAGAGAAGACAGGAACATTTACACGTCTCCAGAAAAGACTACTCCACAACACCCCTGGGCAGCCTGTTCCAGTACTCTGTCACCCTCACTGTGAAGAACTTCCTTCTGATATTTATATGGAACTTCTTCTGTTCCAGCTTACATCCATTGCCCCTTGTCCTATCACTAGATGACATTGAGAAGAGCCTGGCTCCATCCTCCTGACACCCACCATTCACATATTTATAAATATTAATGAGGTTACCCCTCTTCTCCAAGCTATAGAGACCCAGGTCCCTCAGCCTTTCCATGTAATGGAGATGTTCCACTTCTTTCATAATTTTTTTTGACTCTGCTTCGGACTCTCTCCAGCAGCTCCCTGTCTTTTTGAAATGAGTGGCCCAGAACTGGACACAGTACTCCAGATGTGGTCTCACCAGTGCAGAGTAGAGGGGCAGAAGAACCTCTCTCGATCTGGTAACCACCCCGCTTCTGCTCCACCCCAGGATGCTGTTGGCCCTCTTGGCTATGAGTGCACATTCTTGGCTCATGGTCATCCTGCTGTCCACCAGGAACCTCAGGTCTTTCTCCTACACTGCTGTCCAACAGGTCAGTCCCCAGCCTATACTGGTACCTGGGCTTGTTCTTGCCCAGATGCAAGACTCTACACTTACTCTTCTTATACTTCACTAAATTTCTCTCTGCCCAGGTCTCCAGCCTGTCCAGGTCTCATTGAATGGCAGCACAGTCTGCTGGGGTGTCGGCAACACCATCCAGCTTTGTGTCATCAGCAAACTTACTGACAGTGCATGCCAACCTGTCACTGAAGTCATTAACGAATAGATTGAATAGTACTGCTCCCAGTACTGACCCTTGGGAGATGTTAATATTCAGAGTCTACATTTTGATAGTGATGTTTTGTTTTGCCTGAATTTGCTCAGTTCTTTCCATTAGGTCCTTAAATTTTCCATTTTGGAAAAAAAATCCCAAACCAACCAACAAAACAAGACCAAACAAGCTGTTTTATTACTGCTGGTACAAGGTGTCTCTGATGTTCCAACTCTAGAAACAACCTCATTTTCATATCTGGCAAAGCAATGATTGCATTCAAACACAGAGAGGTTGTAATTAAGCTTTGTGCACTGCTACCTGAGAAGAGATGCTTTTAAAATGTGAACCACATACATCACTATTAGTGCCGCTGGCCCGTTGCCTGTCAAAACACTGATTATTTTCTGCAACAGCTACGCCAGTTCTGCTGCTTTCCAGCTTCCTGTTATCTTGCATGGCCATCAGTAGTCCCTTTGCCAAATTTCTTACTAGAATAGTGGCACTCCAGGTTCATAGAAAGAGGATTTATCAGCACTAAAGGTAATTGCTTTAGCTAACATGTGGCCCTTTGAACAGTGGAGATGCAGAAAATTTGTGATTAGCGTTGGAAGTGAGTAACTTAGAAAGTTGTTCTCTCTTGGTGAGGAAGTTGAGGGAACTAGTAATAGATTTGGCATCTTAGATCTGGATTTTGAAATGTCTGGAACTGTGTTACTGGCTTATTTCAGGAGATGCTTTACTTAACAAAGCTGAGTTTTTATTTATGTATTTTGCTTTGCTTGGTCTTTCTTTGTGCGTTTACTCAGTGAGTGTTAGAGCTTAGTTAAGTGCTTGAATACACAATTCCTTAGTATATTTGTCCTTTGTATCTCATTCTCACACACGTATGTCTCACAAAGACATTCCTTCAGATGTGTATTGAAGGAATAATTATTTCATCAAAATTTAATGTAAGTCTTGATTGCACTTTGAAGACGTTCTCTTGAGGAGTTTTTATCATTTCAACAAGAGATCAGAGCACGCAAACAAGGAAATAAACGTTATCTTTCATTTCAATCAACAAGATGATCAAATAATAACAACAGTTGTTAACTGGTACTTGGAGACAGAAGGTAACGACAGTCTTGAGTTCCATAATGAAAGTGCCAACAGATAGAGACTCTTTTCAGCACAATAAAGCCACATATAATTTAGAAGGCATTACGGTTTTACTGTGCAGCTGCAACCATCGTGAAGCTGGGCAACTGTTTGCCCAGTGTCCTATTTCAGGTATAAGTTTTCATACTTATGAACGAGCTGTTAGCAGGAGGCTTGGACATTTATGTACTTAAATTGGTTTTCATTGCCACCAAACCTCTGAGATTCTGCAATAAACCATGCTTCCAGTGTTTTGCTTCACTGTAGGATGCAGTTCCTGCTGGTTTCAGGATGCAGCAGGAATCGAAAGCTGTGTCTTGGAGGCAAAAGAACGGCTTGTGCCTCACAAGACAGAATCACAGAATCATTAGGGATTGGAAGGGACCTCAAAAGATCCAATCCCCCTGACACAGCAGGATCACCTAGACCAAGTCGCACAGGAGCACATCCAAGTGATCTTAAACATCTCCAGTGAAGGAGACTCCACAACCCCCCTGGGCAGCCTGCTCCAGTGCTGTGTCACCCTTGCTGTGAAGAAGTTCCTTCTCATTCGGGGTGAATTTTAGACCTCTTGCCTCTTGGAGCTTCTTGTTTTGGTGCTCTTGGGGCATCTTTGGATCATCTCTAAAGATAAACCAGCCCTAAGCTAAACAGTGGGTAGATTTGTGGGGTCAACAAATGTCCCATGGTCCCTCTCCAGTAAGGATGGAGGTGATCCCTCACAGAATCACAGACCCACAGAACATTAGGGGTTGGAAGGGACCTCAAAAGTCCATCCAGTCCAACCCCCTTGTCACAGCAGATTCATCAAGGATCCAGTCGCACAGGAACACAGCCAGGCAGGCCTTCAATGTCTCCAGAGAAGAAAACCCCACAACCCATCTGGGCAGCTCCCCCCAGGTCTCTGTTACCCTCACCGGGAAGAAGTTCCTTCTCACATTGATGCAGAACCTCCTCTGTTCCAATGGCTTCTGGATCCCTCCAAGTTTGGAAGTAGAGTATCAATTTCTCATCAAACAAATTTATCTTCTTCTAAATGTTGTAGTGTTTGTAGAGGGAGAAGAAAGCCTGAAGGGAAACTGCATCTCTAGAAGCTGATGAGGAAAGATGGTCCAGGAGTTTAGCACACAAGTTTGGGAATACGGAGTGTAGACTGGGAATTTTGGTGATGTGTGCTGAAGGTCCTGCCGCTCGTACTGACTAGCTGTTTAATCTTGACCCAAGTTGGCAATTTTGCTCCACAGACACAACCAGTTCTTTGTACTGTAAGTGATTTGAAGCTAATAGAGCTGCAGGAAGAGAATCTGAAGCCCTCTGGCTTTCAGTGTTTCTGTTTCTAATCTACCATAAACATAAGCAAAGGAAGAGTTTACTTCTCTGATCAGTTTACTAAGCTAGCTTAGCCTGTTGACTAGAATTGTGGCAAAGTTAAGGGTCCAAATTTACCCTGAATTAGGTGTGACAGCAAAGCAGGGCCTTAATTTCTCCATGTGTTGGCTCCTTATAATACTTCACAGATGCAAATACGTGTTTGCTCTCAATGAAAAGCGCTAGGAGGTCCTGAGGTGAAAGGCATGGTGAAAATGAAAAGTAGCCATTGTACAAAGATACTTTTGGTTGCCACATACATGTAAAACAATCTATTCAAAGTGATGGACATAGGTTACAAGCATGGACCAGAATAGTTATTTGTCCCCAGATGACCTGTTGGCATCAGTAGGGTGGTCTCAAGTTGTCTGCAGATGTTGGTAGTGCGACACTTGCAATTTTGCTGGCTTAAATTATTGCAATTAATGTTAAAAGGTTCCGTGTTGGATGTTTTTGTGATACATATCTGAGGGTGAGCTGTCTGCTGACTGTCTCGGAGTCAGATCACAGGTGACAAAGCTCTCCTTGGCTTGGCCAGAGCTTTCACTGTCATTGCCAACCCCAGATGCTGAAGGTGTGTTCACTAGAACATGTATTTGTTCTACTGAACTCTAAAGGGTGATTTTTAGTGTTTTTTCCCATGTGGGTTTTGATGTAGAATTGGGTTTCTGGTTTTGTTTCTTGCCCTATGTTTGGTGTTGCTGATGGGGAGAAGCAAAAAATCTGGTTATGTCCCTATTCTTATTCACAAGGAAGAATGCTACGATTTTAATAGCATGTTTAAATTTTTCTTTCTTAATCTTCTGTGTTTTGAAATTCTGCATTTCAAAAGCAGGACCATTATCATTCCAAACATGAAAGCGTATCTTTGAAGTAGCTTTCCCTCTGACTATGAAAGAATGGAATTGAGGAGGAAATACCAATCCGTCTTGAAGGAAATTCTTGGTTATCTAGGGTTTTAAGCTCAACTAACAAGTGAGGATCTTGAGATGACTTGGAGTGTTCTCCTCTGCCTGGAGAAACGTGTAGAGTACAAAGAACCCTGCCAGTGACAAGGGGATTACTTCAGCTTTTTATGATGTCTGTTATATTCTAACATTTTAGGATTCAGCTGCCAAGTTGTTGGGAGAAAGAGAGGAATGTCAGATCATAATTGAAACTCTGTTGGGGGACAAATTAAATGAATATTTTGCCAGTAATTTTTCTACCCATGTTTCCTTCTATTAGTCTCCTGGTGTTTGTCCTTATGAAATACACTTAGAATGTAATTACTTCATTTGTTAAGCAGGCAGTGATGACAATGAACATCTGTTTGTCTAGTCTAGATTCCTGATTGCACCTAGTAACGTTGTCCTTTCTTGCTATTACTTTATACAGAGCAGCACAGAAGCTTAACCTGTCTTCGAAGAGAAAGAAATACCATCCACCCCTGCCACACACACATGACTTCTCAATTTATGCCACTAACTTCAGTGGCATCCTGCAGCTATGTCCTCCCCCGGCACCACCATGCCTTCTGAGAGCTGTGTCCAAAATCAAGGACAACCCTGGCATTGGAAAGGTAACTTCAGATTTCAATTTTCAAAAATAATTTGAACTAGAGTAATTTGAACAGGGGTGGAAGGACAGGGTTGGGTAGGCTTAAGGGAAGTGTCTTGGGGTACGAAGCCACATCCACCTGAATGTACCTGGGACATGTCATCTCCTGCTGACTTTGGAAAGATTCACTGCTAGAGTGTTGGCTTCCTTGAAGCTAGTTAACATCATGGTCAAAAACACCGACAAAAATTTGTTCAGTCCTTTCCTGTCTTAGAGACAAAACTTCCTTTAACATCATCGGTCCAAACCTAATGCTGTACAGCTTCACCTTTGGCAGAAGCAGTTTGCACTGCTGGCCAGGCCCAGCTACTGGTGCTGAAGTTAAGGTGGTACATTGAAGGGGACTTTGTTTCCCCATGCTTCAGATACCATTGTAAATCAGGAGTGTGGAAATTCAAAGTTTCCTTGGTTCATAGAATAGCACGTTGGAAGGAACATCAAGGTCCACCTAATTCAACCTATCCAGCTAAAAATACAGTTTGAACTAGATGTCTCAGCAGCCTGTCAAACTGGGTCTTAGAACTGTCCAATGCAGGGCAGGAGAGAAGGTGCCTCTAACTTGGGAAATATAGCACCTTTCATATTATAAAATCTGTCCTAATTCTATTTAAAATTAACTAAAGTACAGCCCAATTGTTCAGAACTTTGTTCATATTTATAACCATTTAATCACCTACACAGCAGTCTTAATACTTATTCCTGTAGTCTACAAAATTAGTGTTTGAAGATAGAACTGAAGTATGTAACGTGCACAGGAAAACTAGAATAGACACCTTGAGAAACTCTACAAGTCAACACTGAGATTGTCAGCTTCAGTACCAGTAGCTGACAGTGTTTCTCACAGAGAACACTGTATCTCTTATGTCAGTGAGTTTGTGCTAAGGGAGACAAAGAGGTGGTTGGGGCTATTTTAAGTGAGTGGAAGATGAAAATGTGTTTTCTTTTCCTTTATTCCAGTGTGTTGAAGAGAGGCTGCACTATTAAATGGTGCAATACAGCAAACCCGGCACGGCAATTTAGAGATTGCTAGGTGGAGAAGGGATTTGCTAAGCAGCACTTTTTCTATGTTTGTGCTTTCTTGTGCCTCACTCTTCTCTGTAGAGGCTTTTCACTTGGCAGTGGCACCCTAAATAAGGAGTGTGGAATTTCTGAGACACTTTGCCTTAGGTAGGCCTTTAAATCTTGCTTGCACCACCTTGTCCTTGCAGCTCAGTGAGGCAGCCTTTGCATCTCATTGCATTTGTGTGCCTGCAGTTATGTGTAACTAAGAGAATTCAGCCTTTTTTCTGCTTTTTGGGGATGGCCACGGGAGTTTACCAGCATGACTTGTGGCCCATGGAAAGCTCTGTTTTACCTGGATTCTTCATCTTTATCAGCCTTTGTTGACCTGTTTGCAGTACACGATCCCAGATGGCAGTAGAGTATATGCCTTGGTCTCCCGACTTGCTTCATTAGGGAGCACAGCAGAAGGTTTTCAAAAGGAAGAGCTCTACCAGAATGCCAAGTTGTATGGCAGGACCTTGAATAACTGTGCTGCTCAGCTGTGTGAACTTCTCCTTCAGCATGTATTATACATGTATCATACTGGTAATGTGGGCAGTATTTCTCTTCTGCACTACACCAAGGATTTCCAGTGTTTATAGGTCAAAAAGCTGCTTTTCACCCTCAAATGACCTCTTAGTTGACCTCTCTATTGTTTAGCTTTTGCCTAAAAACATTATTAAAGATAGTGTTTGTTTGCGCTCAGGGTTCCAGTGTCCTTCTCCCTATGTATTGTGTTGTGCCAGAAAGGATAATAGAGTGTAATAGTTACTAGTTTTCACGCTTCTCAAAAAATAAACTAAGTAGACATCTTCTCTGAGCCACTGTTTAAAACTGTAATACCTATTACACGTCTCTTTTAACCCATTCCTCCTTTGCAACTTCATGAAGTACAGTGTTTATGCATCAAAAAAATATTTCCAGCTGCACTGGTTTTTGTAAGAGCTGAGAGTCAGCACAAACGGTGTCTTATGTATCCCAATTATTAGAACTTGAGGTCAAAGGAAGAGTGTCAGACCTACTTAGGTGTTACTTTAGTACTAAACACTCATGGTTTCACTTTCTCTCAGCAATGCCAAGTAGCAGTTAGCCCACTGTGCAGTAGCATTCCTCATTAGAATTTTTTCTGCACTACCTTCTGCTGATCAAGTTTTCATCAACTAATATCTCATTATGAGGATGATGGGAATAAAGTACCTAGCAGAATGAACAGAATACCTAGCAGAATCACAACCCTGGACTTCAGCAGGGCCAACTTTGGCCTTTTTAAGCAATTGCTAGGGGAAACCATAGAATCATAGACTACCATGAGACAGGGTACTGGCAGGTAAAGGGGCCCAAGATAGCTGGCTAACATTCAAAGACCACTTTTTTGAAGCACAACACAAGAGCTTCCCAACAGAAAAGAAGTCAAGGAAGCGAGCCAGAGGACCTGTGTGGTCAAACAGGGAGCTGCTGATGGGCAAACTGAAGAGGAAAGTCTATAGGTCATGAAAGGAGGAGATGGCCACATGCAGTGGTTATAAGGCTCTGGTGACAGAATGCAGGATTGCAACTAGGAAAGCCAAGCTCTCCTTGGAATTAAACCTTGCAAGAGAGGTCAAGGGCAACAAAAAGAGCTTCTTCAAATACATTGCAGGTAAAACTAAAAATAGAGGCAATGTAGGCCTCCTGCTGAATAAGGTGAGTGCCCTGGAGACAGAGGATACAGAGAAAGCAGAGATACTGAACACCTTCTTTGCCTCTGTCTGTACTTCTGGGGGCTGTCCTGATATCGAACCCCAGACTGCTGAGGCTCCGGAGGAAGTTAAAGCAAGAGAGGTGCCTGCCTTGGTTGATGAGGACTGTGTTAGCAATCAGTTGGGCAAAATGGATGGACATAAATCCATGGGCCCTGATGGGATGCACCCATGTGTGCTAAGGTAGGTGGTGGAAGTCATTGATAAGCCACTCTCCATCTCCATTGCTAAGTCATTGGGATCAGGAGAGGTGGCTAGGGTCTGGAGGATAGCAAATGTCACTCCAATCTTCAAGAAGCGAAAGGAGGATGACCCAGGTAACTATAGACTGGTCAGCCTCACCTCCATCCCAGGAAAGGTGATGGAACAATTTGTCCTGGATGCTGTCTCCAGGCACATCAAGGACAGGAGTGTCATTAGGGTCAGTCAGTTTCACCAAGCGGAAGTCATGTTTGACCAACCTGATAGCCTTTGATGAGGGCATAACCAGGTGGATAGATGATGGCAGAGCAGTGGATGTGGTCTATCTTGACTTCAGTAAGGCATCTGACACAGTCTCACACAGCATCCTCGCATCCAAACCGAGGCAGTGTAGACTGGATGATTGGTAGCAAGGTGGATCATGAACTGGCTCCAGGATAGAAACCAGAGAGTAGTGGTCAATGGGACAGAGTCTAGTTGGAGGCCTGTATCTAGTGTAGTCTCCCAAGGGTCGGTACTGGGACCAGTCCTATTCAATCTATTCATTAATGAATTGAATGAGGGATTAGAGTGCACTTTCAGCAAGTTTTCTGATGACAAAAAGCTGGGTGGTGTCGCTGACATCCCAGCAGACTGTGCTGCCATTCAGCGGGACCTGGACAGGCTGGAGAGCTGGGCAGGGAGAAATTTAATGAAGTATAACAAGGGCAAGTGTAGAGTCTGGCATCTGGGCAAGAACAACCCCAGGTACCAGTATAGTTGGAGAGCAGTGTAGGAGAAAGAGACCCAATGGTCCTAGCGGACAGCAGGATGACTATGAGCCAGCAATGTGCTTTTGTGGCCAAGAGGGCCAACAGCAACCTGGGGTGAATCAGAAGAGGGGTGGTTAGCAAACTGAGAGAGATTCTTCTTCCCCTCTACTCTGCACTGGTGAGACCACATCTGGAGTATTGTGTCCAGTTCTAGGCCCCTCAGGTAGCTGCTGGAGGTTGTCCAGCGTAGAACAACGAAGATGATGAAGGAATTAAAACACCTCCCTTATTTGAGGAGAGGCAGAGGGAGCTGGGTCTCTTTAGCTTGGAGAAGAGGAGACTGAGGGGTGACCTCATTAATGTCTATAAATATTTGAAGGGTGAGTGTCAGGAGGATGGAGCCAGGCTCTTCTCAATGTCATCTAGTGATAGGACAATGGGCAATGGGTGTAAGCTGGAACATAGGAGCTTCCATATAAATATCAGAAGAAATTTCTTCACAGTGAGGGTGACGGAGCATTGGAACAGGCTGCCCAGGGGAGCTGTGGAGTCTCCTTCTCTGGAGATGTTTAAAGACTGCCTGGATATGTTCCTGTGCAACTTGATGTAGGTGGTCCTGTTGTGGCACGGGGATTGGACTACATGATCTTTCGAGGTCCCTTCCAATCCCTAATGATTCTATGAAAGTAATTACCTTTCTTCCTCACTAAGTATCGCAGCAATTGAAATAACAGCCAGCAAACACTGATTCACACACACAGATGTGCTGCAGCCCTCTGTTTGCTTCGGTCACTTTTAACAGCTTTTCACTTTGCATTCCGTTTCTTGCAGCCTGTCCATTAATACATATAAGACACAAATAGAGGACGAAAACATTGATGGATTCTGGATTAAATTTTTACTATTGCAGCATCTGTGGCTGTGGCTGGTGCTCTCCTCGGTTTGCGTGATTGCTCCCAGGTCAGCAGTCTCCCACACCCTGTTATTACAGAGTGGTCACAGTGGGGCAGTCTATTTGCTCCTCACCAATCGGCTTGTTGCAGTTTTGTCTTTCATGGTTAGTTGTGACGTGGAGGATGTTTTCCTTGTTGTAGAATGTAGCGCTGCTGATGGGATGCCGAATTCCCACCTAACTGAGTTGTGAGTGACCCACTGTGGACCAGTCCTTGTTCTCCTCAAGGGGGTACTTTATCTGAGCACAGATAACTCTAGTTCCCTTCTTGCTAATTGGTTCCTTTCAGAGCAGGACAGAATTTCACAAATAAATATTCCTTTTCTTACTGTGAAGGGGTAAAGAGATAAATTTTAAGGTGAGGAGTACAAATTGTGTGAGAATGAAAAACAGAGTAACAAGCTGGAAACTGATTAAGTATCTTTCAGTGGGAGCAATGTGGCTCCCTCTCTGAAAAGCTGAAGATATGTTTTAAACTGCACGAAGATACCGTTATCTGTGAGTAAGGCCTGGATACTACAACAACTAATAATTATCTGTAATGACACACTACTCTAGGCAGTCCCATTTCTTTTGCAAATCTACTAAGAGGGAAGTGTGCATTGAAACACTTACCCTGACCAGTATGGTTGGCTTTCTGTATTTCACAGTATCACAGTATTACCAAGGTCGGAAGAGACCTCATAGATCATCAAGTCCAACCTGTTACCACAGAGCTCAAGGCTAGACCATGGCACCAAGTGTCACGTCCAATCCTGCCTTGAACAGCTCCAGAGTTGGCGACTCCACCACCTCCCCGGGCAGGCCATTCCAGTGGCCAATGACTCTCTCAGTGAAGAACTTTCTCCTCACCTCAAGCCTAAATTTCCCCTGGTGCAGCTTGAGGCTGTGTCCTCTTGTTCTGGTGCTGGCTGCCTGAGAGAAGAGAGCAACCTCCTCCTGGCCACAACCACCCCTCAGGTAGTTGTAGACAGCAATAAGGTCTCCCCTGAGCCTCCTCTTCTCAAGGCTAAACAATCCCAGCTCCCTCAGCCTCTCCTCATAGGGCTTGTGCTCCAGGCCTCTCACNAACTCAGACACATCTGCCCCCAGCTTTGTGTCATCTGCAAACTTGCTGATGACTGACTCAATGCCCTCATCCAGATCATCTATGAAGATGTTAAAGAGGATGTTTCTTAACACTTCTTTCCCCAATGGGTGCTCAAAGTTGTCTTTTAGCTGGTATTTAGTCTGTTGTAAGAGACACAGGAACAGTATGTTCTAATTTCTATAAAGATAGGAATCGAAAGGAAGGGCGTTATGTAATTCAGTAGGGCTCAGCTAATGAAGGTGGAACATGTGCGTTAGCATTCTGTGGAAGAGTCAGTGAGCATTTCAATAGCATTGCTCTGATTAATGGAGTGTATTTAGATTTTGAAAAAGCTTTTGACAAGTACCCTGACCTAGGTTTCTTAAAACTACATAGCTGTCATCTATTGTTTTGTGGTTTAGTAACTGGTAGGAGACAAGAAGGCAGACTTTGCACTGCAGCAAGGTTAGCAGTGGTGTCATATGGAGGTCTGTGATGTTTGGTGTATTCCTAAATGGTTTGGATGGAGTGGTGAAGCAGTGTGTTTAGAGCAGCCCAAGCTAAAAGTGGCTGTGAAGACTTGTAAGAATATGAAATAACATTGAAGCTACTGGGTGGATAAAAAGGCAGGTGAACGTTCATATTGATTAACACAAGGCAGTGTGCATATGAAAAAGAGGTCTCACTGTGCGCGCACAAATGCTAAGCTGTAAGGAAATCAGGCATGACCATAACCCATTTTACCAGTCATCGTGTAAGCCACAGCATTAGGTTTGTTCTCATGAGCCTGAGCTAATGAAATGCTTTATTGACAGATCAGGAGGCGAGAAGATCGACTGTGCTTAGTTTTAGGGGCTCTCTGACAGTATACGATACAAACAAATGTGCCTCTCAGGCTCATAATGCTTAAATAACAATTACGCATTGATGCTTTTTCTTTACTGGCCTTCTTCCTTGAGGTAGTGTCTTTAAATTGTTCAGCAGAGGATAATAACAACTAAAGAAATGTAAAACCTTCCCCTCCTCTCTCACATATTCATCTACAAAGTACCTTCTCAGAAGGGAGCTATTGCTGTGGCTGAGCAAGGGAAGGGCTGGATTCGAAGACCCCAGCATGGAGATGCAGCAGCAGTGTGCGTTTTGCTACTGGTGCAGCACTTGAACCCCAGTAAGTCTAAACCTTTGGAAAAAAGACTTCATCAAACAAATTAACATCCCTACCTGGAATGGTACCTCCTTATTTGATATGCAATTATCAAATCTACCCCGCCATAACTATTTGCTTATCCCACTGAAGAAACGCCTTTTGGCCAACTAATCCATGGAGAACTCCTCCATGCCTTAAGTCCTATCCTTTGCTTTCACAGTTGAACAGTTCAGTTATTTTGAACTGGGTGAAGAGACAGTTGAAACTAAGGAACTGATTGAAACAAGCATAGACAGCATCAGGCCTATCATGAGTCTTTCTGTTATGTGTAGAATTGTACAGCTCCTGCCACTGGTAGTGAGACCTTGAACTTAGAAGCTTGACAAATATTTGGGGAAGGGAACAGTCTTGAATTCTTGCTTTTTGTAAACTCTGTAACTATAGCAAAGGCAGTAACTGTGCATTGTGAGAACTGCTGGAGGAGGCAGGATTGCAAAAACATCATGATGACCAGTTCCTCCACTTGAACTCTGTTACTGGTTACTTGAGCCTAAGATCTAAACTTGTTCTTAATCTCACGTCATCATCTCCATGCATATCATGCCCTTGTGCTGTGGTGAAATTGCTGTATGACTTCTATGGTCGAATATGTTGGTTCTTAGAGACTTGCTGCAGCAGAGAGCCTGCGTGTGTCTTTTCCAGGGTCTATTTACCATTTTTCATTGTTTCAAGTGTTCTCTTGTAAGGTGGGAAATGAATGTCTTAATAATTTCTTTTACATTTCCCAAATACTGATTTTTCCCCTCAGAATAATTTCAGCATGACTCATGTGTGGACTTGCCCTGTAATACAAATTCTTAAATCTTAATTTTGCTCAGTTCATTAATTTGTGTCATTAATTTTGCTTACTTTTCTTTACTAAGAGTGCAAACTCTCTTACAAGCTCTTACAGGGTTTGTCAATATTGAGGAATATCAAGCAAGGGAAAGTTGGTAAAAAATAAAGAAATTTAGAACTGCGGTTCTGTCTGGATCTGTTGTTTCATATAACCAACAAAACTCAAACTTTCCTGCACAAAGGAAAATCCCGCTACCAATGCTAACTGGATTCTGAAAGGAAATGTCCCTCACTGCTGACAAATGTTATGTAGTAAATTTCATACCTTTCCCTTGAATGTGCCAAAAACATCAGAGTCCAAATCATTTAGCTGAATCCTACTTAAAAGGCAATGATCCAGTGCACTATGATTCTTGTAACGGAATCGTTTTTGTGGTCTCTCTGGGTGTTATTAAATTTAATGTCAGAATAGTAGGAAAGACATCTGAAAGCCATTTAATATTGTCACTGGAAAGACGTTAGATTATGCTCAATTTCTGACATTAATGTACTACTTAAGATAATTTATCATATTGTAGTATAAAAAAGACATCCTTTTTACAGTGTCTGCAGTACAGCATTCTAATTTGCTATTTCTCTTTAGCGCAGTAGGAAGCCTTTTTCATGCAAAATGTTTTTTCCGGGCTTCTATTGAGCTCATTCTTTGTAATACTGCATCACTTACAACAGCAACTTTAAGTGCTTGTCTCTTTTAAGGATCCTGTTGGGTTTTTCTTGTCAGAATGACAGAATCCTCCTATGTGAGACAATTGAAGTGGAGCATTTAAAAAGGGCCTGAATTTTCAGGCTTGTTTTTTGGATAGGTATACACATACTGGTCTTCATTTATGTCTTTTAGACATTCACTTTCATTTCTGCTTTACCAAGCTGTAGCTAAGGTACCACTGATGTGATTTACTGATAATGCAGGGTTTTCTTACGTGAAAAGCAAGTCCCGTTCACTGCTTCTTGTGATGGTGGATAACAAATAGATACTTAATTTTGTCGTCTTTACTGCTGCTTGTTTCCTAATGATGACAGTGCTATTTCTGAAATAAATCATATGCTAAGTATTCTATCAATGTGTGTAGTGCCATATTGTCCAAGGTACCTCCTGAAATGCCTTTAAATACTTAGACAAAAATGTGGAAAAATTAGATAAAAAGACTTCGTTTTCACTTTTTAAAATGCAATAGTTTTCTTCATGTCTTCTCTGAGAAGAGAATAAATTTTTCTGTAATACAGCACAGTAGTGATTTTTTTTAAGTTTTTATATTTTAGGGGAGCTAGTGGTCTATGCTAGCATGGCAATTTTGTATACAAATATGCCATCCCTTAGTAGTGGCAGTATATGATAGGCTCGTAAGAAGACAATAGCTATGTGGAGGACACAGTAAACTCATTTAGCAAGGGTTACATATCTGTCAGTTACCATTAAATTTATGGAAAACATTGTCTCTGAACTAAGCTATTTTAATTCGATTTACACTGTGAATTCATTGGAAAATGGTCCTTATTCCACTGGATGAGAATTCTTCATGGCTTCTTGCTGAGAAATCTTAATTCAGAATGGTGGATGTCTAAGTACAGTTATTTAATTAACCTGCCGTTATATGCCATTTTTTGAACATTGGACAAAATTAACTTCCTGGATTCATGATGCCTGTCAAGGATGTGTGTTTCCAGGGAACAGTTAGTGTCCATTCAAATTTGATATAACGACATTTATTGCTAAGGACCAAATTGCTTGTGCGATTAGGGATTATATTGCTGTAACACAGAGTATGAGTGGCACTTTGAGAAAGGGTTCCATAAAGTGCCAACACTTTCCCCAATATGTACACACACACACATATATGTACACAGAGAGAGAGAGAGAGAGAGAGAGTGTATTCATTGTCTTACATATGTAGTAGGGGTCCATGATAGTCTTAGGAACAGAATTAAAAGTAATAATAAATGTGAACCTGACTGTCTCAGTCTCCAGGCTGTTTCTGTCTAAAGTCATGTAGGATTGTGTCATCCTCTCTGTTACTACTGTCTCTTTTCTCAACAAATTTTAGTCTTGGATGTGATTTATTCTGGGACAAGGCATATCTCGCTGGTTTGGAGGAGTTTTGTGTTAACTGACTCATGGCTTTGCTGCAACACCTTTTAATTCAGCACGCCTCAAATAAACGCGCTGCGTTAGATAAAACTGCTAGCTTGTCTCTGGCCGTGACTCTCTTGTAGTCAGAGACACGCTTTGAAATTTGTGTTCCATAGTGTTCTGGTCTGTCTCTCACTTGTCCCAAGCCTGCTTTCTGGTGCTGACGGATGCTGAATCGTCTGCACCATTTTCACCAGTGTTGAAGTCGGTCCGTTATTTGGGTTGCTGTGACTGTCCTATTCTCAACTCCAGCTGGATGTGGAAGGAGGTCTGGAAATCATGAATCTGCACAAAGGGGCCCATAGGGCTGGCACTACTGGAGAAGGTCGCAGCACGGGAACAGCTACTGTCACGTAGCAATCGTGTGTGATATGGGGTGGAAGGCAGCAGTGGAGGAGGGCTGCTAGAGGAAGAAGGGCTGATACCAGCCTCTGTGTTTAGGTCTGATATTTTAGTGCACTATATGGATTTGTCGTTCTCTGATGGTCTCATCAGTTGTTGGGGGTTTAGCCTTGGAGTCCTCCATGTAGCTATTGCCTTCCACATAGGGGACACATTTCCCCCTATCATTCTCTTCAGAAATCTGACCTTTTCCATTTTCATCTCCCTTAAAATTCCGTGTGTGCATGAAAATGTGATATGAGTTTTGTTTTTATGTTTCAGCACCCATCAAGTGGGTTTGCCCTCATAGAGCTGAAGCAAATGAATTCTTGAATTCTAGCTTGCAGATGTTTTCTTTTGTAGCTTTTGTTTTCCCTGGCTTCCACTGTAGGCGAATAGATAAAGCTTAAATTAAAAAAAAATATAAAATTCTTTATTGCTATGAATTCCTCTTCCAACCTTGCCAATCAAAGTTAAAACTGCATCCGTTATTGTGCTGGGTGGGTGGGCCTCTGACTTTGTGCCACCTGTTTTTAGGGCTTTTCCAAATTATATGCTCATTTAGCTTTAAAGTTCTTTATCTTTTTAATGTCACGTTCAGAGTATATTTTTCCAAATATTTTTTATTTTAATAGGGTTTCCTTCAGCAGTTCTGACCTTTTGGTTCCCACTGAAACATGGACTTGGAAAGTTCAACAGTGAAAACCTAACCCCCTATGTACAGAACCAACCAGATTAGAGTCAGTTAATGAGAGATCTCAGTGATTTGCCTGGTTTAAGCTGTCTTCAGGCACTGAGAAATAAGTTAATTATGTGCAAGTGTTGTGATGTTTGTGTTTCTTTTCATTTTATTTGAGAAAACTGCACTCACATACTAACATATCCTCTTTTTCTGTTGACATTCTCATTAAAATCAAGCCTCTATCCAATATCAATGTCTGTTTGAATATCTGTGCAAATCCTTGATAATAAAAACTGTCCACTTCTAATTCTTTTTCTTGGTCTGCATTCTTCTGTGACATTGGAGAAGAAATATAGAAAAGGAGGGGGCAAAACAGGGTTTACTAGAAATACCTAGTTCCACCAGGAAAGCTTAGCTTCATCATAGGAGGGGTGTGCCCTTAGCTCTCCTTAAGAGGTTGTAAGGTTTGTCAGGGTCAGATGCCCTGAGCCTTAGGAGACTTTTCTGGAATTGGCATAGTTTTCTGTCTCTTTTTCTGTGTGTTCATTCTTTCTTCTTCTCGTCTCCCTCCCTTCTTTGAAATTCCTTTTAGCTTTCTTCATAAAAAATTTCTCCAGAACTGTTCCAATTATTTCAGACCTGTCTTACTTTTCCACTGCTTCATTCATGCTTCTCTTGTTTTTTTGCATTGTAGAAGTGTTACCAGTAGTTGATACACTGCTTCAGTTGGAACTCAGCAACGGAAAAGCTGCTGAGACGCTGCCACAGAGGGTGTGATACTGAATGGGTCTGAAATTAATGCCATTGCACTTAATTCTAGTAACCCATTTACATAAGCAAATAAAAGATCTAGACTGCAGTGCAGATATCGCAAGGGTCAAAGTTACTTTAAGCTTTACATGTTCCTACGTGTTGTTTAAATCCCTCTCTCACTGCAAGCTCTTGTATATGGACTATCTCCTCGCTGCATGTTGCTGTCTGTACTGGTCAGTGTGCCTTTTGCACGAGAACTGGACAAGGAGACCCAGACGAAGAAGCAGTGAAGCTGATCTTTAGCCCAGGAACCATGCTGGCTCCATAGTATGCTGCTTTTTCTGCAGTACTCGTCCCAGAAGACTACTGGGATGAACTTTATGGCTGAGAATATAAACCTGTCACTTAAAATTGTGAGGACAAGAAGTGCATGAAGTGCACCACCACATTTCTTTTAGGGACTTAGATGCATGTGCATGCACCTGGGATTTGACTGCTCTTGGCTTTTGCTGTTGCAAAGGGATACGTTTGTGTGATCTTTGTGCTTGTTGGCACTTTGATGAGCACTTCTGCTTCATTTCTGAATGAAGACAGAGCCTGGCTCAGCATCATGAATGAATGTGACTCAGTATAACCTTACAGTTTCTGGGAGGATTGCTTACAGACAGATTTAGTGGAAAGAGAAACTAAATTTGGAAATCTGTGTTTTTCTATTCTGCAAATCTGCAGATTTTATATACACACACGCACGCGCGCACGCACACCGGTGCTTTTCTCCTCCCCTTCCCATTTGTCTTGAAAGATCACTTTCACTGGTCAAATGAAGAAGATCCTTGAGGCGTGTTCTGTTTGGGATCTGATGACATCATGGGTAGATATTCTAGTATCTTTTTCTTTCAGAAATTTTGTCTGATTTGACATAGAAGATTTTTCTGGGAGTGAAACTGTCTTTGTGTTAGGGGGAGCCACACTCTGATGGAGGTAACTTGCTGTTTAGGTCAGGAGCAAACCAATTTTCCTCTTATCCAAGCTCTGGCTGCTATAATCTAATAATACATGGAGGAGAAAACAGAAAGTAGTGTTTAGAAAAGTGTTTTGAAAACAGCATATATTTTAAAATTCATTTTGATCAAGTGACCCTGAAGAGGGCATTTGTACTTTCACATATATTTAGGTTTTGGGGGTTTTTTCCTAAGAGAGGTTATTTTTCTGAGCACCACCTTAGTAGCATGTCAAGGTTGAGCTAGCAGGCTAATACACAAAGCTGGCTTCATGGAGCTTTAATGGGGAAACAGCCTTGAGTGTGTCACCTCTGATGCACTTTGTTTTGAAGCAGCTGTTTCATTTATTCTGAGGCTTGCTTGTTTTCTGGGACTGTATTTTCATATTCGTATCACTGTGAAAGGGGAGAAAGAAAAGAAGGTCTTGAAATCAGGGAACTGCTTGAGTCAATAGGTGAAAGAATTTGCTGCTACCTTTGGTGGAGCCTCCTGCAGTGTTTGCAGGAGGTGATGATTGTTTCTTAACCTCTTTGCTTGGAAAAAATGTTAGAGGGGAAAAAAGCTTTTATAGTCACTTTGTGGAAAAGATTTTCTTTGACAATGCTTGTGTAGTTGTGCAGGGATGCCTGTGTATAGCTTAGAGAGGAACAGCTGGAAATACGGACCAGCTGATGACCTAAATGAATTCTTCAAATTGCCTACCTGCCTGTGGTGGATCACCCTGTCTTTGGCACTACATCTCACTGCATCCTGTGGGGTGCAAGTGTGCATGCCCTCAACTTCTCATCTTCTTTGGTACAACCTACGGTCCTAAAGGGTGGCTCAGCTTGCTCTGGTCTCTGTTGGTTACTTGCATTTCCCGTGTTGAGCATTGCTGAAGTAGTCTTTTATTTGGCTCTTCCTCTGCGGTTATTTCTCTGGATACGGGGGTGATGGGAAGTGCAGACTGCCAAGTGAATGTTTGTGAAAATACACAGAGCTTGTCAGTGTAATCAGTGCACACTATTTCAGTGGTAAAGCGTTCTTGGAACTTGGTTAGTAGGAGTTAAGTTGTTTTAGCAGATTTATGGCTAAATTTAATAACAAAAGCTTACTGAAAATGAGGACCATTCTTTCCCAGAGATGCATGCTTTCCCAGCCAGCTTCCCTGTGCAACACCACACTCAGGTCTAGAGACTGGCCAGACTAACAGAATCTTTTAGGTTGGAAAGGATCTTTGAGAGCATGGAGCCCAACTGTTAGTTTAACACTGCTGAGTGAGTCCACTATTAAACTGTATCCCTAAGCACTGCATCTGCACATCTTTTAAGTACCTCCTTGATTGGAGACTCCACCTCTTCCCTGGAGACCTTTCTCCAATGTTTGACAAACTTTTCAGTGGAGAAATTTTGCCTCATTTCCAATCTAACAACATAGCTTGAGGCCATTTCCTAGTTTCTCTCTAGTTCTTGAGATAAGAGACTGGCACCCATGTCACTACAACCTCCGTTGAGGAAGTTGTTGAGAAAAGATGTCCCCATGGCCCCCTTTTCTTATCATTGTCACTTCTCTCAGACTCTCTTCACAGGACTCGTTCTCTAGACTCTGTACCAGTTTTGTCACCCTTCCTTGGACACGCTCCAGGACCTTAATGCCTGTCTTTAGTGAGGGACTCAAAACTGAACACGGGATTCAAAGCGTGGCCTCACCAGTGCTGAGTGCCAGCTCATCAGCAAATGACCGAGTGCTCTCTGGAGCATTCATCTGGTAGATTTCCAGCAAGGAGGTTGCTGTCTGTCATTCCTCTTCCAAATCAGATGCATCTGCTTTAAAAGGAGCGTTTTGTGGGTCAGTGTGTGCTCTGGAGAGTACAAGTATAAATTGTTCTAGCCATGCTGGCCGCGATGTTTTACAGCCCTAGAGGCTCTTCTACCAGTGAAAATGGATGCTTAATACTGATGCTGTGAAAATTGTCTGGAAGTAGCATAAAGAGATAATACTGTTGTTCAGCATGTTATTGAAACATTTCATACTGGCCATGGAAAGTCACTCTGTCTGAGCATTGCTCTTCTCTGAAGTTTGATCTGCTTAGCAGAGAAGAATTGAAGTTGTGCCTGTAACAGTAATGTGCCTCAGTGCAAGGTGTAGAAAACAGGCTGGTTCTGACCCGAGAGCTTTTCATAACAGTAAATGGCTGTAAGTGGGTGTGAATCAGTATTTCACAGTTTCTTGAAGCAAGAGTATGATTTTCAGGTAGCTTAAGAAAAGCAGGTGTGCAGCCTTTGCTGAACTTTTAGTGAGACCCAGTCACTTGGCTCCTATAAGCTGTTTTGGGAGTCACAGCCAAAATGTCTGAGCTTCCTAAAAATGCTGTCTTAAAATGCCATGCATTTTTAATGCTGCAATGGAAATGTCGTGTGCGAGTGGTTTCTTCTCAAGACTTTCAATCTTTTAATGCTTCTAGTTTTTATTTTCTTTCTGATTAAATCTGCAACTAACCACCAAGAGCTTAGCAATGACAGCATAAAGGTGTCTGCCTGGGAAACCTGTAAGAGAAGCACATTTATTACAAGCCTATGAATAAGGAATGGAAAGATTCTAGATTTAGTTCAGTTTGAAGGCGTTAGCTGTCTGAGCTTTGTGTTATAAACCAATCCACTCTGAAAATTAGTCTGAGCGTTTTCAGTCTCACTGAACACTTGAAAGGCAGGAGACTAGGTGTGGCATTACACCCACAGCAGATTGTGCCTCTGGATCAGACATTTATAGACTGAAATGGTAAAACAGGAACAAAGTCAGCTGAAGGGACAAAGTGCACCTTTAAAAGCTAGTTCAGTGAAGATCCCAGGGTGGAAGTCAGTCTGGAAAATCTGGCTCTGCTTTTGTCCCACGGTTGTTCTGACACACCTGGATAATATAAATGAACATGTCATGGGAAGGGGAGTGGGTTTGGGAGGAATGTTTCTCATGTGTTTATCTGTAGCTGGGAACTCAAGTTGTCACTTTCTTTTGAATTCTTGCAGGTAAAAGTGATGGTAAGGATTTGTCCCTCTCAAGGAGCACATGAAACATCCGAATCCATGTCCTTCCTAAAGGTCGACCCGCGAAAAAAGCAAATCACATTTTATGATCCAGCAACATGTGGGCCTTCCAGTGCAGGTCACAGAAGAGGTGTTGTTGCTGTCCCAAAGATGTTTGCCTTTGATGCGGTTTTCCCCCAGGATGCTTCGCAGGTAATGAAGTTGCTCATAAACCTCCCAAGTTGTCTCATGGCCACTGAATGCTCGAAGAGGTCTTTCTGTTTCTGGGGAATTTTATTTTAATAAATTGCTGTAATGTTTGGGAAGAAAAAAAACAGGGTAATTAATAGACAAGTGGGTAAAATCCTGCACTTTCAGTTTAGCTGAGATGTAATATTGAGGAATAATAGTTGAGGAGATTGATTTGCTGACTAGATGATATTCCTGTGTTTTGTCTTGTTAGAGAAAGACACACAGCCAATTTGAAATTCACTTCTCCATGCGACTAGGTTTTACCCTGCTTGATGTCACTGAAATAAAGTCCTTCCCCACTGCTTTCAATAGCAAAAGAACATGTGCTTAACACTAAATGCCATTGTTAGGAGAAGAGATACAGCGAACACCGTGTGATTGCTAAACTGAAACAGTTAGGGAGCTTTTAGGTTTTTCTTGCCTTTTCCAGTTTGTTTATAGCGTGTTTCAACTGGTTGTCTGATGTACAGATGGCATGGCTGGTGTTTCGCAGAATCACAGAACGTTAGGGATTTGAATGGACCTTAAAAGATCATCTAGTCCAATCCCTCTGCCACAGCAGGATCACGTAGATCAAGTTGCACAGGAACACATCCAAGTGGTTTCTAAACGTCTCCAGAGAAGGAGACTCCACAACCCCCCTGGGCAGCCTGTTCTAGTGCTCTGTCACCCTCACTGTGAAGAAGTTCCCTCTCATATGTGTGTGGAACCTCCTGTGTTCCAGCTTACACCCACTGCCCCTTGTCCTATATTTGAGAGGATTGTGGGCTGCAATGTGTTCTATGAGACTGTACTCATGAACCCCTGAAAAGGGAAAAACCAGTTCAGGAAAAAGTAAATTGAACACCTCTAAGGAGAAGAAAGAATTCAGCATTTGAAGAACAAGCACAAGTTTGATCTGCTGAAAAAAGTTAGGATTAAAGTTACACCACAAAACATCCAATGTGAAAACAGTATTGAGAGCACATCCCACCTGCAGATTGTCTTGTAGGATTAGACATGTGAAAATATCTATTAGGACCAAAGGCTTGGAATAATCTCCCACATGTTAGTGGCTAAAGCAATGGTAAGCCACATCAGGAGTCTGTTTTTAAGATCCTGCATAAACACAAGTGGAATTTTTGTACAGAAAGATGCAATTGTGATCTCAAATTTAATCAAGAAGTAGAGGTTATTTTCCACCTGCTAGCCCTTTGCAAGATGTCTGGTCACAGCCTGCTGCTCTGCTGGTTTCGACAGCAGTTCTTCAGGTTGTTGACTCCTAGTTTGGGCTGGGCTCTTTTAGCTCCTCATGGTGAGCCTGTTGGGTGGTCTGCTTGTGGTATATCTGGCTGATGCTGTCCCATGCAGGCGTACCTGCAAAAGGTATCATTTTGCCGTAGTTACGTACCTACACCAACCCCCTCCCCTGCCCGCAGCTGCTGCACTTAATATATCATCTCATTGTGTAGCACAAATCTTCCGCTGATGTGGATAAACTGTTTTTACCACATCAGTTTTTCACTTTTTTTTTGCAAGCTCTCTTTTATTGATAAAGATATTTTCTGTGGAAGAGGAAGACGTGATGCTATGAAATCTCATTCAGGATTCTCGATACGTTTTCTCCAGTATGAATGTCTTTCTAATTCCTGTGAGCGCTCCTGAGTAGCTTAATTTCAATGGAGCTGCTGCTATTGCTGAATAGCCTTGGCTGAGCTATTATACCAGCAGGAAGCCTGGTTGGATAGCATTCAGTTTGCTACATTAGTCACAGAATCAATATTCCAAGATAATTGGTTTAATAGAATTGAAAACTTATTTTAGGCTGCAGCGAGTTTGGTTTTTTTTTTTAAATAGCTCAGTGACTAAAATAATAGGACCTATGTCCTAAAAATGGGGAGAATATTGTGCCTCACAAATCCTGTGTCATTCATTTAATTACAGACAAATAGTAAAAACCATATAGTAGTATATGCTCATTTACTTATTTGTCTCCAATCTTTCTTTCAGGCTGAGGTATGCTCTGGAACAGTAGCAGAAGTAATCCAGTCAGTTGTGAATGGTGCAGATGGTTGCATATTTTGCTTTGGTCACGTCAAGCTTGGTGAGCTCCCAAATTCGTTACAGTTAATTACTATGTCAGTCAGGTAATTACATGCTGTCAGCTCCTGGAACAATAAACCTGGAGTATATGAATAGATTAGAATTTCTTTTTAATTAGCTTTGCAAACTTATCATGGTTTATTTCTGCACTGGGATTGTAAGTTTTAATTTGAAAAGGTAAAACGTAACATCAGATTAGTTTATTCAAGAGTGAGTTCATACAGGTGCCTTGTGAAGAAAATCAAAAGATCAGATGGTTTTTAACATTAATTTGCTGTGGGTCTGAATTACAAAACCCGCAAAACTAACTGAATGAATAGTAATGGATTAATAATGAAATACTTTGCATCTGTTCTATTGCATTATCTGTGCAGCACATAGCATGGCATGTAATGTACAGTGGCGATATGCAGAGACGTTGTCTTGTAGAAAAAAAGCGAATTAAGTCTGTGTTTTAATATTCATTCCAGGAAAATCTTTTACCATGATTGGGAAAGATAACTCCACACAAAGCCTTGGTATCATCCCCTGTGCAATTTCTTGGCTCTTCAAATTAATCAATGAACGTAAAGAAAAAACTGGGACTCGTTTCTCTATTAGAGTATCTGCTGTGGAGATCAGTGGCAAAGATGAAAACCTGAAGGATTTGTTAGCTGAAGTAGCCACTGGCAGCCTTCAGGATGGCCAGTCTCCTGGGGTTTATCTGAGAGAAGATCCAATATGTGGGACCCAGGTATAATGGATATGACAACATAGATTTTTCTGAGCTTCACTTTCTTCTGCTTTTTATTTCCTTTAATCTGAAAACAATTACGATGACTTTTAAGGCAATATAAAAAATGATTGCTTCTAATTTATAAGCCCTTCTCCCGTGGCGTACATATTTGTTTCCTTTAGGGCCCTAGAGGTTTAGCCTGTTCAGCAAAAACTTAATAATTTTAAAAATCAAAACCAAAAAACCCCCCCTGCTAATTAGTCATTTCTGTCTCTATATCCAAGCTTCAAAACCAAAGCGAGCTAAGGGCCCCAACCGCAGAGAAAGCTGCCTTTTTCCTTGATGCTGCAATTGCTGCCAGAAGTACCAGCAAACCTGAATGTGAGGAAGAAGATAGGAGGAATTCACATATGCTATTTACTCTTCACATATACCAGTACCGCATGGAGAAGAGCGGCAAAGGAGGAAGTATGAGTCTTCTTACCATGTTGTTTATTTTCAAGTGGCGTGGTTTTTGGTTAGTTTAAACAATAATTTGCAACAAACGTAATAAGAAAAAGAATCCTCAAGTCACCTTGAATTTTGTTAGCTGTGGATCATGTCTGTGGCTTGTATTTCCTTAGTATTACTATTAGATCTGATCATTGTCTCATGCTGCATTCGTTATTTTCCTCACTTGAATACATTTCAAATACCAAGTTTGGCTTGAACCCAGGCTAAAAATGTGATGTGCATCTGTTTTTCCCCTTTTTTTCTTTTAGTGTCTGGAGGACGCAGCCGCTTGCATCTCATTGATCTAGGGAGCTGTGAAAAAGTGCTGAGCAAGAGCCGAGATGGAGGAGGCTCTCTGTGTCTGTCTCTCTCTGCCTTGGGCAATGTAATTTTGGCCTTAATTAATGGTGCTAAGCATGTGCCATATAAGTAAGTAAAGCATTGTCTGCATTATCTTAGATTTGTGACTGGTGTTACCTTAGCAATGGATTGCATCTTCAATTTACTCTTTGCCTAAGTTGAAGTTAAAGGAAGTTCTGCTAGAGAGGGGTCCGTCGTCTTCTTTTAGGGTCAAATTTCTGTTATAGCTACATGTATCTGTCTACCTGTCTATATGCACAGGTACATACACCCAACTTGTAAAATGTCAACTATTAATATTAAATTATAAATTATATGGCCAAAAATTGTATGCATATAGGTATATACTTAGCATAGGTATATAATTAGGTTGGGTGAAATGCTGGGGAGGGTCTGATTCGTGAAAAAAGCAGGGGGAAATGGCCAAAATGTCTTCTTTCCTTCTATCTCTTTTCTTCTTGTGTTTGGAATTTAGACTGATCTTGGGACATTAATGAACAATTGCATCAAATTTTCATTGGGTTTTCTCTTATTTTTTGCAAATTTCAAAATTGTATTGAAGTTTCAAGAACTACTAGAACATTTATCAAGAATGATCATCCAAGGCTGTTATTTCTGTATGCGGTTTTGAATAATACATCATTTAGGTGTGTCGCTTTTTGAAGCGTACTTGACAGCAAACATACCTGTAGGGAGGCCAGCTTAAAGACAACCAGCGTAGTGCCCCTTACCTGAACTTGGCTTTGAGTCCCAAGATTTATTTGCTGCTTGTTCTCATGTGTTTGTGCCGTTGTTATCCATCGTGTCATTTCACATGTTTGTCTGGTGCTGCATCTCAATGAGGTGAGCTTTCTGCGTTAGACACAAAGGTAAATTCCTCACGCCTATTGCTAGGTTCGTGGGTGGAGTGGAGGATGAAGGAGTTAGAATGGCGAATACAAGGTCCTAAATTTTGTCACCTATCATGATTTAGTGAGCAGAAATTGTGGGGTGTTGGGCCAGCTCAGGGACAATAGGAAGCAGCCTCCAGGGAGCCCTGGGGAGAGGTGTCTTGGAGACCAGCGGAGGACAAAATCACCTGGCTTGTCAGTTTTGCTGCCAATGGTGGAGCATTTGCACCACTAGGAAAGCCTTCAGAGGGGTGTTCTCTTACCCGTTTACTATGTCAGAGCCGAGCACAAGAGGCAGAATGGAAAATAGGTTTGTTAGTACCTATCAGAATACTGAGAAAGTAGTTCTGATATCCAACTTTGTTACTGTTATTTAGAAATTTCTTACCATTTGTGTTGAATGATGTTTTTTTCCTTACCAAAATTGTTTACGTAGAGCTCTGGAGGTTAGCTCTGCAGGTGCTAAGTCTGCTCAGCTAAAAATACAACACTTATGAGATTTATATGTCATATAAGCTAACCCAAGATAACTAAACTAGTTATCAGTTGTTTTACATTGTCTAATAAGTAAAAAACAAAATTGCTAACACAGCAAATAAACAGGTAGATTTACATGTGTACATCTAGACACATTTTAAGTGTGGTCAAATAATAAGAGAGTATACTCCTTATCTACACGTACCATACATGCATATATTCCACGAGAGTGAAAGCACAGCTTGTGGTGTAAAAATCTGCAAAAAAAGATTGTGATTTCTTTAAACCATCCTAGTGTTCTCATTTGTTACGCAGGGACAACAAGTTGACAATGTTGTTGAGGGAATCACTTGGCAACATCAACTGCCGAACTACTATGATTGCACATATTTCTGACTCCCCAGCCAATTATGCAGAAACTCTCACCACCATTCAGCTTGCATCTCGAATCCACCGAATGAGAAAGAAGAAATCCAAGGTTGGTTCGCAAACAGGCAGAAATTAATTCACTTGAAAATGAGTTTTTCTAACCTCTCAGTGGGGGAACAAGGGATTTCTCTGCGGTGAGAAGTAATACAAAATGCATAAAAGCTCAGGAGAGGAACTGACAAATGACTTGGCACTGAGCCACCGTCCCACCCCCAATACTTAATCCTGAAATTCCCTTCCTTTTGTTCCAAACACGTATTCTTTCTTCACTTACATGTGAAACTGTCTCAAAAACTTCTATTTGCATTAATTAGAAACAATAAAGAAGGAACAGAAAACAGGAGAAAGACGATGCAGATTTTAATTGAAATTATTTGAAAAGGTGTGATTCATAGATTGGTTTAAGCTGGAAGAGAATTTAGAGATCATCTAGTTCCAATCCCCCTACCATGGACAGGGACACCTCTTACTAGACCCCAGGTTGCCCAGAGCCCCATCTGACCTGGACATGAACATTTCCAGAGATGAAGCATCCGCAAACTGGGCAACCTATTCCAGTGCCTCACCACCCTTACAGTGAAGAATCTCTTCTTAAGGTCTAGTGTAAATCTAGTCTCTTTTAGTTTGAAGCTGGTGCCCCTTGTCCTATCACCAGAGGCCCTAGTGAAAAATCCCTCTCCATATTTCCTATAGGTCCCCTTCAGGTACTGAAAGCTGCTATAATGTCCAGCTGGGGCCTTCTCTTCTCCAGGATGTACAACTCCAAATCACTCACCCTGTCTCCACTGGAGAGGTGCTCCAGCCCTCTGATCATCCTTGTGGCCCTCCAGTGGACCCACTCCAACAGTTCCATGTCCTTATAGTGAGGGTTTGAGAACGGGGTGCACTACTCCAAGTGAGGTCTCGCAAAACCTGCCTGGAGGTGTTCCTGTGTGGCCTGCCCTAGGCGATCCTGCTTTTGTCAGGGATGCTGGACTAGATGATCTCCGGTGGTCTCTTCCAACCCCTACCATTCTGTGATTCTGTGATAGCGGTTGCTGTACCTTTATCCACCGACACTGTAACTCTGATGGTTATGGTACTCCTAATACAGTAAAATCTGTGTAGCATGACCTTGTTGTTTCAGTTCACTAACATTTTCACACTGGATGTTGTTGTGATAGTATACATACAGCAAACTTAATCTTATGATCAGTTATATGCAGGTATATATCAATTAGTTTTAACTTTATTGATCATTTGCAGTATGCATCTAGTTCATCTGGAGGAGAGAGTTCATGTGAAGAAGGTCATGTTCGAAGACCACCCCATTTGCGACCATTTCACCCACGAACTGTAGCCCTTGACCCTGACCTTCCTGGCCTGAGTATATCTAGTGATCCTGATTATTCCTCCAGCAGTGAACAGTCTTGTGATACTGTCATCTATGTTGGTCCCAACGGTGCAGCTTTGTCTGACAGAGAATTGACAGACAATGAAGGTCCTCCAGAGTTTGTTCCCATAATCCCATCCCTAAACAAGAAGAGAAATAAAGACAGTTCTGTTGCTGGTAGGAGCTCTGACAAGGACCATTTTAAATGCAACACTTTTGCTGAACTGCAAGAAAGGTTGGAGTGCATTGATGGAAGTGAGGAACCCATCAAATTTGCTTGTGGGGAAGCCTCTGCTGCATCCAATTGCAGTCCAGCTCCTGGAGGTACAGAAAATGGACAGTCTAAGCTGATAAAGGAAAAAGTCTCTTCTGCAGGACTTAAGAAGCCAGTTCCACAAGAAACTACATCTCCCAAAAAAGGACATAATCCTCTTTTCCAGGCTGTTGCACCAAGAGGTGGCATTGGCAATTGTCATGAAAAGAGCACGTCTTACTTGAAGACAGACCTTTCCAAGCCACAGAGCTGCACTGACAGCAGAATAATAGACTCAGTCCTGGAGGAAGAGAGAGAGACGATCACCACTGATCTCCTGCAGTCCTCAAGGTGCAGCCCTTCAAGGAATCTGGAGCAGGATAAAGACACAGCTGAATGTGTCACCAAAGAAAAGTCCTCATACACGAAAAGAACCTTGCCAAGCCCAGCACCTCCACCGCCGCAGCAGAAAGAGCATGTACCAGGCTCCAAAGCTGAGACTTTGCAACCGGACAACAGCAGTGCCGTGCGGACTCCTCCTGTGGGAATGAGCAAGCAGATGGGAAACAAACCGGAGCAAAACTGCATAGGAAGCACATTCCTGGTTGGTAGCAACAGCCAGAATCCGTCAGGTGCGATAGAGTTACACAGCTTCAGGTCAGCACTCAGAGGGAAATGTTTTGATCGGGATATACTGACCACCACCGTGACTCTGCAGCAGCCTGTTGAGCTGAATGGAGAGGATGAGCTTGTTTTCACTGTGGTGGAAGAACTATCCATAAGTGGGATAATGGATAACGGAAGACCTTCCAGTATCATTAGCTTTAACAGCGACTGTTCCCTTCAGGCCCTTGCATCAGGTTCAAGGCCGGTCAGTATTATCAGCAGCATAAATGATGAGTTTGATGCTTATACCTCACAGGAAACCTCTACTGGTGTAAATATTGATATTGTTGTGCCCTTTGCTAATGATCCTTTTACCAGCAGCAGACGTTCCTCCATCAGTTCATGGCTTAGTGAAGTCAGCATCTGCACGATTGAAAGTGATGGAACCCAGTCTAGGGACAGTTTTATCGCACAGTCATCTTACGGCTGTAATAAGTCTGAGGAACCCTTCCCCTTGGATTCATCTCATTTACCACCCCCCAGGAAAAGTGCTCTGAACGACAGTGGATTTTGCTTCTCTGAACTGGAGAATGAGAGCTTGAGTTCCAGCAAGCTGTCCTCTGGCTTCAGCAAAAGCCTTCACACCTCTGAAACTACCAAAGTATCTCAGATAGAAAGTGCTTTTTGTGTTACTGATCAGCCTGTAAAAATAAAATTCAGTAATTCTCGTGACACATCTGTGATAGAAACCATACATTCTAGTCTTCCTCGGAAAACAAAAACTACCTCATCTCCAATCTACAATAATACCGTCCTCAGTTATAAGGAGCTGCAAAATCCACACGGTATATTTGAAGATCCCTGGCTGTTGCGCACTGATTATCAGTTGGAAACAAAACCTGCAGACACATTGCTGTCTCCAAAGTCTCATGCACTTGGTACTCAAAAACAGCCAGGAAAACCTGCCCAGGGTTTTGATGCAGCATCCAGGCCAACAAAGTCACAAACTATGCTTGCCTGTTCACAGAGGATTGTGGATGGTTGTGAAATGGCCTGCAAATCATCCAGTGGAGCTGTGAAGAAGTCAGATGGTGCAGTGAAGATGCCACAGTTGAAGAGAGGAGCCACCACACTGGGAGTGATGCCAGTGTCACATGGTAACAGTACTTTGTCGGAGGCTGTGACCCGAGGGAATGCAGAGTCTCCTTTGGCCACTGGCAGCTTGAAATCATCACTGGGAAAGAAGAGCACACCACAGAAGTCAACCATGTTGCCCAGGCCAGGAGGGCAAACACCTCCAACACCTCCTGTACGCAAATCAAGCCTAGAGCAGAAACCTGTTGGTCTGGGAAATGGTGGAGGAAAAGCAGCCAGCCTCGACTTTGCCAGAGCTGCCACACCAAAGGCTGAAGATGAAGCAGATTTGCGGGTGAAAGCTGGGTGCTACTTCAGTGAAAGTGCCAGCAGTAAAATGAACCTGAAGGGTGACCACTCTTTGCCCAAGATGACATCCAGTTTAAAGGCGAAGTCATCGAAGAGTGAAGCTGTGCACCGTTATGGAAGCCACATGTCCCTGGAGAGATGTGACAGCCTGATGTCGGTTGGATCCAAAGCAAGTGTAATGAGAGAGAACGGGAGCACCAGCAACAGCCGGGCAGGGCGCTCCATCCCCCGGCTAGGGGTCCCCCCAGTTGCTTCCAGTGTGGGATTACCACCACCCTTCACTGCCGCTGCACCCAGTAAAAACAGCCAGGCAAAACCAGCAGCTAACCAGAAGATGCAAGCCAATGGGAATAAAAACCGTAGCCTCTCCTCCAGTGGGTCCAAGTCTCTCAGTTCCTCTGTAAAGTCCCTGGCACAGCCTGCTGGGAAGGGCTCGGGCATGGCCGCTGGTGTGAAGGCAGCACCCCGCTCTGTGCAGCCCGTGAGCAGCAAGCCTGGCCGAGGAACCATCATGGGCACCAAGCAGGCCATGCGGGCAGCCAACAGCCGCGTCAATGAGCTGGTGTCTGGTGGCTCTGCCAAGATGGGCCACTTCCGAGGCTCCACTGACTCTGATAGTGGCAATGACAGCGGCATTAACCTCAGCGATGAGAAGTCGCAAATCCCAGTGCTACCGTCTCCATACAGCAAGATAACAGCACCCCGACGGCCCCAGCGATACAGCAGTGGGCATGGCAGCGACAACAGCAGTGTCCTAAGCGGAGAGCTGCCACCGGCCATGGGAAGGACGGCTCTGTTTTACCACAGTGGGGGCAGCAGTGGTTATGAGAGCATGATCCGGGACAGCGAGGCCACTGGCAGTGCTTCTTCTGCACATGACTCCATGAGTGAAAGTGGGATGTCATCACCAGGACGAATGAGGAGCCTCAAGTCTCCCAAGAAACGATCAACGGGTAAGAGATGAAGGGGATGGTGGCCAGGGGCTCACTAATGCTTCTCTGCATCTCTTAACATTGGGGGGCCTTCTTGGCATCTCTGACAGAGAGGGAGAGAAGATCTGGGAGATACTCAAAACAGGGAGGGGAACTGTGTGCATGTGCCTGCATTTGCTCTTGTAGCACTGTGACAGCAGCTCCTTGTCATTTATTTTACTTCAAAGCTGCAGGTGTGACAGGAGCTGGGGAGGGCAGGAGAGGTGTGGGGTGTGCCAGGCAGCAGATGGCCACTGGCAGACGGCAGGGGACATTCTTCCCTCCCTCAGCAGGGTCAGCAGTGAATGCAGCCCCAAGGTGGCCCAAAACAGGAGGGTTTTACTGGTGGGTGGGAGGGATGAGGGTGATGAACGAGTGCTGATGGGTTTTTGTGAGGACCAGGAGCATGTCAGGGAAGACTGGTGAGAACAGCGAGGAGAGGAGGAGCTCTGCTGCCAGGCATCTGTAAGGGAATGTCAGTGAGATGGGCTTGGACTGTAGCTGGAAACAAGGGAATAGGTGTGGAGGGAAGAGGAGCATTTGTGAATTAATGAGGTTTGCTGAACATGCATTAGATAGGCTTAGGGGCAGCGCAGTAGGATTTGTGTGCAAGGTGCAGTGATTCTTACGTTAATGTTACCAGCTAATTGCAAAATTATTGTATTGTACTAAAACAGTGTTTTTACAAACAATATTGATGTAGATGGATAGTATAAGAAATAGGAAGCCAGCTGGGGGTGTTGCACAGAACAGATTGCTCCAGATCACGTACTATGCCAAGGCAGATGTGTCCAACCATGCCACGCAAAGGTGGGCATAACAAGGGCCATCTCCTCTTTCCTGCTCTCCAGTGACTTTCCTTATTGCTTTCGCAGGTGGTGCTCATGTAAGTGCTACTAGTTGTAACTAGCTTCAAAACCAACCTCATGTGACAGCTGTTGCAGTACTCATTTTTACTGATCTAGGTTGAAGTCTTGTAGGATTGTAACGAATTGGTTGCAGTTGGTGCCTTGTGGCTAATGACCAGCAGCCTTATTCAGCAATCTAGTCATACAGGCTGTTGGAAATACAGTAGGGACTAATATCAGCCGTGCACTGAATCATGGTTTTTGGTTAGAAAGCAGTGATTATTGCAGTCCCTGTAGGTGCCCATGATGTTTGATCCTGGCAGTAAAACCAAATCAGTTAAACTGACATAGATCTCATGGTGCTTTCTGGCCAAAGCAATTGAGTTGCTCCATCAGGTGATAAATCATTTTGGTAACAGTGCGACATTTGCTGCAGTTCTCTTGTCATGCCAAATCAACCTCTTAAACCTTTCCTACAAATCAATATTAACAGCTGTATAAGTTGCACACATATTGAGAAGGCATTACCCACTGATGGATTTTTATTTCTTTTTGCCCCAGGAAATGTTTAGAAGGTCTTTTAAAATGACAAACTATTCTTTTTCCAACTGAAATGGCGCTATATCAGTAAATTATGGTGGTTATTTTTTGTTTGCCGTAGACTTTGAGAGAATCATGCATTTTATACACGAAAGGAGGTTTCCTAGGATGTTCATTAAATATTTCTTACAAGATCTATTATTGGCTTAAAATCTGTGGAGATGCTTTGAGTGTCCCTGTTGGGTTTTTATCTCCATTTCATGTTGAAGTTTGTGACAGACCTTACATGACAGCCTTAACTCACACTTAAATCTCTCCTGTAGAAGTCTCCGCACAAAATTTCTTTTGGCAGCACTGTCTCATTTGTTTGATGTGCTCCCTGTTGTAAAAGAATCAGAAGAAATAAGATTTCTGATCTCTCAGCTGGTTTGCAACAGAAGGACAAAATACGGCATAAATTTATTGTCACTAGTCGTCCAAAAGTTGTCCATGTGTACTGCTGCCAAGGGACATTTCAGCTTGTTTCTGGTGGCCTTCAACCCTCCTGTTTACCTAGGGATTGGACTGCAGTTATGTTTGCCTAAGGAGCTCCATGCATGTACTCATCCGTGACACATGAAGTGTCAAGATCAGCCATTTAGAGAATGGAGACTTAAAATCACAAACAAGTGTCAGCTCTTGTACGCGAAAGTACTGGTATTTTTGAAGGACATTATTGAGTCTCTCGATAATGTGTGAGCCCTAGCAGATAGATCAAGGAGGCAGTATGATGTCTCTTTGTAAATCTGGGGTCTGCTTGTCAAGGAATTGGCGTTTGTCATGCCCCGAGTTTCTGAGTGCTGGCACAAATGGGTGGTGATAGGCCTCAGTGTCACAGGAGGCTTAAGCTGAAGCTTGGTTGGCTGTTGCCTTCTGAATACCTCCCAATGCCACAGTCATTGAAAACTGCTGGTGTTTAGCACCTTCAAGCTAGTAATTCTAGAGGAAACTGCTTGCTCTTCTCAAGGACATAGTGCTGCGAGAGGGGTCTTCAATAGCCTTGCTTGACTTTGACTGGAGGAGCAAGAGATTTCCAGGTTCTTCTGCATTTATCAGTATTAGTTTGCAACTACTATCTCATTGATGTTTCAAGGTATTTAATACTATTTTATTCCAACAAAGAAAATGAATGCAGGCAAAATACATTTGTGAGGACACAATAAAAAAACCGAGGCAGACATTTGCTTTGTGAGAGGAACCGCTATTATTCCCGTATGTGAACTAAGTAAAAGATACTTCATCAAGGCAGTAACTCAGCAGCCTGAGGGTGTTTTACTAAAAGGAAAATATCAAGTAAATTATTTCTTCCTAAGTATCCTGAGAACCTAAATTCTTCTGTAATTGCATGCAGTACATTCTGCAGACTTTTAATGTCTTGGAGTCTGAGGAATGCCTCTCTTCTGTATTTTAGGTCTACAGCGTCGTAGACTGATTCCTGCTCCATTGCCAGATGCTGCCTCTCTAGGAAGAAAACCCAGCATCACTGGACAATGGGTTGATCTACCACCTTTGCCAGGAACTTTAAAAGAGCCATTTGAAATTAAAGTTTATGAGATCGATGATGTGGAGCGATTACAGCGACACAGACAAGAGGAAACTGAGGTCAGCACATATTTTACAACTGTAGGCAACTTAAATTACAGTATGCATGCAGAGTCCTTGCTTCTGTCAGAAAATTGATAGCAATTAAAGCACTATAATTATTAATTTTACAATTCATATGTTTGGGTACCCTTAGCACAGAAAAGGAAAATGATTACTGCCTAAAATTAATTGTGTCTAACATGACTGATGGTGTAAATGGAAGTTACCAATGAATACATTATGAGAAGACTTTATAATCTTAGACTGGCTGATGAAACCTTACAGACTCCCTCAGCAATAGAATCATTAGCTCTTTATGTAAATGACAGAATTCTATCAAATCAGGGATACTCAGAATTTAATTTACTTGTAATTGGAAAACAGTTCAGCTAATTCTATTTTGGAGACCAGAATTCTGTATTCTGCTGATGCCTTTTTCCCGTTTCTTTCATAATAGCCTTTCCAGGATGTTGAGAAGGTAGGATTGCTTTTAAGAAAATCAGAATGAATATATTTTAGGAATACATATAACTCCACCATTGTTATTAGGCTGCACTTATCATTTGCACTGCTGGAAAAGAATTTCCTCTATAAACAGTAGTAATTTCAGGATGTCTTAAGAGATGCTTGCCATTACAGAGAAGCGCAACAAATCCTCAAGTGATGTAGCATGCTGTTCCTCTAGATTAGAATTGATTAACGTGAACTTCAAATAACACCCCCGTAACCACAAAAACCCCACCAGCCCCACAATGAAACAAAACAACCCACCTGCTAAATCTTAAAGTAATGAGCTGGGAGCAATTTATATCAAACTGTTGGAGGTCAGCTTATACCAGACAAATTAATGAAATGGTCTTTCTGTGTCTTAAAAGGGTTTGATGTATTTCCATACCAAGCTGAAGATACTAGAAAGGCGTCAGCAGCGCATCAGAGAAGTAAAGGCAAAGCATGAATTATTGAAGGAAGAGTTGGAAGAGACAAAGTGCAGATTGATGATGGATCCAAATAAGTGGAAAGAAGACTGTAAGTATTTTGCAAAAACAGCAGTATGATCTGCATGTGGGATGTCCTGCTGAAAAAGTTAAACGCTTGCTTAGATACTTCACTGAAATGAGCTCTAATATCCTCTGTGACTCCTTTTGCATTTCTGTGATATGGGATTTGTTCAGTGCTGAGAAGTACTAGAAATGAACAAAACCACTCTCCAAGTCAACCAGAAAGTACATCCAATCGATGCATAAACTCACTGTCATTCTTGTTAGTGTTAAATGTTTACATAACCTTTTATTATCCTTTACAAAGAGGGAAGACACCCCACGTTTCCATATCCATGTTACAGCTAGGAAACTGACTTGTTCACAGACAGAGTGCTGTACTTAGCTGGTGCATCAAGGTAGAGCTTTGCATCTGCTGAGCTAAGTGAAAAACTGGTTTTGGTTCAAGAGAAATAAGATTACACCCTAGATTATTGGCTCCCTGGTGACAGAATGTTCTTCTGTGAGCTGTTTCTCTTACTCATTTTTTTGCTTGACAGTTGAAGTGGATCCTGATCTCGACCAGGAGTCACAGGAGTACCTGGAGGCACTGGAACAAGTGACAGAGGAACTGGAGCAGTGTGTGAATCTGTGCAAGTCGCATATCATGATAGTGACGTGTTTTGATATTGGAATAACAGATGTGCAAGATGGAGTAAGGGAAGTGGAGGTTTGAAGAGAGGTTTTTCCAAGGGACTGAAGGAAGTGAAGCTGGATCGTCTGACATTAAGTAGTAAAGAGGGAAGGAAGCTGGGAAGTGAAGGAGGAAAGGTAAAGACTTAAAAAGCAACAATGAATGGTGCCAGAGAAAGAAACAACTGAGGAATGGGAATGTTCATAAATCATTTGGTGCCTCAATGTGAGTTGAACTGTAAAAAGATAAAAAGTAGGAACAAGTATTGCTTCTACCAGAGGGAAGCAAAGAAAGTTAACGCAGACCGGGATGTTAATTAACAAGCATTAAATGGAAGTGCCTTTACAGTCAATTTGATTTTCATTTTTGTATTTGGTGCTAAAATTAAAGCCAGCAAACCTAAGCAGACCACAAAATGTATTCCTACAAAATATTTTGTACTGTATAGTGTATTTATGACTATATGTAAAAAAATCCCCCAACATTGTAGCAAAAGCAATAAGTAAATTATGTTTTCATACCTGAACTTGCCTTCTTGTTTCATAGAAAAGCTGTTTTATGTAGCAGAAAAAAACCTGTATTATAATTGTTTTCTTGGTTAGGGTTCAAGATATTTTTATGAACATTTATCTATTGAAAAGGTGTATTATGGCATTTTGAGACAATTGTTTTACCTTCTGGTTTTGTATTGTTACTTTTTCAGATCAAAATAAAAGTTTGTTTTCCATTTTTATATATACATATATAGATATATATAACTGCTTACCTACTTCCTTGGTTACTAACCTCACTTATCAAAGACCGGGCCTTTTTGGAGTGGGGAAGCCTACAAAGGGCACTGTGGTTTGTTTTTTTTCTCTCCTCTCTGACTGCAGGAATTGAGAGTTGTGTTTATTACCAAAACCATAAAACAAATGAAAAAAAGGAACAAAAGTTTTTGTAAATGTTAAGTTAGGTCCATATTTTTATATAGTTTTGACTATAAATATAGTATTTGCATTTTGAACTTTTAAGACAAATAGTATATCTTTTTACAGTTTTTCTAAGGAAGGCAAACCCTCAGGATCAATTTTATACATGCTGCATGAGATTTGTGCTTTTTTGAAGGAGGCCACTTAAGTGTGGAAACTATTGATAAATTGTTGCCAAACAAATACTTTTGAAAAGGTTTAATAGTGTATGTAATACCACATTTCATAACGAATCATATTTTCTAATCATTTTCCTTTTTATGGTTTTTTCAAATCCTTTGTACAAATATGTATTATAACAGCTTGGTTCAGTTTTTATCTGTGAATAAAAGATACATCTATTGTTATGATCGCTTCTCACTGCGTATGTGATTTTAGTGCTTGAAAGAGAGTATGACCTCTGGTACACCGTACTAAATGCCACATTAGATTGTCTCTTTGCCTGAGAGAGATAACTGGGAACTGTTTTGATGTTAGTCATCATCAACCAATCTGGAAAGAGACAAAACACCAAAGGGTAAAATAATAGTGTTGATAATTCTTATAGTCTCTTCACGCTTCGTATTTTACAGCACAAAGACCTGTGGCTCACAAAGTTTGTTTTCCCTGATGAGGCAAAGCAATTAAAAGTGGGTCTAAACACACAGGAAAACTTCAGGAACTGGACCCTGTAGGTCCATCACAGCAAATCGCTGCATTCCTTTCTCTCTGACATGGCTACACTTGCGCTCTGGTTGGGCAAGTACCTGTTCTTGTTCCTCATCTTTCCACTGATGCTGGCTAAAGTAACTCTACGTGGACTCAATGTAAAACTAGTACTTCTAATGTCACCATTTTGAGTACTTTCCAGCCATTTGGCCAAATAATCTGTAATGTGTGTAATTCCCCCCTCCTTCTTTTTCTCTTTATGTAGCCCTAACAGCATGGCGCTATGACATCAAGTTTCCTTATCCTCACGTGAGCTCTGGTGGGGGCCAGAAATGTAAATGTTTTTCTCCACATTCTGTCTCTGGAGAAGTGGGAGAATGAGTGCAAGAGTTTGGTGCCTAAATACCTCAGTGAATTTGTGTAGATTACAGAAGATGCCCTGGTCATGTCTTCCTCTCTGATTTATCCCAGAGCAGGGGGCACGATGTTTGCTTACTGACATTTGACAGCGTGTTGGGATGTATGCTGGCGAATGTGGCATCTAGAATTTCTTGAGGATTCCCTTGCTGACACCCTTGAATACCAGATATACGTATCAAGTTGCAAATTCCTGTTCTTTCTGTACACGTGCAGATTATAACAGTTCTTCCAAAGTTTGAATCAAAACCACCATTGAATATATTGTGAGTTTTTTGAGAGAATGATCAGATGCATAAATACAATCAAAATAATGAAACAGCATGCTGAAGAAGAAATAGTTCTTAGCAAAGGGGGAAACCTTTGAAGAATAGGTCCAAAGACTACATTTATGGGGAGCTCTGCGCTGTTTGGATTGGTGCCGTTACGCTGTCCTCTGGAAATGCAGATCTAAGATGAGCTGACCTGTAGCCGCTAAGCCCTGAGTACAGCGAGACTGAGCTCACAGTGTTTTCAAGGTCATCCATAATCACATCTTGAATGGACACAAGAATTTTGTTGGTTTGCGGGTTTTTTTTATTTGGATTCCCTTCATCCTCTCTGCATGTTTCTCCCTCCTATAAATAACGTTATAATCATCAAATTTTTATAAAGCTGGCAATTTGTTTAATATTCCTCTACAGCATTCGTTGATCAGACCTGCATCCTTTGGTGCTTTCTCCTTAATTTCTAACTGTGGCTGTGTTTTGCACAGTAACAAGAGAGATATTCCAGTGCTGTCAGTCAGGTATCAACACTGCAAGAGCATGCACATTGAATGTGTTTGGCCTCTGGCTTGGAGACACAAAACAAGCCTGAGATGCAAAACGAGGTGAGGCACTGATGGATGAAATAGCAGACTTTTCTCTGTGCAAATGCTGTTCTTTATTGGTAGCTGTGGATAGTCAATTTTCTTTCATATCTTAAAACCTCAAAGCCTATAATATTCCTTTCTATTTTTTTGGTTACTTTTTTGGTTCTGTCCCGTTAAAATAGATACAAATATATGATCCATGTATGATTCAAGCACGTTTTGCGAGAGGCAGCTGACTTCACGCTTATTTCCCGGCGGCAGGAAAAAATGTGCATTGACAGGTGCTGGTCTTTTTAAACTAAAGCGATGTTGGCTCTAAATAAAGACTACACTTCAGCAAGTGCGACATAAATTACCTTTTCCTCAAAATTCTTGCCAGATTTCACTAGCCAGATGGCCAGACTTGAACTTGTCTGTGTGTGTGGAGGGGGGGCAGGGAGAAGGCAGTTCCCTACCCCCTGAGGTTGGAGGTTCCCTACCACTGCATGACGTTGGGCATCTTTCAGGAAGAGATGAAACATGGACTGGAACAGAAACCAGGTAAGCAAGCAGAACTCTCTCTGGTGACCAGCAGCTCAGGAAAGCGAAGAGAATCTTGCATTGTGGACATAAGCCTTTAAGCTTATTTGTGCATTTTTCCCATCTAGTGGCCAAGGCCTAGTATGTAAAACTACTCCTGGGAGGTGGACTTCATCTCATGTGTCAAAATTTGCCAGTTGGATGGATGAGTTGGAGGGACCTACAAAAAAAGCTGGGGAGAGACTTTTTAGGATGTCAGGTAGTGACAGGGCTAGGGGGAGTGAAGCAAAGCTGGAGATGGGTAGATTTAGAGTGGATGTGAAGAAGAAATTCTTCACCATGAGAGTGGTGAGAGCCTGGGATGGGTTGCCCAGGGAGGTGGTGGAGGCTCCATCCCTGGAGGTGTTTAAGGCCAGGCTGGATGAGGCTCTGGCCAGCCTGATCTAGGGTGGAGTGTCCCTGGCAGGGGGGTTGGAACTGAACGATCCTTCGAACCCTGACTGATTCTATGATTCTATAACTTCTTCCCAGTGAGAGTGACAGAGCACTGGGGGTGGGCTGCCCAGGGGGTTTGTGGAGTTTCCTTCTCTGGAGAGGTTTGGAGCCCACCTGGACATGTTCCTGTGTGACTTGATCTGGGGTGTCCTGCTGTGGCAGGGGGATTAGACTGGATGATCTTTCACGGTCCCTTCCAATCCCTAATGTTCTGTGGTTCTGTGAGTTATGAGCTGGAAAAGGTTCCATATAAATCAGAAGGAACTTCTTCACAGTGAGGGTGACAGGGCACTAGAACAGGCTGCCCAGGGGGTTGTGGAGTCTCCTTCTCTGAAGACGTTTAAAACCCGCCTGGACTCGGTCTAGGTGATCCTGCTGTGGCACAGGGATTGGACTAGATGATCTTCCCAGGTCCCTTCCAATCCCTGGTGTTCTGTGATTCTGTGAGTTGGTAGATGTTCCCATAACCTGTGGTGTTGCTAACCAAATACTAAACAGTCTACAGCTATGGGGACATTGTATTATTGCTAGAGTGCTTGGAAATGCAGTTATTTATTGCAAACACAGATTCCCTACAGAGAAGTCAAGTGGTGTGTAGGCAAAAACTCATTTAATATATGCATAAAACTTTTTTCTTTACAGTGCTTCTGGTCTAACCAGTTCCAGCTAAGGCATTTCTAAGGACACTCTTAGCCAGTGTTGAAACACCAGCACTAAAAGAGAATGCAATAGAAATATGAGAGTACTCGTTCTTTTCTCAGCTTGAAGAAAGTGTTTCATTTATTTCTATTTCAAGTTACCCATGTATTCTGTTTCTAGTTATAAACTCATGTTTCCCAGTCACTTGCATTTTATTTTTGAAGTTGTGTGGAACATAACTCCACAGGCAGCTGTTCTATATTATGGCTATAGGAAGGGTTTAAGGCAAAAATGTTGACCTCTGTATCAGATGTCCGAGCTGGCAGAAGTGGACACAAATGAAAAATGGTGCTGTATTTGGGCCCAAATTAACTGGAGCACTTAGGCACCTGTTTAAGCAAGCAAGTGAATCTGGTTTGTATCCAGCAAAACACTCCAGTTTTGGCTTATATCCCACCGAGTTGGATTTTATTTCTCCAGGGCTTCAGATGTTGTAAATTGCTTTAGCAGGGGTTCAGAGAAGCTACACTGAGTCTCACCAGATGGAGATCCAGCTGAAAATATTTCACTTATCGGTGGTATTTGGGAGAAAGAATAATTCTCTCAATGTGCAGTGATCTAACAAGTGCAACACAGAAAGGAGAAATTGCCTCCCAGGCTGCTCCCATATGTAGCATCTAATGGCTTCATGCAGAATTTGACTTAAAGAAATCTGTCTGTGGAATACATAGGATAAGACAAAACTCTTGACAGTATAGAAGTTCTGAAAGATTTACTATCAAACCTGTAGGGGAACTGCCTAATGGTGGTATATGTTTGGCACAACAGTAACCTTACAACAGCTACACAGGAGCTCATTACTTCGCTCATTATTTCCCTTCCCGAGACTGTCCTCACAAGCTGATGTGGCGAGGGCAGCAGGAGCACAGCTGCAAAAGGAGGAGAATCTTTCAGAGCAACCCACACGGGGACTCCAGAGACATGCATACATCCTCAGAGGCACAATTTTATCTTTTCTTAAACGTCTTTTGCTTTGGACTCGAGAAATGTCATTGTTGGGTGTATTTCTGAGACTCTTGGATGAGAGGGAAGGACAGCTGTCATTTGGCTACCTCTCAGTAGGGGACAGACAAAACTATGGTCCTAAAGCAGGTAACATATAACATTTCTGCATTACATCCGCTGCATCTAGAGTTACTAGCACAATTTACTTGTTAATATGTACTTACTGTGTTAATATGTACTACAGAGATTAAGACCTTTTTTCAAATTTTAATTGTAAGGAGGTCTCTCTGAGACAGCTTTTCTTTGGTTGATTTGTCATCCAAGGGGAAAATGCAGGTCCTAGAATGAGCTGTTACAGCTTCATCACTTTGCAATGATTTTGCTTAATTTATATCTTCGATGTAAAGAATGTAATGTAATTTCTTTCTGCGGGAGCTTCCTATTTGATTCGGTAAAGGAAGGCAGCCATGCAGGCTGTGATGCCTGGTCTCTCTAGAATGGCTGAAAAGTCTTGTCCTGACTCTGGAAAGATTTTATTTTGGAGCTTTGCTATTAACTTTGGTAGAAGAACCTAGTAAGGTCATTAGTTAATTCCTTACAGCAATATGTGGCCGGAAGGGGCAAAGCCTTCAGCCTCAGGGTAGTGAAACACCAGGTTCACTCCTCATTGTTAACTGGCTCTCCAACATGGGGTCAGAGGATGGTGCCCCTCAGAGTGTCAGGGACCCTAACCAGGGCTGGGAGCTCCTGACACAGCTCACTTGACTGTATGTGAAGCGCATTTCGTTGACCTGACCTTGCGTGGGAAATACCTTTGGAGTCCTAATGTGCTGCTTTGGGAGGCAGGCGCAGTGCTCCAGGGCACAAGCAGTGGAGAAATAAGCAGCCATTTTAGAGTTTGGCCTTTGACTGGAAAAACTGACTTTTAAATATTGTCTCACTGAGACCTTTCTCTGTGTCTGTAACAACGACCCTCGATTTGTCAGCACCTGGCACAGATAGACTTACAACTGCTGCTTGTTTTGAAGGGTACCACTCATTTTGTTGTACATTACCATTTAAATGAGTTACATTTGTACCTAAAGGCTTCGGTCTCATGGGGCTAAAAGCTGTACAAACACAATTTTTTAACCGGAATAGGGTTTGAGGCAGAAGGACAAAGCGGGCTGCTGTTGTTTTCCTCCAAACTGAGCATGCGAGACGTCTCCCACAAAGTTCTTTGCTGGGTTTAGAGGAAAACCTTCAGCTGTGGCAGCTGAAATGCTGCAGATAGGCTCTGATGGGCTGCCACCATTTTCAGACTGCTCAGTTTTCAAAGTGAAGGCGAGTTATTTTCTCGTATGACAGGAAACAAGGGAAAGCAAAGATCTCCCTTCAGATTTTGGAAAGAGAAACAGCAGGAGGAATATGTAATATATATACATATTCCTCCTGCTATTCCACCCTTGGTCACATATATGCTCAGTTCTCTACCAACTAAATAATTTGCAAGCCCCCTATATATAGGTTTGCTGTAGAAATTTTATAATGCAATTTTGCAAACACAAGGTTTCTCTTGTTTTCTCCTTTTTCCACTTTTTAGTGGTCTTTGGGACATCATCTGTTCTTGCTGTTTCCTCTTCAGGCACCTTGCTTGGTCTCTGATTTCCTTTTTGCTGTCTAAAATATCTCCACCTTTTCTTCAGGCTCTTCTTTACTAACACACCTGTTGTAAATGCAGTTTGCTGTGTAATGTGATGTGTAATGGAAGCTGGCTTCTGCCAGGAAAGGATACAACATAAGAAGAGAAGGATTGGTAAAAGAACATCATGTATTTTCTGAGGGTAAATCTGTCTGGTATAAAAACTGAGACTCGAGTTCATGTCTAGAACTCAAAATATTCATCAGTGTTTGGGCCAGTGAGGTTATGTTCAGAAATGGACCCGTAGAAGCAATATGCACATAGTAGCCACGGATCTAGAGAATTTAAGACTCTCAGGCACAGGATTTTTACTAGGGCATCTAGTGACAGGACAAGGGGTAACAAGGGCAAATGGTTTCCAGGTGAAAAAAAAAAGGGATTTATGTTAGCTCTTAGGATGAAATTCCTCACTACTTGGATGGCGAGGCACTGCAACAGGTTGCTTAGGGGGGTTGTGGCTGCTCCATCCCTGGAAGTGTTTGAGGCCACATGGGATAAGGCTCTGGGCAACTCGGTCTAGTGAGAGGTGTCCCTGCCAGTGGCTGGGGGGTTAGAACCAGATGATCTCTGAGGTGTCCTCCAGTCCAAACCATTCTATGACATATAAACTAGGTTAGAATTTCTTCTGCCTAAAGCTCATTGAGTTATGACTGTATGCAAAATGCATTTGAGAACTGCTCAGTTTTGTGTTTTGCTTTCACTACAATGTTTTGTTTAGACATTAAGCCGTCATATTTACTAAAGCCAAGTTCAAAAGATAGAACTCCACACTGCTAGAATTTTTTTAACATTGATCTTTAGGCAAATAATGCATATGCACCACATATCCATACTGCAAAGAATTCTGGCAAGACAGCTATCATTTTAATGAGGTTTCTCTATGAAATACCCTGTGAGTGGCTGAGGAAAAAGTTGAATGGGGAAAGCAGCTATTTTTCTCTGTTCACATGTTCAGAGCTTATTGCATTACGTTGTTTCCATTGTTTGGGAAAAAATAACTACAATGGTAGGTTCTGGTGTATGGCTAGAGTGCTCTGCAAATCTCTTCAAGGATTCTGTGACTTCAGAAAAATTTCCTTCTCCAGTCTGAATGCTGAAGTTACCCAACACGCACCAAGCTCTGAAGTAGTAATGAAACATCAGACTTCCATGATACATCTCACAGAATGACAAAACATCACAGAATGTCTTTGATTGCAAAAAAACCTCTAAGATCATCAAGTCCAACCACTAACCCAGCATCTCCAGTACGCTGCTAAATCATGTCCCTCAGCAGCACATTTACATGTCTTTTAAATACCTCCAGGACTGTTGACTCCACCGCCTCCCTGGGTAGCCTATTCCAATGTTTGACAAAAGTTTCACCAAAGAAATGCTTCCTAATATCGAATCTAAACCTCTCCTGGCACAACGTGAAGCTGTTTACTCTTGTCCTACTACTTCTTGCTTGGGAGAAGAGAACAACAGCCCACCTCAGTACAACATTCTTTCAAATAGTTGTAGACAGCGATAAGGCATCCTCATTCTTCTTTTCTCAAGGCTAAAGAGTCTCATTTCCCTCAGCTGCTCCTCACAGCACTTTTGCTCTAGACACTTCGCCATCTGTGTTGGTCTTTGGACACATCAGCTCTTCACTACCCTTGTATCAAGGTAGCCAAAACTGAACATGGTGTTTCAGATGGGGCCTAACCAGTGCTAAGTACAGGGGAACAATTGTTTCCCTGCTCCTGCTGGGCACGCTATTTCTAATACAAGCCATGATGCCTTGTATTTCACTTTCTTTTAAATCAGAATCTGGGGAAGCTATTCTGATTAACTTTGTCAGAGTGACTTCCAGATGTATTTAAAACACATTGACTGGTTTGCCATGGGGACTAAAGGTCTCTTTTCTGGTGTGCAAATTGTAAATGCAGGTTTGGAAGCTTCATAATATTTACACCTCCATGGTGCTCATGGTATGGATGTGATATTTGAGTCACAGATGGTATAAGATCAGTTGATATAATAGATAGGTCTGTGTATGTTGGAATACAGCCAGAAATTTTAGCTCTGTGTGCAGCAGGCATGCAGCTGTGGAGTTCTTGCCCTCCGAGGCCTTTCCCCATTAGCAGTGTTAATAATCAGGCTGGAAATGAGCACAGCAGTATGATGACACCATATGCAAACTAACAGAGACCCTGTGGAAGTGCTTTGGAAGTGCTGGCATCTTCCCTTCCCCTTCCCCTACCCTTTCCTGGCAAAAGCTTCTCCCCGTCCCTTGCAGACACACAGCTAGTTAGTAGCTTTCCAGCTGATGGTGACTCAGATGTAGGGCTGCTCAGGGTACCCTGGGAGCTGTGTGTGTTGGTGCATGTGTTTCAAGTGGCTTCCACTGTGCTGCTATTTACATGCTGCTCTGATACCTTTGCAAGGGGTGATTTAACTGTAATCTCCCACAGCGACAAGACGCACAGGCAGTAGTTCTGCTCTTTGTGTGCAGGTTTAAAATGTGGCAATACTTCAACCAAGCCAGCGTGTTTTTTGTTTACAAATCTGTTGCATCCACCTTTGCCTTTGGTGTCCTATCACCTTATCGCAGTGAGAGACTGATGTGTTTTGCCAGCCTGCAGCAGGTTTGCACAGACTCTCTTCTAAGGCGCCTGCTTCACGTTTCTGAACGGCACACCTGTAGGCTGTGCATGACTGAGCAGCTTCACTGGTTGGCAGAAGCAGCCAGCGACCAGGGTCTCTTGCTTGTTTCGGCTCCTTGAGTACAGTTTTAGCAACGTCACAAATGTCAGTGCCAGCATGGCAGGGCCCTGTAGGCACCTGGAACCAGCACAGGTTTTTGTCTTTTCTTGCACTGCAGTTACTTTTTTTGTTTCTTAAGTTTTAAACCACTTAGTGTCAAAATTGCATCAGATGGCAATTGGTCCCATTGCCCAGAGAGATGTGAGCCTTGTGAAGAAATAACAGATTTAACTGTGCATTTGGAGGAAAGAGTGAAAAGGCTACGGTATTTTTTTTACAGCTTTTTTTTTGTATGCAGAGAGGGGAATGGTGGCCATGTGGAAGGACTTAGCTTTACGTTGTAGCCAGCTTAATTGACAGCTCGACAGCCCTGGCAGTGTGCTGGTGACTCACAGTGTCTTGCGGTCCAACACAAGCTGGAGATTGGCTCTGTGTAAAGACAATTTGCTCTTTTTATTTGCTTTACATTCATTTTTGCCTAAGTTAAGCAATTAACAGGGTTAAGATATTTCAGACCTTAGCAAACGGGCCTTTTTCCCACTATTTTTTCCAAACTTGAACTTGTTTAGGGGCCTCTGAATAGAACCAGTTTGCCATTTATACTAGATGTTTCAGATATGTTATGACTGCATCATAAAACGGTGACAGGAAAACTGCAGAACAATTACAACAGAAAATAACCTTCGGGTATTAGTAACTATCTTTGAGTTTATTGTTCTCCCTTAGACCAGCACCTACCCATGCACCAGTATTAATGCAATGGTTTGCTCTTCATGCTGTGCATGGTATGTGGTAGGAGAAGCAGAGAAGCATGGTTTCACAGGGACTTAGGAGCCCCTTCCCTCCATTCCTTCCCACTAAAGCCAAGCTCCTGCCTTGTTCCTAGTGACAATCCTAGCGATCAAAAGGCAGTGTGCTGCAGCAAGTGCCGAACAATTTGCCTGCGCCTGCCTGGCCAACTGCTGCCACGGGGATTGCTTGATGCCTGACTTGCCTCTGCCCATCCTTTGGTGGAGGAGTTAATTTCTGCCTCTGTCTTGCTGCCAGTTTTCATGAAACCCCGTGGGAGTGTAATTATTACTGAGATTTCTGCCCTTGGTCAGATTTGTTTGATGTTGGCCAACCTTCCTCTGAGTTACTGGGGATTCAGGGGAAAGTGCTGAGATGAACAGCACTACTGAATAAAAATTGCTCACCAGTTAGAGTTCCTAAGTACAGCATGAATCTAAATAATTTGCTTTCAAAGCTGAGCATGTATTAAAACAAAAATATATGTAGTGAATCCACACAATCCTGTTTCTTGTCCTAAACCTGAGGTCATTTCCTGGGTTTTGCTTCTCTCAGTAAATAGTAACTTTCTCTGCTTCCAGAAGTGAACTGTAGGTAGTTGAGAAGAGGGAGTACTGGTGCAGCCAGTAAGTCTGTGTTCAGTGGGGTTAGAACAGCTGAAAAATAACTCTGTCCTGGAATCCGCTTAAGGGGATTTCTTACAGCTCCGGGTTCTGTTTACATATCACATCGGCTCAGCTCTGCCTGAGAGTACGCTCAGGTAAATGTAGTTTGCTTGAATTTACACCAGTGTTCTGAAAAGAGGATTTGCTCCTCAGGCCTTCATTCCGGAAAGCATTATGCTTAGGAAGGATGCTCGCACACCGGCTTAGCTCACTGCCATGCTTCAGAAAATGCTTTTCTAATTTATGGGCTTCATGTGCATTATTGAACTGCAGCAAAGTAAAGGAGGTAAACCCAATTGGAGCACATTTCTTCAGCTGCTGGCAATACACGGAACTCCATTGTCTTTAATAACGAGTGCTAATTTTACACCTGTTAAGGACTTGATAAAGAGCAGTGTTGGCAGGGTTGAGCCTTCTGGTGTAGATAATGAGCCATTTTGTGTCTGTGCCCTGGCTTCCTCACTTGCTTGTGCTAGCTGGAGTGTTATGAGGGTGAGATGTGGGTTTTATTTGCTGCTGAACCTCCTATGCTATTATTCTTTCTCTCCCATGCTATTAGTAGCCATATGGATGACTCTTTTGGGACCGTGCAAACACTGTGTTTTGACTTGCACTCCTGAGCAAAGGGGTTGCAATGTCTTTCTTGACCTGTGTGATTAGTTCCAATACAATAACATTAGAAAATAGCCTTGGCTTACACGTACCTTTGTTTCTAGAAGTGAGGGCAGTCATGTCTCTGCTTTGGAGGAGTTCTAGTGAGTTTTTTTTGAAGTTGTTAATTGTATGAGCCATCTGCTCACGGGGGAGGGCTGAGAAATTCTAGGTATTGTCTTAAGTGTGCATAATCCAATTTTTATTGTGAATGCAGACTTTAATCACCAGTCTTGAAAAGTGAGGCATCTGTTTCTGAATTTAAGTAGCTGAGACTAATCAGACTAATTCCTGTCTTTCTACAATAGGCCTAACTGATCAACCTAATATCTTTGTAAAAAAAAAGAATAATTGTTTATTTATGTTACCCTTTACAGTAAAGAAGATGAGGAGCCTTTTAATCCCTTTACGTGGTTATCTTGAAAGCTGATGTTGAAATTTGTTTACCAAATACACCTGTTCTCATTTGTTGCTACTTCAAAGTCTGCACTGTGCCTGAGAAGTGAAGAAAGTGCTGATGTGCATATTTCCTTACCAGAGTTTTCTTTTTGTCATAGTAGTGCAAATAAGCTGTGTGACTTGGAAATACAGCTTAGCCTGAAATGGGCATCAATTCTCTCAGTGTGTATTGTCAGTCTAAACTGAAGTATTTAGTCTGAGGTTTTCATTTAAGCCTTTTCTTACGTTCTTGCAGCATGACTTAATTCTTTGTTTCCAGAGGTGAGCACCCTTATGTGAAGTTGGTAGTGTGTGAGTTTAGGTGCAGGGTGCCTAGCACTAGGAGTGTTTTGCAAGCCTTAAACCAAGCTAGTGTTAGAAGAGGGCTATTGAGAGTAGACTGTGAAAGGGCTAAGGCACGTGCACCAGTGGCACAGGTAGGTAGTAGACTTGGTTTCTTGTTCCTCGCTCTAGCTGCTGGAAAACATACTGCTTCCCAAAGCTTCTGGTCTCGTATGGCCCAGGCCTGCTCAGACATCCTGACTAAAATGCAGAAGTACTATTTATGAGAAAAAAATATGTCTTGAAGAAAAGGATACTCAACACTGTAAGACTAACAAATCTGAATTCTGCTAAACTCGCCTCGTATAAGAATTTGCTGATATTTTTACAACTGGATATTGTCACATTCCTGGGGAAACTGATGTGCCCTGAATGATTTTTTTTTTTAATACATAGAGACAAAATTTGGACAGAGAACTATGGCAGCAAAAAAAAAAAAAATTGCTTGTGAACATAAAGTGGCTTATTTGCTCCAGTTGAAAGCTAGAACAAGTCTTCTTTACAGCTTTAGAAAAACCCTGACATTTCATAGGCAGATTTTTAACCCTTGAGTAAAGTTTCTCTTAACTTCAGTCTAAGAGGTAGTGAATGTTATTCAAATTATAATTTGCTGCATTAGGGAATAGTTTAACATGCCAGGGGCAAAAAGCCCTCTGCATTTCTGTTCAGCAAGTGCCGATGGGACCAGACATTATTTTTCTGAAAAGGTATAGTGAATAGTCCTCCTCCTACTGTTCTTGTGATGGTAACGTCAGAGAGGAAGCTATAGTGTTGTGCACAGTAGTGAAATAATACCTATTGGTTCGTAAGGCTTTTTTGGAAAACAGCCAGGGGAAACGGCAAGCGTAAGCCAGTGAGGATTAACTTACAAAACTAGCATTACACAAAGTCAGAAGGACAAGGCAACTTACAACCCACTTTCTTTCACTTAGTTAGTGTTTTGCAGAACCTTTGCACCCGTAGACCAGATTAGTACAAAGATCTAGTCCCCTAAGATTTTTACTAGATAAATAACACAGCATCCTCCAAGTCATATTTAAGCATAGATAGGAATCTTGGCATTGTCTGTCATGAATGTTTGTTGCAAATGTTCTCATGCTTTCTCCTTCTTTTATAAAGACAGCAACATAAGGCTTATGGCATGGTGGGGCTTTTTTAGTATTTCTCAACTCCCAGAAGACATTGTAGCATAAATAATTTTATTAAATCATATTACTTGTGTAGTCTGTTTGTAGTTTTTCTTTTCTATCACGTCACCAGGATAGCACCTTGCTGTCACTGCAGTGGTGGAATGGTATATCTCAATACAACAGATGTTGCCACAACCATAGCACAGGATAAGTTTAGCCACTTAGAAAACAAAGTACTGGAACATTCTCAGACATAGCTGTGGTGTTTTAATGTGGTTTGTTGTTGTTCTATTGATGGTGTTTCTTCATGTCTATAGTAATACTGGGAGGAGTTGTTAAGTATCTGATCTGTAAGACAGTAGTGATCCAGTTTGGCCCCGGAGAACCTGAACTTTGAACACCACATTCAGGCTTGGGTCCTTCACTAAATTAAGACATTAAAGTCTGGAATTTACCCAGAGAAAGGCAGCACAGCTGGTGAAGTGCTATGAGAAGTGGCCAAGGGAACTAGGGTCATTTGGCCTGGAGCAAAAGAGGCTGAGGGAAGACCTTATGCTGTTTCTAAATGCCCGAAAGAAGGCTGTAGTGAGGTGAGATAATTTTTACATGTAAGAACTGATAGAGCTGGAAGAAATGACCTCAAATTGAGTCACCAACTGTAAGGGAAGCAATTGAGTCACCAACTGTAGAGGCGTTTTAAAAACCTATAACTGTAGTGCTTAGTGGCATGGTTTAGTGGTGAACTTAGCTGTGTTAAGTTTATTGTTGGTCTTAGTGATCTTAAAGGTCTTTTCCAATCTAAACAATTGCAGTGAAACTTGTTTAATGAAATCCCTCTGGCATTCTGTAACTGGAGCCAAAATAATAGTCTGTTTGGTCACTCTGTTGGGTGCAGAGTTTTTTGGTAAACTTAAGCAGGGGCTCTTTATGAGCTGAGAGGAGCCAAAGATGTTCCTGACAAGTACTGGGATTGCACTAATAGCAACTAATCTGTCTCGTTCAAATCTTTACCCCTTTTTGATGCAGTGTGGATATGAATGGGATTTTGAATATGTAGGAAGAGCCTTTTCACCATCAAGAAGCCACCCTTCCTGCAGAAGATGCAAGGTCATTGTAGTCTTCTCAGCTCAACAATCTGCAATAAGGTAAGAAGCTTTTTCAACTCAAAAAATGAAGATGAGTTTAGAAAGTCAGCTCTAACTAAATTTGCCATTTCCTATCTAACTTCTGGTGTGCAGCCACGTGCTGAAAAGTAATAGATTTTGTGACACCGGAAGCATGAAGCTGTCTAGCAAGAGCATGCAATATAGTTCTCTTCCTGCTTTAATACTTGTTTAATAATCTGTCAAGGTCCAGTTGTGATCTCTGTCCCAGAGCTGCCAAGATTATTCCAATCTTGGGTAGCCTTCCTTAAAGTGACTAAAGTTTCCTGCCTGCATCTAGAAAAGGTGTGGTTAAATCTTAAAATAAAGCTGAGCTTTTATTTAGATGAAACAGGAAACAATTTGGTAACAAGCTCTAGTTTTGTGTGGTTAATTTGACTTATTTATCTGCAAACACCTGAACTGATGGAACTTGTACAACAAGTTTTTTGTGTTTTCTCTGTGTCCTGTGTTCTGGAGGGATGCAATTTACTCAAGGACTTTTCTCTACCATCCACTCCAAGGTCAGGTTTTATATCCAAGTCTGGCATAGCAGCTGAAGGTAGCATGTCCCACCCTGCTGTACCAAGTTATTTTTTGACGATGTGCTAATTTGGGTATTGATTTTTTTTTTTTAACTCTAGTACTACATGTATGTGTCATTAAGTATCACGAGGCTTTTCTTCTATGTACGCCTCACATATCAAATAAAAATCCTGGCATTAATTTAGGATGGTGTAAAACCTACACACCTGCATGGTTGTTTAAAACAAGCTGCATAACACATGTGCATTTCCCCACATTTTACAAGATGCCTTGTTGGTTAAAGCTTGTGCTACAAGCTCAAGTCTGCAAATGTTGGAGTAATGCATGTGTGCCTAAATCCAAGATTGCTTCTTTTGCACTCTATCCAGGTTAAACCTTTTCTGACAAATTAGCCCAAGAATTTGGGATCCTCCCCAAACACAGCTTCAATAGATCCTGCAGATATCTTTTTGTAGGCATGCCCAAAGATAGTATCTCATTAAGGGCCAAATGGAAATGAAAGTGTCCTTAAAACAATTACAAACTTATGTTGCTGAAAGGCTTTCAGAGTAGCTCTAGACTAGCAGGGGAAGAACTGGGATTGAAGAACACCCAACTGTGTCTGTCTTTAAACTGAGACCCTTCTACATGTCTCCCATAAAGAGAAATCTGATCCTTGGGTTGTATCCTTAGTGGATATAAAGTGGCATGGCTTTGTTAGTCAGATTGACAGTGCCTCTACAGGATCCGTTGTCTTTAAGCTTGAAGTAATTTTTATTATTTTGAGCACGACAAGTCAGCTTTCCTCTAAAACCTGTGTCCTCTGTAAAGATTCAGTGCTGAGCAAAGAGAAATATTTTCATTTAAATAGCTGTAATTTATGTTGATGATAATATGCTGAATTCTGTAACTGCTTCCATCTCTCAGAAGGATCTTACTATATCCTTGAGTTTTGGGACACTTTCATCTGAATGTAGTAGATGGATGTAGATGTCATGGGGTCTTTAATTTTCACTCTCTGGATTCATTCTCCTCCTTTCTGATTAATTTCTCTATGGGGTGTCTGACTTTTACATCATGGCAAATGGAGTGCCAGGGGGAGGGAGATGTTTTATTAGCAGCCTCTGTTTAAGGTAACTGTGCTAGTCCTGTGAACTAAATATGCTATCAAATGTAATTCCCCTGAGATGAACAGACTGCTGATACAGGGAGAGCTGTAGAAGAACACACATAAGCTGTAGACGAAATCTTGAAAAGTCAAGTATTTTCTGTATCTCTTTTCTAAGATTGTCTCAAGATCTTTTGTTAATCTTCAGTTTTGTAGAGAAAGAAAGGTCTTTCAATGTACAGCATGTATTTGGCAGCTGATCGAATGAAAGGTTGAAGTTAATGAGTGACGTGAATTGTACTGCAGTGGTCCTGAGACCGCACTGAAGAAAGACTGACATCAATAGAGCATATTAGAAGCCTGCACGCACAAGGTGTGTTGTCTTATTAAGCAAGTTTTTTCGTAGGTCTATTGAAGCACAGAATGGAAGGAATTGTAAAATGAAAGCCAACATTGCTCCATTATGTCCCTCCTTTCACACCTTCAATTCCCTAAGACTGAGGTCCATGTTACGGCTTCTGTAAATTGTGGGTCACTGCCTTCCTGGAGTTAGCATGAGGTAGAGTGGTGGCACTGGTACTGAAGCACTCAGGAATTAATTCTTATCCCGTAGATTCACTTCCCTTCACTAGGAGAAGTTAGTTGAGTCCCATCAGCCATTTACAAACATTCCCCCAGTCTGCTGCCTTATTACTTGTGTCTGGGTACCTCAGCTCCTATGAAACAGGGGCTGCACAGTCACAGAGGATAAAAAGATCATCTATATGGCATTGGTAGGCATGAGCAGTATGTTGTGATGTTAGGTTACAATGCACAGCATAAGGAACACAACTTGTCCTCTTCAAGAAATGGAGGCTTACACTGGTGACCTGCTTGGATAGGCGATAAACTGTTCTGTGATGGCCACCACTGCTGCCAGCTAGTTCTGAGGTAGCTGGAAAAAGCCAGTGGCAACCTATCATGGGCCACAGCTGTGGCCAGTTCAAGCACATGTTATCCCTGCTCAAACATTTTTACAACAATATTTTAAAAAGAAGATACCACTTGTGCCACCTAGGTTTCATGTGCTGTGTATCGCTCCACTGGGGTAGTTTTGGCTGAGTGCAACTCACTAAAAATAAGGCAAGTCGAGACTGAGGAATGGGCATAAGACACCTTTCAGATAAAAATAAAATCCCAGTCCCAAACCCCACAGCATACTATGCTTCTGTGTCTTTTTTTTTTCTTAATGTCCAAATTAGTGATCAGAAATGTGTATTATTTAGTAACAAATGAAGACAAATTCCCTGGCTTGAGAGTGTTTTTCTGCTGACAGACAGGAAGGTTAAACAAGTAAAAGTATTTTAAAAGCATGCGCCCAGAACATGAGCCTCTGAAAATGAATGTTATGTACTTAGAGGAGCTTTATGAGCATGCTTTTGTTAAATAGCTGCTCTGATCTTGCTTATTCAGTCTTTAAATTATTGTGTAAAAGATGCCCATAAGCAACCAGCAGTTGAATTGGCTGTGATTAGATGGATTATTGCTATTACTCAGCCCAACAAGTTGCTATATGTTTTGTGTACTCAAGCAAATTTTGGTGTGCAGTCAACTGGATTTATATGCGCATGGGCTAACAAAAAATCCCTTAAAAATTTTAGGATTAGACAAACAGATTTATGGAATTGAAATAGAAACGAATTGCCTGTGTTTCTAAATTAGAGGCTTTCTGGCATTTGCATATACAAATAGGTTCTGTCTCAAAATAGCCTGTTTCAAACAAGCATTGACTCAGTTGCTCTTTTTTCTCCCCATGCTAAGGCAATAGGAGCTGATTTATCAGATCAGCAAACTGATTAAGCAGAGATTATCTGCTGTAGAGGGCCCTTTAAAGGGGTGGGGTAATTCCATGGGATTACTGTGTTCTGTTGAATTAATTTCTCACAATAAAACCTAATGCCAGCTTTAAATTCTGCAACTCTTTCTCTTGGGGTGAAATAACAAGAGATGCAAGTTGCAGAAGGTTGAAAGGATCCCTGGTGATCCGGGAGGCTCTGCACCATAAGACAAAAGGATTTGCAATGTAGATCACGAGCCAGGTCCTATGACCGAACAATCCTTTCTGTGGTTGACAGATCTGGGTTCTGAGCTTGCACTCTCCTCAGGAAGCACTGATTACTGTGGCTGATGGACAGGGTTGAAGCATGCTCAACCCTGCCTGCTTGCTTTAAACTGTAACCTAAAGGATGGCATCTGGGTTAAACTGTCAAAACCTTTCATAATTCTGTATCTTCTGGGGAGCAATGGAGCTCAAGCTGATGTTCATTTTGAATGCTTTGAGGATGGCAGGTAAACTTGGCTATGGAAGAGGATGGATTTGTCATCTGAGATACACCAGTTGTATCACAATCCAGGGAATAAGTAGAGTGACATCAGGAATATATTGGGAATGAGAGGGGAACTAAGAGGCCCTATGGCCGTCTCTGCTCCCTTAGTGCTCCTGAGGACCTCATGTCCAGTTCCTTCTTGCATCTGATCTTAGGATAACAGCTCTATACCTCATTCTACTCTACAGAATGTGTTTTAATATCTATCAGTTTTTTAGATAATTTATGCTTCATTGTCTAGAAGGAAGTCCAGCTGATCTCCTTACTGCAAGGCTGCAAATGACCAACAAGAAATTTTTTTTCATTTCCAGGTGTTCTTTGGGGAGACTGTATATGGCTGAACTTCAAGCTATGCATCAAATAGTTACAACACCAACATTATTTCAATCAAGGGACCTACTTCTGAAATAAGCTATAAAAATTCAGAGTATTTTATTTCCTCTTTAAGCTGTTGTTCAGGAAAACATTTAATCATTTTAAGGCACACTGACTGCAATGTGACTTACACAAGCTTAATTGCTTTATTGACTGGAGGTGTATTCCCAGTGAGAGGCAAGCACTCATGGACTATGTGCCTTGCTCTCCAAGTCTCTGATCCAGATTTGCATTTGCTGCTACAATACAGTGGATTTTCATATTTTTGATTGATGTTGCTTTGGAGCTTAGTGTACTATGGGGTTTGGGCAAGAGAATATAACAGTAGTTTCCCTGGGTATTTGCTGATGGCACTTCCTTGGATGGGTGATAGCTTGGGATCAGGAAGGCATAAATTATGTGAAAACAGGATAGACATGCACTGAATTGCTGTGCTAGTTTTGCCACAACTTTAGGATGTGACTGGATCACATATCTGTTAAAGTAGCTTCTGCTGAACTGGTACAGGACAGCATCCGTGCAATGTTGATTTTTGCCCTCTCACAGTGTTTTCACAGTTATTTCTAAACACCAGTTTGCAGAGGATATCGAGCTTTGTCTATATTTTTATAGTCCTGCAAATCCCTTCCTGATGTGCATTGAGACGTCCAGACAGTGGTGCTCTGAAGGCCTTTATTTTACTGTGAGCCCCTTTTTATAGGCCTTTTGTCTACCCCAGTAAATTTCCATATGCTATTTTTGGTTGGCTTTTGTTAGTAGTTTAGTAAGCTATTAGTAAAAATGCAGAGCTTTCTCAGCTTCTGTTATCTTCTTGCCTTCTCTGACACTTGGTTCAGGATCTTCAGCTAGTTGCGTTCTTTAGCTGAGGTGTTTAACCTTGCTTTTGCTTCTGATCTCTCCTCACACCTTCCAGAATTGTTTGTTTTCGGATGATGCTGTGGTTGGGAAGCCCCTTGCGGCCAAGGCCTCCTTTGGCTGATCTGAGCAGCCCCAACCTATTTGTTTGTAATCGAAACAGATAGAGGGATAAAAGGTGAGGGATAAAAGATGCATGGAATGGCATATCTAAGGTTGAAAGGTCACCTCTACATCTTCTTCCAGACATGTTCTCAGACCTGCCTGCAAAGGCTCTTGTTTCATGTGCACTTTCCACAGCATGATGTGTAAATGTGAAACCGAAGTCCAGGTAAAAGCTTCAGGTTTGTCAGTCCTAGAGAGTGTGATGAGTTAAAAGTCAAAGTCTTTTGCCCGAGTTTTTGTCCTTTATCAGCCTTGTATGGTTCTGTGCCATGTTGGCAATGATACTGAGCCAAAGTTCAGACAAAACATGGCACGCAACCGTAAGAGTATCCACTCGGTGGGCAAAACCTAGTAAGTGTGTCTGATGTCAAAGTTAATCTTCATTCACCCGTTTAGAGCTCGCAGATCAATGTGCTTTAATCACATTGCATGCTATCAGTCAAATGTAAAAAAAAAATTAAAAGATTAATTTACTTAATGTGCAAAACCCATACACTTAATGTACAGGAATTTGTAGTGTTTTCCTTTGAAATCTCTTTGCGTGTTTTTTGAAGGAAGATTTCCATTTATATTATGTTAGAGCTGATGGAGAAGGAAAAATGAATAGCTGTCTGCTAATCAGTTTGTTTTGTTTAACGAAAACAAATATGCAATTTTCCTAATCTGAAGGGCATAGAGCACTACCTTTGCAGGGAGTCAGTTAATGGCTGACCTGGAAAACTGCTTTGATCTGGCAGAAAATAACACTGTGAAAGACAGTGACTGTAACTCCTGCTAAACATGCCACGACTCTGCTCTGACTGAAGTCCTGGCTGCATACAATGCCCAAGGTCTATAAAGAGAGGTATCACTTAGTAAGGTTAAATGTTTAAGGCCATGTCCCAAGTCTGCTTGTGTTTAAGAGTCGCAGTTGTTAGTGAACCTAATTCAATAAAACCTGCTGAGAAATAGCGTAAAACATATCCAAAGGATTTGGCAGTTTCTGGCTGTCAAAGAGCCTCAGTTTCTTGGTTGAAGATGAGAAAAATTGTAGGCTAGCTCAGTCTTCCATGGCAGTTTCTGTAATACTGCAGAAAGTGTCCCTTCCAACTCAAACCAGTCTATGGTTTATATGGAATGTAGGAGGTTCCATATAAATATCAGAAGGAACTTCTTCACAGTGAGGGTGACAGAGCTGCCCAGGGAGCTTGTGGAGTCTCCATTTCTGGAGATGTTTAAAACCCACCAGGATATGTTCCTGTGCGACTTGGTCTAGGTGATGGCGCTGTGGCAGGCAGATTGGAGTAGATGATCTTTTGAGGTCCCTTCTGATCCCTAATTATTCTATACTATAAACCAGAAGCTTTATCAGGTTCTGCCAGATGATGTCTGAGGAGCGTGAGGGTAAGTTCCTTTGTTTAAATAGCAATGTGGGGTTATTTTTCTCCTGAACCTAGAGGCTTCAAAATTAAAGTTGTGATGTGGACTGTGGAGGAAAGTTGGTCTGAACAAGTACTGTCATCAGTGGCAGACACCGTACAGTCTTTCTGCACAAGCACGAAACCAAACCTATGCTCTCTTAGTGATCTCTGAACCTCATGGTAGAATGTATCACACATCTAGAAATTTGTCTCTTAGGAAGGTCCAAGTGGGTAAGATGAAAATATATGTATTGTAAGTAATCCTTACTGATGCCTAAATTAATGAAACAGGTGTTGAAAATTTTCAGTATTGCCTTTTAAGCAAATAAACGTGTCAGCTTTAAAGTTAAAACATCAGCTTTAAGGTACATGTGGGCTGTACTAGACTGGCCAGTGTCCTGATGCAAGAAAAATTTCCAACATGAAAACTCTCATGTGAGAGGGTAAAGGTAGTAGAATTGCCTTGTTAACGTGTTGGTAAAGGTAACAATTTTCCTTGTCAGCATCCTTGGAGCAAAGAATGCTTTCTAAATCTGTAGTAACTCTTGCAAAAACCATTTCAGCAGGTAAACTGTGCATTCCTAGCAGTACCACTCAATGA
>VXBP01003685.1:8637-36368 GCA_013400115.1 Rhinopomastus cyanomelas
ATAGAGGCAAAAGGAATTGGAAATGGAGGCAAAAGGAGCTGGAAATAGAGGCAAAAGGAATTGGAAATGGAGGCAAAAGGAATTGGAGATAGAGGCCAAAGGAACTGGAAATAGAGGCCAAAGGAACTGGAGATAGAGGCAAAAGGAACTGGAAATAGAGGCCAAAGGAACTGGAGATAGAGGCCAAAGGAACTGGAGATAGAGGCCAAAGGAACTGGAGATAGAGGCCAAAGGAACTGGAGATAGAGGCCAAAGGAACTGGAGATAGAGGCCAAAGGAACTGGAGATAGAGGCCAAAGGAACTGGAGATAGAGGCCAAAGGAATCATAGAATCATTGGGGATTGGAAGGGACCTCGAAAGATCATCTGGTCAGATGCCCCTGCAACAGCCCATCACCTTTCCTGGGATGGAGGTGGAGGAATAGGAAATAAAGGAAAAAGAGGCTGCAAAGCCTCCTGCAAGGAGACACCAACCCTCTGTAAAGACCTGCCCCCACTCCTGCCCACCCACCTCCCACTGCAAACCAGAGCTGGACCCAGAAGTGCTGCAGAGCTGAGATCCAGTGGCTTTTCCTGACCATCCCTAAACCAGTTGGTTTTGGGAAGCAGTAGACACTTAGGGTTTGTATTTGCTCTGGGTTTTGGGTAGCTGGGCATCCCCATCCCAGGGCTGGTGGGAAGGGTAAGAGCAGGGAGAAGGAGCTTCTCCCACGAGGCCAAGGGCTGAGCGGGAGAGAGACATCTCTCCCTGTAACTACATAACTCAGAATAAAACGCCGAAGCCGGAACACAACGCAATTAATGCGGGAAGCATCGATTGCTGCGCGGCACCAAGCTGCCTCATTAATTCCAGGGGCTCCTACAAGCCAATTCCAGCAGCCGGCACCTCTCCGCAACAGGAGACAAACGGGAGAGCAGCGACGGCCCCGGTTTCTTCGGGCACTGACCCTTCATCACTGCCCAGCTCCAAGAACCAGGTGACCTCCACCGCCTTCCACCCCGAAAGCCACAGTTTGGCTACAAGGCACCATCGTGGGCGATGTCACCGTGGAACACTGATGCTGCCTGCAGCCTCCTGCCCAGCTCTGCCAGGGACTGGGGTGATGCTCAGGTGGGATGATGTGGAGGACAAGCCACCTCCACAGGGCTCAACTCAGCCCCAGTCACCACCATCCTTGTTAAAACTCCTTAGTGGGGTCAGGAGGGGCTCCCTGAGCTTTTGAGAAAGCTGCTGGAAGACACTTAACCTCCTCTAAGCCAGAGACCAAAGTCACTGAGCCAGTGCCACCAGACCAGGAGAGTCTCTCTCCACACCAGAATCCCAGAACATTAGCGATTGGAATGGACCTTGAAAGATCATCTAATTCAATCCCCCTGCCGCCACAAGATCACCTAGATCCAGTCGCACAGGAACATGGCCATGAGGGTTTGAAACATCTCCAGAGAAGGAGACTCCACAACCCCCCTGGGCAGCCCCTTCCAGGGCTCTGGCACCCTCACTGGGAAGAAGGTCCTTCCCACACTGATGTGGAGCCTCCTCTGTTCCAGCTCATTGCCCCATCATTAGACGACACCGAGAAGAGCCCGATGGGGACAGGAGCTGCATGCAGGAACCCAGATCCAGCAGCCAACAAACCCTGAGTGGAGCAAAGAGGCAGCACCAGCAAGGCCAGACAAGCAGAACCCACACAATGAGGGTGGCGGAGAGGGAACCAGCCAATGTGCCCGCGAAGCACCGTCTGGGACCGCGTCCCCACACCAGGGTCGTCCGGAGCCGACGTCTGATCTGGTTTGCACTTGCTCGAGCCTGACAAGAGCCACAATTGCAGATTAGCAGGAAAACTTCTTGCTTTTCAGCAAAGGTTAATAAATAGTGACAGCATTAAGTCTCTTCTGATTAACTATGCTGAAGGATATTATTGCCGCTCGTACCGCCGCATCATTATTGGATTAAGCACAGTTGCATCAAAATGAAATGTGAGTTTTAATCTCAAGCACAGGCTCCACGCTGGCCAGGCAACCCTGCAAAAGCTTCTCCTATTAAATTCCATAACTCTGTCTGCAGAGAAAGACACCATCTGCCTTTCCAGGGCTCTTTTTTCCTCTGGGGGTTGGTTTCTTCTCCTCAGCCCGAACAAACTCCCCACCCTGACTGGACTTGAGAAGCATCTGAAAAACGAGCCACATGTTGTGGCTAAAATTAAGCCTCAAATCCTCTGTCATTTCCCAGTATGGCATCTCCCGGGGAGGATTCTGCTGCAGGGATGGGGGCGCGGAGCGGGATTGCTGCTGTGATAATTAAGGAGGCGCTAAATGAGGTCCTTCTGCTCATGCGTGTCCACCTCTGGGCTTCCTCAACCCCATGGCTCGGGGCAGAGACACCACAGGGTGAGGGACAAACCCAGCTCTGGGGTCACTGGGCATCACAGCCCATGGAGGGACCCCCCATATCAGTGATGGGGAAGGATGCTGGCTGGATACAGGGTGAGAGGGACTGTCTCCATCACTTGGGAGCAGAGTCATTCTTCATCTAGTGGGAGGTGGCCTTGCCCACAGCAGGGGGTTGGAACTACATGATCTTTAAGGTTCCTCCCAGCTCAGACCATGGTGATTCAATGGCAACGATCCTTCAGGAGAAGGGACAGCACTGTGGTGTCACAATTCCTAAGGGACATAGAATCACCAGGGATTGGAAGGGACCTCAAAAGATCATCCAGTCCAATCCCGATCAGCGTCAGGCTGAGCTTGCAGCACCAGTGCCTGGAGGGTAACTCGTATCATCACAGAACCACAGGAATGGAAGGACCTCCAAAGGGCAGCCAGCCCAACTCCCCAACACCAAGTAGGGCCAGCACTCACCAGACCAGGCTGCCCATGGCCCCAGCCATCGGAGTGGAGGAGACACAAAACAACTGTGGATGAGGTTCTTTATCAAGGAAAATGCCATCCTTATGGAAAACAAGATGCATTAGAGAGCACTGCCAGCAAGTCTGCTGATGACACCAAGATGGGAGGAGTGGCTGACACCTCAGCAGGCTGGGCTGCCATTCAGCGGGACCTGGACAGGCTGGAGAGTTGGGCAGGGAGACACTGAATGAACTTGAACAAGGGCAACAACAACCCCAGGGAACAGTACAGGGTGGGGACTGACCTGTTGGAGAGCAGTGGAGGAGGAAGGGACCTGGGGGCCCTGGTGGCCAGCAGGATGGCCAGGAGCCAGCAATGGGCCCTGGTGGCCAAGAAGGCCAATAGCATCCTAAGGTGGATCAAAACAGAGGTGGGTAGCAGATGGAGAGAGGTTCTCCTCCCCCCTACTCTGTCCTGCTGAGACCACATCTGGAATGTTGTGTCCTGTTCTGGGCTTCTCAGTTCCAGACACACACTGAGCTGCTGGGAAGAGTCCAACCCAGAGCCACAGAGAGGACGACGGGAGAGGAGCATCTCCTTGATGAGGAAGGGCTGAGGGAGCTTGGAAAAAGGGAGCCCCAGGAATGCTGATGAATCTGGAAAGGGTGGGTGTCAGGAGGATGGAGCCAAGCTCTGCTCAGGGGCACCCAGTGACAGGACAGGGGGNCGTCCTTTCCAATCCCGAATGACTGGATCTAGGGGATCCTGCTGTGGCAGAGGGATAAGACTGGATGATCTTTCAAGGTCCCTTCCAACCCCTAATGACTGGATCTAGGGGATCCTGCTGTGGCAGAGGGATAAGACTGGATGATCTTTCAAGGTCCCTTCCAACCCCTAATGACTGGATCTAGGGGATCCTGCTGTGGCAGAGGGATAAGACTGGATGATCTTTCAAGGTCCCTTCCAACCCCTAATGACTGGATCTAGGGGATCCTGCTGTGGCAGGGGGAAGGGACTGGATTATCTTGAGGTCCCTTCCAATCCCCAACATTCTGTGATTCTATGCTTTTTCTTAAAAATCTGAGAAAACCAGATCTAAACCTCTTCCACTAAGAGGAAGATTTGGGATTTACTGTAGTTGTGACACCTACAGCACCAAAGCTGCTGCTTTACAACAAGTAGTAGCTTAACTATGCTGTTAATATTACTTTATTTCCCCCATATTCTTATTTTTTGAAATCATTAAGAGCAGCTGCCACTTCGCACCGATTGAAACCCCTTATCTTCTCCTGCAGATGAAAGGGAGGGGGCCCCCCCCCGTTTGTTGTAACGAGACCAGTTTGCACCTAGATCAAAGTCTCCGCTGTTTGCGTCGTCGGGAGAAGTGTTTGACACCGGTGTCAAAGTGTCAAACTATTTCATTACGGCACAAAGCGGAGACACTTTGACTAGAGGAGATAAGATGTTTCCATCAATCAGCAGCCAGAAACAACCTCCCCACGATGATTAAAATAATAAGGAAAAGCCATCAGAATAAGGCGGTTTCAGCCACCGCGTTCCAGCTGCAGGTAGGGAGAGAGTCGTAAATAACAGGGAGAAGGCAAAGGGCAGCAGCAACCCGTGATGAGTCTTCTGGGGTCACCAGGCCAGGGGAAATTCTATGTGGATAACAGGGAAAATAAAGAATCACTACCGAGGGGAGAAGAGATGCTCCTGCCAGAGCGGTAGGATGCTCCTGCCAGAGCCCCTTGGGTAGCGGTTCTTTATCTTTCCCTCTGTCTTCTGGTCTTGTAGGTAGGAAGAGATGAGTCAAGGCTGAGAAATGCCAGAAACCCCAGAAACAGGCCACCTCGGTGTCCGTGGAAAGTCCCACAGAAGTGGGAAATCCCACGTCTTCACCACCTCACTGCAAGGATGAGGGGTGGGATGAAGCTGAGGAACATTACACCACCCTCAGCCCAATGAACTGCGATTCAAGCCAACTTCTTCCACCAAAAAACCCCTAAACTAGGCAGCCCGAAGAAGCAGGAAGAGCTCGGGGACTTTCAAGGAGACAAGAAGCCACCTATGAATCCAGGAGCACTTCTGGCAGAAATTAGCTGCAGCAGTTATTTAGAATGGAAAATCTTAGGTGCCATCAACTTTGCCTTCTCTGAAAAGACCACATAGGAGATGGTCAATCACCTCCAGAGATGACCTGCTCCCTACTTCTGCTGGCTGTGGGACTGGCTACGCACTACCAGCTGAGAAAATTCTGCCTGTTTGATTCCATGTTGCACTCAGACACTGCTGTCTCTCTGATTCTCCCCACATACTCTCTCTGGAGGAAGAATCACAGAACCACAGAGTTGGAAGGGAGCTCCAAAGGGCATCCAGTCCAATGCCTCGACACCCAGCAGGGCCAGCACTCACCAAACCAGGTTGCCCAAAGCCCCAGCCAGCCTGACCTTGAATGGCTCCAGGGATGAGGCCTCCACTCCATCTCTGAGCAGCCTCTTCCAGGGATGCCCCACCCTTAGATCCAACAACTTTTTCCTCAGCTCTGACCTCACTCTGTCCTTTTCCAGCTTCAGACCAGGACCCTTGTCCTGCCGTTCCCTGCCCTTGGCAACAGTCTTCCTCAGCCTCCTGACAGCCCCTTTCAGGGACTGGAAGGTCGATCCTCAGGCTCCAGGATCCATGTGGATTTCTAGAAGCAGGAGAAGGGCGGCCACAAACTGCATCAAAGATGCTTCCTGGGTTAATCCAGGTCAGAGACCAGCTCCTGGACAGAGTGAGCTGTTCAGGGCACAACAGCTGCAGCTCCTTTCTGCTCACCTCTCCGCAAACCCCTCTTGTAAAATTGGTTTTTAGCAAAGCCACTTATCACCTTAACCATCTATCGATCCCCTGACTCCTGGCCAGAGCTCCCAGGATCCAGCAGAGCGCCGGCAGGAAAAGCAGAGGAACACGACCGCAAATGAGGGCAACTACGGCAACCCCGGCGAAATCACAGACCCCTGACTGCAAGCAAAGGTGGTGGCTGGAGGCTCACTGGGGGCCTCAGTGCCCTCCTCTTGGAGCAAATGCTGCTGGAAAACACACGTTCTGCTGTTTCCTGCCACATCCCGTAGAGGAAAGACGTAGGTAGAACCAGCTCCGTCCCTCCATTCCCAAATCCTGCCCTCTGAAGTGGTTCCACCACCGTGCTGGGACCTGCACACAGCTCCTAGTGACAGGAGCAGAGGAAATGGGGTCAGGTTGTGCCAGGAGAGGGTCAGGTTGGATCTGAGGAAAATCTTCTTCCCAAACAGAGTGGGGAGACCTTGGAACAGGCTCAACCCGCCAACCAGCAACCCTACTCTACAAGGTCACCCCTAAACCACATCCCCCTGCACTACATCCGAGCCACTTTTAAACTCATCCAGGGATGGGGACTCAGCCACCACCACCCTGGGCAGCCCAGTCCAGGGCCTGAGCACTCTCTCCAGGAAGAATCTCTTCCTGATGGCCAGTCTGACTCTCCCCTGGTGAGGCTTGAAGCCCTTCCCTCTGCTTCTGTCGCTCTGTGAGCAGAGCCCAGCACCAGCATCTCCACAGTGTCCTTTCCAATAGTTGTAGAGAGCGATGAGGTCTCCCCTCAGCCTCCTCTTCCTCCAACTAAACAGCCCCAACTCCCTCCATCTCTCCTCATCAGATTTCTCTCCCACTTCTCACTGCATCACCGTCTGGCCTCAGCGAAAGAAAAAGCTCTGAAGGCTGCTTTAGCCAGAGCTAAATCATCAATTGGAGCTGCTTAAAAGCAAACCAAATCATTCTTTAAAAATCAAAATAAATAAAGCTCAGGCATTTTGATGGGAAATCAGTGTGGGAGGCAGAGAGAAACTGGGGAGAGATGGGGATTTGGCTGGTGAACCTCTGCGATGGCATCTGCATTGCTGCGGCTCCGCGTCGGAGGTGGTCAGGAGGGAGCAACTGGCTTCGGGCAACTCAGCAGCCAGTGCTTGAGCTGTTTTCTTTTATGGCTTCGTCAAGGAGCAGCCTGGGATTATCCATTACCACACAGTTGTCACCAAAAATACCCCCCGCGCTCGTTCCAGCGACGCAGAGCTGCTCGAGGAGCTGGGATGGGGAGGATCTGCCCGCTCACGCCACGGCTTATGGCCCATGGGGACCCTGAAGTGCCTTTTGTCATAGGATCAGCATGGTTGGAAAGGAGCTCCGGGATCACCAAGCCCAGCCCTCAGCCCAACAGCTCCCTAGCCCCTAGACCATGACCTCAAGTGCTCTGGCTACTTGGTTTTTCAACCCCTCCAGAGATGGGGACTCCACCACCTCCCTGGGCAGCCTGTTCTGGTGCCCAACCACTCTGTCACCAAAGAACTTCTTCCTCAGATCCGGCCTAAACCTCCCCTGAAGCAACTGGAGGCCATTTCCCCTTGTTCTATCCTTAGTAATTTGGGAGAAGAGCCCAGCACCAGCCTTACTACAACCTCCTTTTAGAGAGCTGTGGAGAGCAAGAAGGTCTCCTCTCAGCCTCCTCTCCTCTAGACTCAGTAACCCCAGTTCCCCCACCTGCTCTCCACAGGCCCTGTTCTCCAGCCCTCTCCTCAGCCTCGTTGCCCTTCTCTGGCCCCACTCCAGCCCCACAAAGTCCTTCTGATCCTGTGGCACCCAATACTAGACCCAGCACCAAAGGCAGGGCCTGATGAGTGCAGAGCACAGGGTCACCACCACCTCCCTGCTCCTACTCGGGACACAGTTCCTGATCCAGGCCAGGATGCTGCTGGCCTTCCTGGCCACCTGGGCACCCTGCTGGCTCCTGTTCAGCCGGCTGCCACCCAACACCCTCAGGTCTTTCTCCACAAGGCAGCTCTCCAAGTCACTCTTCCCCCAGCCTGTAGCACTGTTGGGGGACTGAGCCAAAGCTCAGGAAGGGAGGGCAGGAAAAGCATCTCCGCTCACCTCCAGCTTGTGATTTTGAGTGGCAGAGGTGGAAGTGCCACCAAGCAACATCCCACGGGGCTGCTGCCCGCTGTAGGCTCAATAACCTGGTCCCTGGGGGGCAAAGCCAAACCCTGTCAGAGCCAGCGCCGTGATAACAGTCAGGATGCTCCATCTGCTCCTTAAATAAAGAAACGCTGGGCTCTGCTGTCATTTAATTATTAGCCTAAAAAAAGAGCAAAAAAAACCCTTCCAGGCTCATGCTGGGCAGCCTGGTAGGAAGGTGAGTTCTTCAATAAGAGACAGGGATGGGTAAGGAGAAGAGGAGCACTGCCAGAAGGTAACCCACATGTCCCCTACAGCTACCCCAGCAAACCCAGAACTGTAGGAACCTCTAGCTAAAACTATGGGTTAAAAACGAGGGGGAATGAGGACAGGACCATGAGCTGCTCCCTGTAACTCCAGACGGAACGAGAGCAGCTTTAGAGCAACACAGAATCAGAGAACATTAGGGATTGGAAGGAACCTTGAAGGATCATCCGGTCCAATCCTCCTGCCACAGCAGGATCCCCTAGATCCAGTCCCACAGGAACAGCCCAGGAGGATTTGAAATGTCTCCAGAGAAGAAGACTCCACAAACCCCCTGGGCAGCCCCTGCCAGGGCTCTGGCACCCTCACCATGAAGAAGGTCCTTCTCACACTGGATGTGGAACCTCCTCTGCTCCAGCTCACACCCACTGCCCCTTGTCCTGTCACTGGGTGCCCCTGAGCAGAGCCTGGCTCCATCCTCCTCACACCCACCCTTCACACACTGATCAACACCCATGGGGTCACCCCTCAGGCTCCTCTTCTCCAGCCCCAGCTCCCTCAGCCTTTCCTCAGCAGGGAGATGCTCCCCTCCCTTCATCATCTCTGTGGCTCTGCTCTCCAGCAGCTCTGTGTCCTTGTGGAACAGAGGAGCCCACAACTGGACACAACACTCCAGATGTGGTCTCAGCAGGACAGAGTAGGAGGAGAACTTCTCTCCACCTGCTAACCGCCCCTGTTTTGGTCCACCCCTTGATGCCATTAGCTTTCTTGGCCACCAGGGCCCCTTGCTGGCTCCTGGCCATCGTGCTGGCCACTGTCCTCCACTGCTCTCCAACAGGTCAGTCCCCACTCTGTACTAATCCCTGGGGTTGTTCTTGCCCAGACACCAGACTGCCCTGGTTATAGCTCATTCAGTGTCTCTCTGCCCAGCTCTCCAGCCTGTTCAGGTCACGCTGAAAGGGGCTGGACCCACCACCCTGAGTACAAATTCACATTGAGATATAAAAGAGAAACCCTCTCACATGTCCTGGATCCACAAATGAAGCAGCAAAACACCTTCTCCAACCCTCCTGGGGCAGCTCGGTCCCACTGGGGTGGGAGAACTGGCCCCAGTGTGGCTTTGGGTCGATCCTGTCCAGAGCAACGACATCAAAACCCAGGGAAACCATCAGCAGTTTGTTTACTCAGTTGATAAACACAAGGGCAATTCTCAGAGTTAATGAGTGACCAGAGGAGCCACCGGCTTTCTCGTGCACCACAACAGGGCAGCTCCCCACTGCCCCCACAACGGGCACCCTGCAGCCATCCTCTTCACTGACGCTTTTCCACTACTGAACGAACCCCCCCCCCAGGTCTCTCTGCAAAAGTAGGGGGTTTTCATTCAATTCATCTCAGAAAATAACCAGCTCAGAGAAGCACTAAAATCAACTTGATTTCCAAAGTCGTGAACTCGTGACACCCCTTGCTCTCCAGAAAATCAAACTGCCAGGGATGATAGAACATCCAGATTTCACCTCCTGCTGCTAATGTTTATAGCAGGGGCTGATGTTTCTCCTCTGCCTGTTGACAGATGAGGGGGACACGGGTGCCCACGCGGGGCTACAGCGCCCAGAGGGAACAGGGAGCTCATCCCACCACCAGCAGCTCCATCACCAGCCAGAGGCTTTTTAACCACTTTTGGTCCTTTCAGCCTTTCCAGGGCCCATGGCTACCTCTGCTACAGGCTGTTTGTCCTACAGTCTCCACGGCTGCATCTTGAGCCCTTCAGGCTCTTGACTTCAATAGAACCATACATAGAGCTAGAAGGGTTCTCCAAGGGGCATCCGGTCCAACCCGTCAAGACCAAGCAGGGCCAGCACTCACCAGACAAGTTTGCCCACAGCCCCAGCCAGCCTGACTTTGAAAGGGTCCAGGGATGGAGCCTCCACCTCCTCCTTGGTCAGCCTGTTGCAGGGATCCTCCACCCTCAGATTCAACAGCATTGTCCTCAGCTCTGACCCTTTTCCAGCTCAGGACCTCTCATCCTTGTTCCCTGCCCTTGGGAACAGCCTTCTGACAGCCCCCTTTCAGGGATGGGAAAGTCAGTGGGGCTCCAGGAACAGCCCCGACTCGCTCAGTTTGTACCTCAGCAGAGGGGCTGCAGCCCTCTGAGCATTTTAGTAGCCTCCTGGTGCTTAAACCATCACACATGACCAAAACACTCTATCCAAAAATTCAAAAACACATCCAGTTTCAAATCAGAGGCGACACTGGAGAGCAAGAAACCAAGCAAAAACACAATCCTGCCAGGAGCAAACCCCTTCCCCCACACCTCCACCCTCCCAGCCACGCTCTTAACCGAGGGAAAATATTTATTTAGGTTAAGGAGACTGCCAGAAGGCCCAGGTTTTCAAAGGAAAATCCCAAAGCACTCAGGGCAAAACCACACAAAGTCCCAGCACGACCGAGTTCTTTTCTCTTTCAATATCCACCAGCACCAGACTGTCCCCAGTCAGCAGCCGCAGGGTTGTCGCAGCTCTGCTGACACTTCCTGAAGTTTTATTTATGAGACTTTTCCCTTTTCTGTTATTAAAAGAAGAGTGGGTTTGTGTTAGAGCAGTCATTGAATGTTTGCCTCAAGCCAAAAAGTTGACCCAGCAGATTTGATTTAGGAAAAAAAAAAATCACAGAAACATAGAGTCACAGAATGTTAGGGGTTGGGAGGGACCTCTAGGTATCATCTCATCCAACCCCCCTGCCAGACAAGCATCCCCTAGGACAGGTCACACAGGGCTGCATCCAGGGGGGTTTTGAAGTTCTCCAGAGAAGGAGACTCCACAACCTCTCTGTTCCAGGGCTCTGTTACCCTCAGGGGAGAGAAGGTTCTCCTCATACTGAGGTGGAACCATCTATGTTCAAGTTTGTACCCACTGATTCTTGTCCTATTACTGTGTCCCACAGAAAAGAGATTGGCCCCTTCCAGTTGACATCCACTCCTTGGATCTAGTCTTTTCTTCTCCAGACTAAATAGCTCCAGTTCACAGAATGACTGAGGCTGGCAAAGCCCTCCGAGCTCATCCAGCCCAGACCAGCACCTAACATCACTCCACTGGCCAAACCATGGCGTTAAGGGCCACAGCCAGGCTGTCTTTTAACACCTCCAGGGATGGGGACTGCCCTGGGCAGTCCACTCCAGCCTCTGATCACCCTTTCCATGAGGAAGGGCTCCCTGACCTCCATCCTAACCCTTCCCTGACACCTTCAGGTCCTACCCTCTCGTCTTGGTGCCGGTTGCCTGGAAGAAGAGCCCAACCCCCACCTGACTGCAACCTCCCTTCTGGGACTTGAAGAGATGGAGAAGGTCCCCACAGCTCCCTCAGCCTCTCCTCATCAGCCTTTCCCTCCAGTCCCTTCCCCAGCCTCACTGCTCTCTCTCAGTCTCTCTTCACTGGGAGATGCTCAAGTCCCCTGATGATCACATCCTCGTAGCTCTCCGTCCACCAGCTAGACAAACCCAGGAAGACTGGGGATCTCTCCCGGTCTGGGGATGTTGGTTGTGCCCCAACATCCAAACAAAACTAGAAATGAATAAATAAGGCATTATCTGCCCAGGTTTCCACCCACTGTTGAACTTTACAGGAATCCAGCTCCTTTAGTATCGACGATTAGATCAAAGCTACTCCCTCGGATGCTTCGCTCGCACCGAGGGGTTTGGTGAGGGTCTCTGTGCTTTGCCCATCCCAGCACCCACCAGCTCATCCTGGTGAGAGGCGCACCGAGCACCCCCAAAGATGCTTTCACCACTAAGCTCTGATGCTTGGCAAGTGAATGTTTATCCATTGCTACCAGCAGAGAGCAAACCCAAAGCATCACGGTGCCCTCGGATCTCTGGAAGAGCATCATGGATTTCCGACCCAGTCAGTGGATGGATCAAATACCTGGCGCGAGGCAGCGGATAATCCCGATGATTTATTTTGGGGGGAGCAGGGGGGGTGATGTGGGGGGGGGAAGGCTGAGGTCCCGGCGAGGATTTGCGTATTAGTAAAAACAAACAATCCTGTAAATAACGAGCCCCTCGTCCTGTCTCCCCTGCGCTGCTCTTATTGAGTGAGTCAGATGTTCTGCTGATTAAAAATTGATCCATTTCAAAATCTAATCAACAGAATAGGATTCTTTCATATGTTATCAAGGCAGCTGCTGACAACAAAAACCAAACCTGTTATTAACCCATGAACCCCGATGACCCGAATCTGGTTGGGCTCTGCGACTGTAAATTATTCAGTAGCCCAAGAGCAATACCCGTAAGCCTGATGAATTTACGCCCCGACCGGAGCCGGTGGGGGTTAAAGCCAATATCACAGCCCCGGGGGGGTCCCCGGGGATGCGGTTCATGACACGCTGCCACTCCGTGTCATGCCTGGGAATACATTACCGCTGTCTGCTCGGCGGCTTCGCTTTGCAGATGTCTGGTCCTTTCTTTTTTGTTGTTGGGGTTTGTCTGGGTTCCTCCTCTTTTTAAATGGCTTTCTGGATTCAGCGCAGGGCACGGGGAGGAGCGGCCCCACAGCGGTGCCCAACGGCCCCGTGGGCACAGCCAGTCTCCACTGAAGCCCTGGATCACCACTGCTGAGCAAAATTCACGAGCAAATGATTTACATCCCTGTTCCAGTCCAGCACTGGTGGCTGAGTCATGGAAAAACAGAGAAACTGGAGGAATAAAGGAGGTTTTTCTTTATTTTTTGAACTTAAATCATTATTTTTAAGGCCCACTTGCATTCCTCACCCACTGCTGGAGACACAGCAATGGGATGATGCTGGCAAAGGGATGATGCCAGCACTGGGCACTGCCCTATGGGCTGCTTCTTGGGTCTGGCTTTATGGGAGACACAGCAATGGGATGATGCCAGCACTGGGCACTGCCTGTGAGCTTCTTCTTGGGTCTGGCTTTATGGGAGACACAGCAATGGGATGATGCCAGCAATGGGATGATGCCAACTCTAAATATTGCCCTGTGGGCTGCCTCTTGGATCTTGCTTTCTGGGCTGGTGACACTCACCACCATGCCCAGGGGACACTCGGTTAGCACCAGCCAAGGATCTGCGTGGAATCTCCTGGCCAAACAGCTTTCAGAGAACAGAGCAGGGAGATGTGAGGTCAGGCTGGCTGCATCTGCCTTTGACCGACCCTTATCTACGCAGAGATGGCTGGGAAGCGGTTCAGAAGGGAGCTGACTGTTCAAGAACCAAACATCCCATCTACCCTCTGTCCCATCCAGCCTCTCCCCAGTAACTTTCTGTACTGGACAATCAGAAAATTAGAAAAGAACAGCACAGACTAAACCTCCCCCATGTAAAGATAAAGGGGTCATCACACTGCCAGAGAAAAACATTCCAGATAATAGGATCCACACAGACAGAGTCTCACTCACAGTGCTGTGAACTAAAACAGGACAAAAGCCCTAGTCTGGGGTCTCACAGGGTTAGAGACCCCTCCCCTTGGCCAGGACACTGATCACAAAGGTCAGTTTATGGGATCAAAACCTTTTACCTGGAGGGATAAGTGAATATTTAGCAATTGAGGTCTAACATGCGCGATATTTAGAAGAAAAGCTGCCATAGCAGGTATTAGGCCTGAACTGGAAAGTCAAAGATGTTGTTTGCTTGAGTCTTGTGGTCTGGCCCCTCTTCATCACTGAGCCTGGGCATCCCCCCAAAAAACCCCAAAAAGCATCCAGGATGCAGAGGAACCCCAACTCTGCTGCAGGCTCCAACCCTACACCCAGAGAGCAAGACGTGATCACCACCAGCTCAACCAGAACAGTATCACTTGGCTCCCCAAATCTTAGATTGACCTCCTACTGCAAATTTCAGAGGTTGAAAGAAAAGTGGGGCAGGTCTAAGTGCAGATTTTGGGGCTTTATGGGGCAAAGCCCTGCTGCCCAGCACCGCTGAACCCTATTCTCTACCCTAAGCAGCTCAGGCAGCATCAGCCTGGTTGATCCACCCTGCGTAAAGGCTTGGAACAAGGATGCGGAAAACTCGGTGCCATAAAACAAGCTCAAAGATAACGACAGCTCTTCTTTTAAATCATAATATATTTATAAGTTTAATGACTCTCTGACCTCTCCTTAAAGCCCAAATAACCCCCTGGGAACCCCCTCAGCCTGGCCGCAATCGATCCCACTACAGCCCACTCTTAAGCAGGCGCTGGAGAAATACAAAAGCAGCAGCAACTGGGCTGCAGGTACCAGTGAAAAGCACCAGCAGAGTATTTTGGGGCTGGTTTGCCCCTATTTTTAGTTTGAAAGCCTCCCCAGTTCAGGGCTTCTAGCTGGACATCTCTCAGCTCTGCAGTTGGAGCAGGTTGATCACCCACTTAAGTCCTGGACTGGGGCTGAGTACCTGGGTTACAGCCCTGGCAGGCTGCAACCCCATATCCCTCCTCATGCACAGTCTTGCCCATCAGCTCCAGGGCTGCATCCCAGTGACACCCCCCCAGGTACTTCAGCATCCCAGGTCCCCCAGTGAGACCCTGTTATGCACTTTAGCACCCCAGGTCCCCAGTGGGACCTTCCTGTGCACTTCAGCATCCCAGATCCACCAGTGTACTTGAGCATCCTTACTGGGATGTCACCCAATGGGATACTGGAGGTACTGAGAGACTTGAAACACATTGGGGTTCTGCCTCTTGATAAATCAAGCTATTCTGCTTAATTTCATTACACTGCAAGATAGATCACAGACTCACTATGGACCGAAAGGACCTCCAGGATGCTAGGGAATGAGACTTGGAAGAGAAACCGAGAGCAGGATCCAGTGCAGGAGCAGCCCCACCATGGTAGAATCACAGTATCACAGAACACTAGGGACTGGAAGGGACCTTGAAAGATCATCCAGCCCAATCCCCCTGCTACAACAGGATCCCCTAGACCCAGTCACACAGGACATGATCAGGCGGTTTTGAAACGTCTCCAGAGAAGGAGACTTCACACCCCCCCTGGGCAGCCCCTGCCAGGGCTCTGGCACCCTCACTGGGAACAAGGTCCTTCTCACACTGATGTGGAGACAGACAGGTAGGTAGACAGACAGACAGACAGACAGGTAGGTAGATAGACAGACAGGTAGGTAGGTAGACAGACAGATAGGTAGGTAGGTAGACAGACAGACAGGTAGGTAGGTAGATAGATAGGTAGGTAGATAGATGACAGGTAGACAGACAGGTAGGTAGGTAGACAGACAGACAGATATGTAGGTAGACAGATGGACAAATAGGTAGACAGACAGACAGGTAGATAGGTAGGTAGATAGACAGACAGATAGGTAGGTAGAGAGACAGAACAAACCTTGAATCACCAAAGCTGGAAAAGACCCTCAAGACCATCACATCCAACCACCCACGCTATCACTAAACCATCTCCCGAAGCACCCTGGCTGCCTGTTTGCTGAACCCATCCACAGACACTGCGTCCAGCCCCTCCCTGGGCAGGGATGCACACGAACACCCACCAGTTTGTCTCAGCATCACGTAGTGTCGGGGAAGATGGTTTAGGGGTGAACTTGTAGATTAGGGTTGATGGTTGGACTCGATGAACCCAAGGGTCTTCTCCAACCTGAATGCATCTACGAGCATCATCACCACTGCTCCGGGGCCAGCAGCCTCAGCTCCCCTCCTCATCATCTCACATAATCACACTTGTGTGAGAAGCCAGCGTCGTCCGCACGGAAAAAGAGAAAAGAGAAAAACCATCCTCGGAGAGCCGAACAATCAGACAATTTTTAAGATCACGGAGCATTAAACCATTCCCTGTAGGGTTTACTAATCAAACAGCCAAATCCTTCATAACCAACCAATCCCTACAGAGCAATTAAATCCTTCCCCTTTTAAAACACTTGGCACGCCGTCTGGGGAGAGGGGAAAAAAAAGGGGGGAAAGGGAAGGGAAAAAAACTCCAACAAAACCAGATGAAATTTGCAAAATTCATTTGATAAATTAACCAGGGGAACACACAGATAAAAAAAAAGGAGTGAATTGAGCTTTGTTCTTCTTCCCCTCTTCTTTTTTTTTAATTACGGGCTCGACAATGCCTGAATAATGTTTAATAAGAAGTATGAAAAATTCCTAACAGTATTACAAGCACCACACAAAAGAATTAACCTGGTTACCGTGAAAAATTGCATATTTAATTAAGAACTGAGAGTTCAAAACTACCCGGAGATTTTCCAAAGTCGCGTTGCCTGAGGGGCCGAATTACACGGCTCGCGGTGCCGCTAACAGGGGCTGCGGCGCGCAATCATTACCCAAGTGTCCCCATTAGGTGACAATGGGCAGATGACATCAAATTCATTTTGAAAGCAACAGGAATGGAAGCGTTCTGCTGGGGTACTGGAAGGTAAAGTGAGGATCCTGCTGGTATAAAGCAGACCCCTTGTTGATAAAGGCAATAATTAAAGAATAATGTTAATTAGCTGCTTTTTATTCGCACGGAAGAGGAGATGCTACCACTGTGACGTGTGTTGAGTAGAGAATGGAGTGGGGAGAGCTGCTGGGCGCCGATGGTCACCGTCATTCTGGGTGCCACCAGCCCTGGGCGCTTGCTGGCCCCTGACAGTCCTCACCTCTGCCAGGGTTGGGGTTAGGGACAGCCAGGATCACCAGAGGGTGGTTCATCACCAGACCCAGAGGAAGGGGGCTGGAGCGCCATGGCCAGGGCATCCCACCACAGTGACATCAGCAAACACTCAGAGACCACATGGAGGAGCCTTCACCAGCAACTCAGGTGCTCAATGTGGGGGCAAAGATGCTGCTCAGGGGATCTTTGGGACCAGGGCGGGTGGCAAGCAGCCATCCTAGGGTGTATAGGAGGCTTGTGGAGTCTCCTTCTCTGGAGATGTTTTGAACCCACCTGGCCCTGTTCCTGTGAGACTGGATCTAGGGGATCCTGCTGTGCCGGGGGATGGGACTGGATGATCTTTTGAGGTCCCTTCTGATCCTAATGACTAGATCTAGGGGATCCTGCTGTGGCAGGGGGTTGGACTGGATGATCTTTCAAGGTTCCTTCCAATCCCTAATGACTGGATCTAGGGGATCCTGCTGTGGCAGGGGGATTGAACTGGATGATCTTTCGAGGTCCCTTCCAATCCCTAACGTTCTGTGACTCTGTGAAATAACCTTCCTCCTGGAGCGCTCCATCCCCCTATCCCAGTCACCCCACGGGGCAGAGCTCCCCTACTCCCCGCTCAGCCAAGAACCCCGCACGGGCGGACAAGCAGGGTAATGATTACCCAGCTCCTGGGGATGAAGCAATGTTTGCCAACCGCACGCCCAGGCAGCTCTCCCGGCCGACGTGATTAATAAAAGAATAAATGTCCTCCGCAGCCCGGCTGAGCAATAAGGCAGCGGCCGCGGCGCCGCGGCGCGGCTGTGCTTACACCGCACATTACAGGTAATACTTTATTCTGTTATCCCCACGGAAGAAAACAAAGGATGCCTGGGGTCCTGACTTCGGTGTAAAACCGCAGTGGCGTTACCCAAGGCAACGGCATCGCGCTCGCAGCGGCTGACGCACGGGAGGGATATTTACAGGGGGTTCAGGCTGGTTATTTACTTCCCTTTTTTTTTGTCCTTCTATTATGTTTTCTATTTCTTTTTCTAAATATGATTTTTATTATTTTAATTTAACATTTTAATTCTGTTGATTTTTTATTTTATTTTTCTTTTATTATTTTTCTTTTATTATTTCATTTTATTATTTTATTATTTTATCTTATTATTTTTCTTTTATTATTTCATTTTTCTATTTTTATTATTTTTCTTTTATTATTTCATTACTTTATTTCATTATTTCATTACTTATTTCATTATTTCATTACCTATTTTATTATTTTATTTATTTTTATTTTATCTGCTTTTCTTATTTTTCTTTAATATGATTTTACCATTTTACTTTTATTTCTTACTGTGCCAATTTTTGTTCTTCTTATTTTTATCACCATTTACGTTATTTTAGGTGATCCTGCTCTGGCAGGGGGATTGGACTAGATGATCTTTCAAGGTCCCTTCCAAACCCTAACGTTCTGTGATTCTGCGACTTTTAGTATTAATGATTTTTTAATTAATACAAATTATTGGAGGGTTATTTACTTGTTACTCCCCCCCAGAAAATCGGTGTCACACAAGAACTCACAAGCTCAGGGGCAATTAACATTCAAAAACTGGCCAAATGAGAGTCGAGTCACTTCAATCGCGGCTCCGTCGATACTCTCGGGGGGTCCCCTGCAGCAGCTTTGGAGGAATCACGAAGGGTCGCACAAAAAATAGGTTATAGTGGACAAAAAAGGGGTTTAATTTTTTTTTAGAAGGGTTAAATATTAAAAGAATATTAAAAACAGAGCTTATAATATTTTTGAATAGGTTCTAATATTTTAAGAAGGTTTTAATATGAAGAAAAAAGCTTAGACTGCAAAGAAAAGAGGTTCTATGATGAAGAAAAAAGGCTCTAATATAAAATAAATAGAGAAAAACAAGAGTGAAACCGTTCTGGAAGGAGGTGTTGGAGCGTTCAGCCAGCAATTCCCAGTGAAACTGGGAGGTGCAACTTAAAAGACAAACGCGACTGCTGTGGAAACGCTGCAGAGCAGCTCCTGGGCCCCAATAAATCTCTTGAAAGCCGCAGATGAAGCTGAAGGAGCCCCATCATCACACACTGTCCTTCCTCCGGGGATCCCTCACGTGGGGCTGCCCCAAGCCCAAGCTGGGATCTACCGGTTGACCCGAGAAGGGACGGATGGATGCTCCGGGGCTCCTGCTCATTACCCAGTGCTGCGGTAAATAAGGAGCAGTTGCGCGTTCCAGGCTCTCGCTGCCTGCATTACGGGGAGGTTCTGCTGATGGCCCCTTGGGGCTGGCAGCTCACTGCCTTCCAGAGCTGGTTCTTCATCACTGGCACAGCCCAGGGCTCCCTGGGATCCTCCACCTGGGCAACCAACACTTCTCCAGGAGCCAGTTGCTGAGGGAGGTGATGGACAAGCGCTCAGCCAGCACCACTCTGCCAGGCTCCTTCTGGGGTGACCTGTAGGAACACCCCATCCCTCGTGCCCCAGGAACAGGGAAACTGAGGCACAAAGGCATCACCCACAGCAGCAAGCTTTGGGATGGAGCCCAACCCAGCGTCGTAGCTGCTCCACTCAATCCCCATCGATTTCTCCGCTGTGGCTGGGACGGCGACATGATCCTGTTACTTTATGATGGGCTGGGAATAGGAACCCTGAGTTCTAACCCTCCTACAGAAAAACCCAGCAGTCCCACCGAGCCACACAGCCCCCACACGAAGGGCAGGGGGAGGAGGGAATCTTAGCAATCCCAAGCCAGACAGACCCAGCATGGGGCCAAACCCTGCTTCCCAGCTTCTGCTGCCTTGGCAAGAAACACTAAAAGCTGTAGGAAAACAGGGAAAAGGGGGGGGAGCGGAAGAATTTAATATTTTAATTCTGTTGATTTTTTATTTTATTTTTCTTTTATTATTTTTCTTTTATTATTTCATTTTTTCTATTTTTATTATTTTTATTTTATTATTTCATTACCTATTTTATTTTATTTATTTTTATTTTATCTGCTTTTCTTATTTTTCTTTAATATGATTTTACCATTTTACTTTTATTTCTTACTGTGCCAATTTTTGTTCTTCTTATTTTTATCACCATTTACGTTATTTTAGGTGATCCTGCTCTGGCAGGGGGATTGGACTAGATGATCTTTCAAGGTCCCTTCCAAACCCTAACGTTCTGTGATTCTGCGACTTTCATCGTCTCAGTCATTCTTACTAACCGCATCCTACGCTGTCAGAGCCAGCTTTCAGACAACACTCGCCCCACGCCAAACACGTAACCCCTTAGCTAATACCATTACTGTTTACACAAAACTGTGTATGTGCTAGCATTTGGACCACAAAAATGCTAATCTACCTCAGATTCAATTACAGGGTGACTTCTCAATCACGGCTGCGCTTATCGGGTGTTAATACTTCCTCCTTCTTGCATTCACATCTGTCTCACAGTGAATAACACAGCAAGCCCAGCCAGTGAAAGTGAGTCACAGAGGCTTGCAAAAGTCCTGTGGGACTATGTGTTAAGGCTTCAGCCACCACCATCCCAATGCCTGGTTTGCTCAGCAATAAGCGATCCGTCAAATATCTGAAATTCCACAGGGGCTTTCCTAATTAACCCTTGGTTATACGATTATACATAATGAGCACCTGAAGGCTGGTTTTTTCTCTTCATTTAGACACCCTCAGGGAAACCCAAATCCCATTTCTTTCTTCCCGGAGCTGCTGGCAGACACTAGATGATGATTTCTCTCATCAGGCTCTTTTAGGNCCAGGAACAGGGAAACTGAGGCACAAAGGCATCACCCACAGCAGCAAGCTTTGGGATGGAGCCCAACCCAGCGTCGTAGCTGCTCCACTCAATCCCCATCGATTTCTCCGCTGTGGCTGGGACGGCGACATGATCCTGTTACTTTATGATGGGCTGGGAATAGGAACCCTGAGTTCTAACCCTCCTACAGAAAAACCCAGCAGTCCCACCGAGCCACACAGCCCCCACACGAAGGGCAGGGGGAGGAGGGAATCTTAGCAATCCCAAGCCAGACAGACCCAGCATGGGGCCAAACCCTGCTTCCCAGCTTCTGCTGCCTTGGCAAGAAACACTAAAAGCTGTAGGAAAACAGGGAAAAGGGGGGGGAGCGGAAGGGAAGAAATCCCAGTGGTAGATCCTAACGCAAGGAAGTGTTACGGGGTAGGGGGGAACTTTTTAATAAAGTCTGCAAGTATATATTCCTCCTTTATCAACCTGAAGATTTATTGAGCCGAGGAGCCATATTGACTGAATAAATCTTGATAATGACCCCAGCAGCAGTCAATACCTGCTTATTATCTCCCAAGTTGGGGAATTACATCTTTCCCTAATAGGAGCGGGATGGTACAAAATGTTCTGAGAAACTTCACCCAGGGTTGTGAGGTTGGGTTTTTTTTTTTCCTGAGGGGGTATGGATGCTTCTAATTTGCTTTTTGCTAGGAATTGAGGGAACAGAGAAGGGGGTGTCTTGAGGTCTGGGAAGGGGTGGGAGCTCCCCCTGTTGCTGTGGAGCCCTAAATTTACCTCCTGTCAGGCTGCTGAGGAGCAGGATGATGCTGCAAGCTCATCTCTGCCCGCCCTCCCTCCCTGCAAACAATGGCCCTGTATTTTCAATTTGCCTGGTCGTGCCGCCAGCTCCCCAGATAATTCCCTGAAAATTCACTACAACACGGGAATTCCCACAGCCGGGGCTACGTCGGCACCCGGGAGAGGAGCGGGAGCAGCGTCGCCGCCATCCCACGGGACACACAGCCACCCCCACACACTCCAACCGGCGAGGATGGGGGGGAGCAGCCCCCAAATCCAAAAGCTTCTGCGTTTGAAGATGGTGCTGCACGGGCAAAGAGTTAACTTGGCGTTCGGCGAAGCCGAGGGGAGCTGTGGGAGCAGAGCTCACGACAATTACTCCTGCATTTTTATTTGAAGCCTCTGCAGACAAGCGAGAAAAATTAACTGAAGGGAGCAGCTCCTGTGCCAACATATGGAGGGAGATGAATAGCGGGTTCGGCACGCTCCGCCGAGGTTATCTAGTTAAGCAAGTGCCTCCTAAAGGACTCGCGGGCTGGGAGTGTGCTGTTTGCTTAATCTGGTCATAAATAATAATTCGGATCGCTGGCTGGTTTAGCATTCAGCTCCACCTGCAGCGCAGGAGCCCCACCGAGCCCTGTCAAACTCGTGACGCAGCCCAGGGACCCCAGTGAAATGGCTCCTCTCCCTGACCATCGAGCCCCAGGCAGTGATGCAAGAGGCTCCTCCACTGCCCAGCCTCAGGTCTGAGCTGGGGGCACCAGCAGCTGCTTCCACCCCATAACCCCCCCCGCTCCAATCCCGTTCTCCCTCACCCCAAGCGCTCTGCTCACTGTCCCCACGGCCACCTCCAAGCCGGACAACCCACCAAGAGGGGGTGGCAGGGCTGATCCCCTTTCTCCCAGCCCCTCAAATTCAAGGAACATTTCCATCCCTGACCCCTATTTGCCTCTTGCACCCCACACACACTTTTTTTTGGTAGCCTCCCCTTCCTCCAAGGCCACAGAGACTATCCACTAAAGTGGATCAGGAGGCCAGCGCGTACATCTCTAATGGGCTGCAGCACGCGCACAATTAATTAATGGATTTATTAATTAGGGAAGAAGTCACTCTTTGGGCTGGAATTGGGGTCACCAGTTTCTAAAGTGAGAGCTGGTGGAGCTAAAGATAAAACTCTCATTTTCTGCAGCTCGCTCTCTCTCTCTCTCTCTTCTTGTCTGGCAGCATCTCAATTATTCAGACACAGGATGAAAAAAACCCAACCCCACCACACATCCCGGACTTCACCTCGGGAACGTCATGGTTTGGCTTTCTGTTGATGCACAACACAGACCCCTGAGCAGATGGGACCAGGATCGTGGCCCATCTCACCATCCCCTTCATGCAGGAGCTGGAAATAGTGGAAGTATCAAGTGTTTGCTGCTCATGAAGGATGTGGGGGAACAGCAGGATGGATGCCGCACCTCAGCCTGTGCCAGGCAGGAAAGGGACACCACAGTGGTGACATCCAGAGGTAGGTGAGACCCCCAGTAACCAAAAGGCTATGCTGAGCATCAGCTACACCTGGGTGGTCAGTTCAGCTGAACCTCCCTGGTGGCACCTGGAAGGGAGAAGCCTTCTAGCTGCCACAGAATCATTCAGGTTGGAAGAGACATCCAAGATCATCAAGTTCAACCATCACCCCAACGAAGGTCTCTATAGAAACAGAGCTCCTGGTGAAGGAAAGCACCACTAGTGTATCTGGCAAAGGATGGGCTGCAGAGCCCAGGCACAACAGGAGACAACAGAGAATCCACACACAAGAAGCACCATCATGGAGACCCTAAGCCTCTCAAGAGGAGTAACAATCAGATTACTGATAACCCAAACCGTGAACAGACACCTGCAGAGAACCAGGCTTCGTCAGCACCACTGCTCCTAAATTAACGTTAATTGTCTAAACAAGACGATTCTGCAGCCCGCTGCTCCCCACATCCCAACGCATCGGGAGCAGGTAGAGCCACCACAATGCACAAACCACGGTCACAACCACATAGTGCCCCCCACCCAGCCCAAGACATGGGGTGCCCTCACATAAACCCTGAGATTTCAGCCAGGAAAGACAAAAACCTATCGGGATGGGGCACACAGAGCCCCACTGGACTCCCCACCTTTGGGCATAGCAACCACCAGCATCATCGGGGGACTGGAGCAGCTGCCTTATGAGGAGAGATTGAGAGACCCAGGGCTTTTCAGGATGCAGAGGAGAAGGTTCCGAGGAGACTTAATCGCTGTCTATAAATCCATGAGGGTCAAGAAGAAAGAGACAATCTCTTTTCACTTGCGCCTTTGGCTAGGACAGGGGGCAACGGTGTCAGGCGAAGCACAGGAGAGAAGTCTCCTTCTCTGGAGATGTTTCAAACCCACCTGGCCATGTTCCTGTGTGACTGGATCTGGGTGATCCTGCTGTGGCTGAGGGATTGGACTGGATGATCTTTTGAGGTCACTTCCAGTCCCTAATGTTCTGTGATGAGGAGAAACTTCTTTACTGTGAGGGTGACAGAGCCTTGGAAGGGGCTGCCCAGGGAGGCTGTGGAGTCTCCTTCTCTGGAGACTTTCAAGATCCACCTGAATGAGTTCCTGTGTGACCTGCTCTAGGCTCTATGGTCCTGCTTGAGCCAGGAGGGTTGGATTTGATGACCTCCAGAGGTCCCTCCCAAACTCTAACGATCTGTGTGCATCCCATCACCACAAAGCAGGTGGAAACAGCATTGAGTCAATGTCATCTAGTGATAGGACATGGGGCAGTGGGTGTAAGCTGCAACACAGGAGGTTCCATATAAGTATGAGAAGGAACTTCTTCACAGTGAGGGTGACAGATGAACAGGCTGCCCAGGGGAGTTGTGGACTCTCCTTCACTGGAGAAGTTTCAAACCCACCTGGCTGTGTGACTTGGTCTAGGGGATCCTGCTGTGGCAGGGGGATTGGACTGGATGATCTTTCGAGGTCCCTTCCCATCTCTAATGACTGGATCTAGGGGATCCTGCTGTGGCAGGGGGATTGGACTGGATGATCTTTCCAGGTCCCTTCCAATCCCTAATGTTCTGTGACTCTATGATCCTGTGAGTGCTGGAAGAACCTGGAAACTCCCACCAATCTCTCCATAAAACCCACAGGGGACAAGGGGAAATCGCAGAGACGAAGGTGCCCCAACAGCACCTGCCTTGAAGTCTCCCTGCCCACAGGCTGCTCCAGCAGAGTGCAGTTAAGTTTATTAGCCCAAGCTGCAGGAACGAAGCCTCAGCCAAGAGGACTGATGGCTTATTTACTGCTGTCGTCTATATAAAGCAGAATTTTGACACGTTGTTAAATGATAGCACATTTAGATAAGTCAAGCTGTCATATCATTTAATGGATGTCTAAACTCCCTCTGTAGCTGATATGTAAAATTTATGCACTTCAGAATATCATAAGGTTATAATATTTTAATCACATCCACGGGGTTGAGGGTTTGTTGGGGGTGTTTTTTTTTTTACTCCATCTTCCTCCCCCCACTAAACTTTAAACAGCATAAAAAAAACCCCAACCCACCAACCAAACAACAACCAACACTCACAGAATCACAGAACATTAGGGATTGGATGGGACCTGGAAAGATCATCCAACCCCCCTGCCACAACAGGATCACACAGGAACACATCCAGGTGGATTTGAAATGTCTCTGGAGAAGGAGACTCCACAACCCCCCTGGGCAGCCCCTGCCAGGCATCCTCACGGGCAAGAAGGTCCTTCTCACACTGATGTGGAACGTCCTCTGCTCCAGCTCACACCCGCTGCCCCTTCTCCTGTCGCTGGGTGCCCCTGAGCAGAGCCTGGCTCCATCCTGCCCTTCACATGTTTATCAACATTAATGAGGTCACCCCTCAGTCTCCTTTTCTCCCAAGCTCAAGAGACCCAGCTCTCTCAGACCTTCCATCAACTACATCCAGGAGCCATCTAGGCGCCGCCGCTGAAGTTTCTACCCGGCATGAAACAGAACGAAGAGGGGGTTTATTTGATTAACCAAGCACTGGAAGCCCTACAGCCAGAGCTCATCTGCATAATGAGATGTGAAGACATTCATAAAAGATGGCCCTAATTGGTCTCTCTCTCCCCTCACTCCAGGTTGTATTGATGATCCCCAATCTGCAGCTCAGCAGCTCTGCCTAGTTTTTTTGGGGGGCAGGATTAAAACTGGAGCGTGTAATCCCGAAGACGGCAACAGGAACGTCACCAAATTAAACCACCAACACCCCCCTCCACCAACCCCATAAAGGCAGGGACCCTGCGCCGACGATTACCCACAAGAAAGCCATAAAAAGAAATAAGAGAGAGAGAGAAAGAGAGAGGCTGCATTAGTAATGTACACAATAAAACAATCTCATAACCCGGTGAAATATGTCGGGTATTATCTCCGATAGAATTTTTATCTCTTCTCATTTCCGAGCCTATTTGCTGTTAAAAAGGCTCCGACGCCGCCGTTTCGATCAAAGTGCTGCCGAGTAGCACATTATCTACATGTTTTACATATGCCCACCATTCATCTGGGCTGCTCCAACTCCGCCGCTCCCCGCCAGAACCCCCACACAAATTATTTTGGAGGGGGGGAAAAAGCTTTTGGAAGAGGTAAAAAAAGCTCTTGGAAGAATCGCCGGGTTGTTTCCTTTCGTGTTTTATTTTTGCTCTTTTTTTGTTGTTCGTTCAGGGTGGTTTTTTTCCTCCTCTTTCTCTCTCTCATTCTTTTTTAATAGAGGGCATTAGGCCAAGCTGGCACAAGGTCACCTTTCCCACCCTGATCCCAGGGAACTGCTGCATGGACACCAAGTCACAGAATCACTCCGGATGGAAAAGACCCCTGGGATCATCGAATCCAACCATCTACCCTACAAGTTCACCCCTAAACTGTGTCCCTCAACACCTCATCCAAACAATCTTTGAACACATCCAGGAATGGCGACTCACCCACCTATCTGGGAAGCCCATTCTGATACCTGACCACCCTTCGGTGAAAAAATTCTTCCTAATACCTAGTCTAAACCTACCCTGTTGTAACTTGAACCCATTCCCTCTTGAATGTCAATCCCCATCGCTCCTGCGATGAGGGATCGCTTGCTCACACATCTCCCTTCCAGCCACGTCCTGTGTCATCCCCCACCCCAGAACCCCAACATTTGGGCACCAAGTCAATCCCCACCGCTCCTGCGATGCTGCCCACACCTCTCCCTTCCCTCCACGTCCTGTTCCCCCCAACCCCAAAACCCCAACGAACCCAATATTTGGACACCAAGTCAATCCCCACCGCTCCTGCGATGCTGCCCACACCTCTTCCCTCTAGCCACGTCCTGTGTCGTCCCGCCACCCCAAAACCCCAACGAGCCTAATATTTGGAGAAGTCACAGCCATGACAGAGCCTGAAAGGCTTCTGTAGGGTTTAGATCCCCCCCCCAATCCCCTTTCCCAGCGGATGGCATCGCAGCCGCTACCTGCAGCACTTTGAAGGTCTGCTCAAAACCCCAAAGGCATCAAAAGGCGGGAGCTGCCGAGACCCCCGGGCCGTGGGTTTCCTCCCCTCCAAACCCCGCTGCAGTTTGAACTCTCCGCAAACCCATTTCACACGCGTGGAACCGAGCTTTTGTAGAGGAGCTGCGGGTTGGGCTCCAGCCCCATTCTCTCCTGGCAGAGCCATTGTGTTAATTACCCGCCTCCCCCACCCCCGCCACAGCAGCGCCCGGGCTCGGGTCCCCGTCCCCCTCCAGCATCCCCCGACGACCCTTCCCCGGGTCACGGTAACAAAGGACTTACCGNCGGGTCACGGTAACAAAGGACTTCCCGGGAACCCCCCGCCCCGGGGGGACCACGGCGGGATTGCGGCGGCCGGGACCTGCCCGGAGCCACAAAGGATCTCGCTCCCGCCTCATCCATCCCCGCAGCCGGCGCCTTTCACCGAGCCCCAGGACCGGCGCCGCAGCGACCCGAGTCCCGCTCCGCCACCCCCGGCGTCACGGAGCCGCCAGCGCGGGAGGGGACCGGCGGGGACCCCCCTAGCGCGGGCACCTCAAAGAAACTTGGCGGAGCGGCGCGGGGGGCTGCGCTCCCCGCAACTTCATCCCGCGCAACTTCCCTCCCTCTCTCCCTCCCTCTGCTTCTGCCTCCCTCTCCCTCCTTCCCTCCCCTCCCGCCGAGGCGGAGCGGCGGNGCCCCGTCGCCGCCCGCCCCGCCCTCCCCCCGCCGCTGGCCGTCGCTGGCCGTCGCTCCCCTCTGCTGCCCGGTTTGGGAGCCGGAGGGTGCCCTGCGTTGGGTTGCGTTGCGTTGCGGGGGTGCTGAGGAGTTGGAACAACTCAAAGAGCAGAGCCCGGGCAGGGACGTGCCGCCGCGGGATCCTTTAGGATGGAGAAGACCGTCAGGTCCAGCCGCTCCCTCGGCGCTGACCCCTGGCCCTCATCCCACAGCTCCAGGGCTTTGAGACCCCCTCCAGGGACAGGGGCTCCACCACTGCCC